>OX336389.2:1373331759-1373674305 GCA_946902985.2 Meconema thalassinum | reverse complement strand
GAAATTGTCTTGAACCAAAATTGGGCCTTTGCTATTTTTTCATTGTCGGATTGGGTAGAGACTTAACATTTTGAAGAAACCGTCATACGGATCTTGTGATGGGGCGAACCAGCCAGAGTTCAAGCCTGCTCCTCAACTATAAAGAAATAATGAAGGGTTTTAGAAAAATGAATACGTCGGAAAAAACTAGGATTAAAACGAAAGATGTAGCAAAAACTTACTGAACTCGAATTGAAGGAGTTACACTACTGTCAGCTTTCACCTGGAGGCTGTAATGGGACGAAAAAGGAAACGTTAAAGTCGCCTACATACGTGAAACTATGAAAGGAAGGCTCATGTGCCAGGTTGCTTACCTTTACTGGAAGCTCGAGGTGCACTTGATCTCAATTTGTCCGTTAAAAACGAGAAATTCCAATATAGCATTTACAGGAAACCCACGCAAACCAGCACAGTTATAAAGAATAATTCCAACCATCCACAAAGCCATAAAAGGGCAGCTTTCATAAGCTTTGTCAATAGGGCCATCAGCACCCCCATGTCCGAACAAGATTATCAGCATGAAATCAATGTCATTTTTCAAATAGCGGAAACCAACGGGTACTCCAGAACAGAAATAGAAAAAATCATCAACAAAATCAAAATAAACCTATTTCCCGACTCACCCCTATAAGAAAAGAAAAAACTCACTTTGCCGTTTTTACTTATTAATCAGCACACCTATGACATAGCAAACACGCTAAAGAAATTCAACACCAAAATCGCGTTCAAGACGAATAACAATAACCGTAAAATAATCTACAACTCTAGTAAAAATAAACGAATCCAATAAATACAATTCCTCAGGCATATACAAACTCAAATGCCAGCAATGCAACTCAGATTATCTAGGACAAACCGGACGTAGCTTCACTACGAGATACCTTGAACATGTAAATGCGATCAAGCACAGAAAATTTTCGGCCATGGGGAATCATATGAAAGACACGAACCACACCTTCACAGACATTAAGAAAGATCTAGAAATTATCCATTACGTCAGGAAAGGGCCTATCATGAATATACTGGAGCAAATAGAAATAGATAACGCACAACGCATCAATCCAATGCATAATTTAAACGAGATCAATTTCGATACTAACATACTTTTTGAAAATATTCAAAAATTTTTCCCGTTGCCACAAGAAATATAGCAGTCAAAACACAAACAATATTGTTGAGGCTTAGATTATTTCGTCAACTTCCTTGTTTATCTCCCCCCCCCCCCCTAACGGCACACATAGCCCGCCAATTAGGCCTCAACCCAAAATAAACTCCGTTCTGTATCAAGTCATCCTTTACCCCCACACACATCTCCTCCCTCCCCCTCCCCTCCTCCTAGTTCCTGACCTGGCACAAGGTCGGACCAACTCGCCTCACACGGTAACATGCCGTCAGTCGGAAAACAACGTGCACCTCGAGCTTCCAGTAAAGGTAAGCAACCCGGCACATGAGCCTTCCTTTCATAGTTTCACGTATGTAGGCGACTTTAACGTTTCCTTTTTCGTCCCATTACAGCCTCCAGGTGAAAGCTGACAGTAGTGTAACTCCTTCAATTCGAGTTCAGTAAGTTTTTGCTACATCTTTCGTTTTAATCCTATTTTTTTCCGACGTATTCATTTTTCTAAAACCCTTCATTATTTCTTTATAGTTGAGGAGCAGGCTTGAACTCTGGCTGGTTCGCCCCATCACAAGATCCGTATGATGGTTTCTTCAAAATGTTAAGTCTCTACCCAATCCGACAATGAAAAAATAGCAAAGGCCCAATTTTGGTTCAAGACAATTTCCCGGGCCAAGGTCACGGAGATCGGCTTTAAAACAGGAACTCATAACACAATGGAGAGCCAGCATAGCCCTCTGGCCGCATTATAATCACCTCCAATATATATTTTTAAACATTTTAACCAAATTGTTCAACAGCCTGTTTAATAGGGCACCTGCCAGATCATAATATGAATAAGGCCAACAAGACCAGACCTTTCTCTTTTAGCTGTGCTTGTTTAATACTTTTATATGTGGAAGGGATGGTATTTTGGAATTAATTTCGAATGTTACTTTGAATTTTTGCAGCATGATAAGTTAATATTTTATAATTAATTGTCTATTTTAATGTTTTTTTTTAAGTGTATGTGTTTTGTGTATTATGATGGATGTGAATATGTTACAAATTTTTGCGGCTGAAGAAGGGCCCATGAGGCCCGAAACATGTCCTTAACTTAATGGCAATAAATTAATAGATGCCAATAATAAATTTGTATTGATTGGACGGAGACCCCTTAACCCATTAAATTGTCATTGTACACGTCAATACGGACCTTGCGAAATGGATAATCCTCCAATTAATCTTGGAACACTATGTCGGAAGAGGAATGGTGGAACGACAGAACAAAGTGGAGAGGAACCATATTTGCCCCCATCCAGTGTTAACTGGAAAAGGGGAAATGAAAATGATGATGATGATGATGATGAAAAGCACAATGTATTAACATTTGATGGGTAAAGAACCATTAAGAAAGGAAAACATTGTTTACTGTGAGCATCCTAATGGCTCACAACATGACTGTGAAAGTAGATCGGCAAAATGTATCTGAACAATTGACAGTTTTGTGTTTCTGCCATAAATCCTTGTTTGTAGCTGTAAATAAATGGAAACAATGCAAAACCTGGTTGCAGAACGTCTGGCAACATTGTGAAGACTCTCATGCTGGGGAAGCGAACTGGTGGGTGTGCAAGGAGGTGGAAAAGATGAGGGAAGAGTGAGGAGGAAGTAGTATGTATTCGACGGCTTTGATGATACATCATTGCGACGTTGGAAACGCGCGCTTGACCTTGAAACACGAGTGTGCCAACCAAAACGGAGTCCAGCTGACTTGCAGGCTGCAGGTATATGAGCTTCCAAAGTAGAGGTAACAGCAGCGTTGCCACATACATACCAGTATATTATTTTCTCCAAAATGGTGTATGCTGCTGACATGTACCTAGGTAGTTCAATCATCTCGCCAAGTTATATTCTTATGGATTCTTCTTCGAATAAAGTTATATTCAAGTGTTTCTTTTTAGTTAGTAGGTGGTATATTTCCTAGAGAGAAAAAAAAACAAGTTTTGTTGAGATACTGTATGGAAAATTAGATTGTGGTCACTATATCAAGAGATAAATGTTTTGGACCATAGAAAAATGATATTTGGCCTTTCTTTTCTTGTTATGGTTTTATTCTCTGTCATATCCTTCATTTGTTTAACTGTTCTTTGGAAATGATTTGAGACTAAGCCAAGTAAAAATTCTGTATTAAATCTATGCGGGCCACATTCAGAAGCCTTATTAGCGGAGCGTTGAATCTGCCTTTGTCCAAGCAGGATTTCAGTGGAAAATTGAGCATCATATCTCGGATCGCTAAAGTAGATGGTTTCAGTGGATCCTGTGTTCTTAACGTATTGAACGGCATCGGGAGCAGGCCTGGGGCTCATCTATGCGGGGAGGCAGGTGAAGGGGAGGAAACTACTTGTTCTGTTTTTACCTGCTTTAATCATTCAACATACAGCATTGCAGATGTGTTCAAGAAGTTAAACATGAAGGTAGCCTTGAAGACCAGTAGCACTGATGGCAAATTGTTTTTCAACTCCAATGAAGTCCCGGTCCCTTAATTCTCGTTCTTTGAGGGTTGAGGGCATTTCCTTTCCCCCTGTCTTTTGTTTCCCTTACTCTTATTTCTGTTTTCCATTTCCTCTTCTAGAATGTGGGTGTGTGGTTGGTTTTAGTTGTAAGTATGTAGTTAGTTTGTTTATTAGATATACACCCCGATTCTGTAACTTCACTCCTTAACAACCCACCAAAATGGTTACGACGGAATCATAACCATAGGCATAACAACAAATGGCTAGCGAGGCTCAAAGTGGTATTCTGTAAGGCACCTTGTTATGACGCTTGTTACGAGTTCAGGATCAGGATTTCATAGCCATCTTCTTAGTACGAAAGCCTTCCACTAGATGACGGGTAAATCGATTGGCGCGTTATTTCAACGTATTTCAAACCACTCAATATCGCAATTAGTTTGTATCATTTTATTTTTAACTATTTCCTATGTTCCATATTGCCTTAACCCATACTTTCGCCTATTATGGTGTTTTATTTATCGTATGCATTGACGGATGCATACGGATTACTTCAACTTGATAAGATACGGTACACCTAACCCCATTTGCGAAAACATTTACGCTGTCTGTTCACATGAATATCTATTTCAGTTAGGATTTTCTTTAGCTATTGCCTTAATTAATACCTTATTTTATTTAGGGGTATCTTATTTATAGTATTCAACGGATACTGTATTCCAGCGGATCATGTCAACCTTATACACCCAACTCTCTTTTGAAGAGAAATTACATTGCCTGTCCACATAAATATTCATTTTAGTTTAGTAGGAATCAAATAGCGTGTTTTCTGGTTGATTACAACATGAACTGTAACAGAAACTTAAGATAAATGTTTTATGTGGCCAGTAAGCTATTGGGCAACTTACCTGTAGGCCTAGGGGTATGGGTGCATTATGTTGATCTGTCGCACCTGGAATGATGAAAAGCTCATGCCACTGGAACTACCCACAGAATCCCTTACGCCCATCAATTTATAAGTCTAGGACTTTTGCGTATGATAGGTCTACATGTTAAGTTACAAGTTTGCAAATTAGTAGAAAGCAAGTATCAGTAGGCCATTTATGTGCTTCTAACTCCTTATCCCAGAATAAAACTACATTCTACATTTTAGCAATATTTACCACTTAATAGAATTTATTCCAGTTTTCTTCAGATGAAGTTATTTATTAGCCTTCTTTTAAATTCAATATATTCTACCTAGCCTAATCCTTTCGTCTCTATATGGCCCTAGGGCATAGCAATCACAATACTTTAACTCAATGCTCCAAGATTCTACACAGAAGGGAGGAGGCACTCAACTAACAGTATGACCTTTGATCCTCACACTCAATGTATTATTACATGAAGGAAAGGGGGGAGAGAGAAAACAGAGGTTTGTATCAGCACCATGCAGATTAAAAATCTCTGGAGAGTAGGGGGCAGGGGTTGATCCATCCCTGGCGTGTCCCCAAAGGCAACACCTTGTCCCTAAATACTACTACTACTGGGAATGAGATAAGACTAACTAAATTGAAATATTATGTGGATAACATAACTCTCACCTGAATTCTTGACAATCTTATCACATACAGTAGTATGAAACAGTCTAATTTCTAATTGCAGAACCTTCATAAGGACATAAAGAAGGAAAACAGAAACCTCGTGAATTAGAAGGAATGCCTACTGGTTCTGGTAGGAACAGTTGGTGTTAGGATTGCAGCAGTTCAGGAAGCAAGGCTCAAATCATACACAATGGTTTCTTGAACAAATTATTATTCAAATAGAACACTTAATTTATAACATAAAATTAAACATTTGAAAATACAGCAGTTTACAGAGCAATCAAATTCAGTTTGTTTCTTCGTCGTCTCATTCAGACCAGAGCACTGGAAGGTGTTTCACAGAATTTTTGGCAGAGAATCCTGGAAAATTGAAAATTAATCCCTGATATTGTTACCAGTACTGCGACAAAAATCTATAAACAAATTTCCAGACTTATTTTTGTATCATGACCTTGAGATGTGCTTGTGTAGCCTATACACTACATTCTTAAACTCAAGTTAGCCATTATAGTGTAACAAAACAATTTAATCCGGCTGCATACTTATGCGAAAACAAGAATAATTATTTTAAATAATAATACCGGTAATGTTTTTTCTCTTCTCTTTTTGAGGAGCAGTCTTGTGTAGTATTTTGCTAAATTTCCATGTTGGGAAGTGTCTGGAAATACTCTCAAGAAATGAGAAAACTGCCCTTCCTATACTACTGAGCAAGACCAATAAATTCAATCACTTATCAGACTCAATCGTCACAAATGGACAACACACTAAGGAACGCCTAACCTCATGTCATGCAAAGTATGAACCATCTTCAGTTTACAGATTAATAATCTCATTTATTACTCAGTCAGGCAGATGACCTTGATGTAATCTGTCATTTCGATCATCACTAAAAATACAATAAAGTTACCCAGCAAATAATACAAGTGTACATTAATTTGGTAGACCATCATATAAAAGCCTCCAAATGAACCTCGCATTTCGCATGATAGACCGGAGTTTGAGAGTCAGAGTAATCAACTCGATGACATAAGCGAACAGCTGACATGCCATACCTCTCGTTAAGAATGCATTACCAAGTGCTTAGTCACAGAATGATGGTGTTGCATGTGATATGAAACAGCGATTCCCAAAGACGTTGTCGAACGGCCACTGCGAAGTGAGTCGGCACCCCATCGTGTTGAAACCTACACTGTTTAAGATTCCCACATTTTGCAGCTGCGGGATGAGCCAGTCATTAGAACGATAAAAAAATGGTTCAAACAGATGCGTTTGTATCATTCCGGCCCAGATCATGAAGTGAGGTGGATTCGCTTGATTTCTTCAGCTGTGCAGAGACCATGGTGGGACAAATATGATGTTTAAAATTCCTAAGATGTAAGTACAAATGGAAGATTTTCATGCCTTGTTTCGTCTTCTGGGGGACATCGCCAACTGATATTACTAACCTTGGTCACTACTGCACGAGAAATATGTATTAATATTTATTGCTCATTCCACGATGGCAGCCATGTTCGACAGTGCAACGAGGTCTCTTCAACTATTTATAAGACGCACACATTGACATCACCACAGGTTGGGGTTAACATTGTTCACGATTGGTCCGTATTGACGAATGATAGTTTAAAATTTGAAATACATGTTCCGTCTAGTTAATGTCCTAGGGCGTAAATAAACACACAAAAAAGTATTGACTAGACGGAAGATAAGTGTATTTCAAATTTTAAACTATCACCACAGTTGCCAACATGTGGGATACAAAATTCACCACACAGGTCTGGTCTGGATAAAGATTATTGATGCACGATTGCCCCACTGTGCATGACAGAAACCAGGCGTATGGCTAACGGCTATGTAGCAATTATTGGTATAGGCAAAGCCCATTGGATTGGATTTAAGAAATTTCACTCTCACAAAAAACATCAATTACATTACTTTGCGAGACAAAAACCAGGGGTGTATTCGTGCACATGGCTAACGCAGCCCTCCACCTAATAATTATTGGCCCAGGCAGAAGCCATTGGTATGCATTTAAAAAAAAAATTACTATTATAAAACGCACCATACAGATTCCGGCGTTTAGCTGTACATTTCACCTTGAGAGCTCAGCGGTAGGAGAGAAAAGTATTTTAGCTAATTTCAGACACAAGACATGCTCAGCGTGGCAAATGTTTGGTAGCACTGAATGAAAATAGAACGAGCGATAACATTCTGTATAGTACCTTATCAAACGATGAGAAATAAATCGGGGAATGAAGTTTTAATAGATGTTTCCTCCTCCGCTGTCTGTGACCCACCCAACCATCCCAAATAGGATCAAGAACTATCCAGGCAAAATTTCAGCTGTGGCCGCCACTGTTCACATCAATCATAATCAAAACAGTTCTGCCAACCTCGCCCTTGCGGTACTATGCCACACCAACATACAGCCATTCTAACCTTCGTTTTGTCCAATCCAATGGTTTTTGACAATAGTTACAGCCTAACACGCTCAGACCAGTGAGTTTTGACAATGGTTACAACCTAACGCGTCCAGATGAATATTTTTTTTGATCAACAGTGATTTTGTATCTCACTTCTTTTTATCAACGGTGATTTTGTATCTCACATGTTCGCAACAATGTGTGCGCCTCGGTGTGTGCCGCTGAAGTGCACCTTGTTGACAGTTGAACGAGATACAAGCGCTGTCGAAACATGGCTGTCGTTTTAAAAATAGCAATAAATAAAAACATATATTTACGAACTTTAGCACATATATGAGGTGCAGTAGTGACCAGGGTTCGTAATTTCAATACGTAATTGCCCAGAAGATGAAACAAGGACGCAAGTTATGTAAAAAGCCGCATTCATGTCTGCTGCAAGTGTACAATCTGCGTTCCACTTACATTCATAATAGGGGCAGATGACCTCGTAGTTCTGCCCCTTAAAACAACAATAACTACATTAATAATAAATCATAGGGGGTAGATGACCTCGTAGTTCCGCCCCTTTGTAATTATGTGAAAAAAGATAATTGGCTAAACCATTGGCCTGGATAAAGATTACTGACGCGTGACTACCCCCACTGTGCGTGACAAAAACCAGGGGTGTTTATATTAGCTAACGCTACCTAACAATTATTGGTCTAGGCGTAAACCATTGGTCTGCCGGATGCGATATAGTATCGAATACGTGTGGTTGGCAGTACTGTACATGGTGCTAAAAATGGCAAAGTCAGATGGAATTTCATCTACATAAGTCGTGATCCTATTTGGAATGACTGGGTGGGTTACAGACAGCGAAGGAGTAAACATCTATTACTATATCGTCTCCAGATACCATTACTGCAGGTATTTTGACTAATTTCTGTAGTTTAAGAATTTTTTACTTCGGTTCAGGTAAACTCCACTCTTGGAAAGCTTTACACCTTGTTGCATGTAGGTTAGTTCTCAAATGATAACACAATGAAATGAAGAAAATTAATGTACCTTGATGTTAGACAAACTCCCAAAGCACCATGTTGTGAATTTTCTTTCTCATGTGATCCATTTAGATGACCGAGCTGTGTCATACCAGGTTATTAAAACTGTGAGAACTATTTGGAACATTTGTGATGTTTATTCCTCGTAAGAACAATCTAGCAGGATTTAAATTTGGAATAAATAACAGACTCAACCAAGTGGCCAGAATCACCTATAACAGCAATAAGATTTATCACATTTTAATTGCCTACTGGTAATACACCATATGAGTGTCTACAGAAACAATTCACATGAGTAATTTAGAGACTCTATAAAATAAACATAGTCCTTGTATTATAGCATGCAATGTAATCTTTTACATGAAAGTCCTCCCTTCGCAATGACAACTTGCCAAGCAGACTGACCAAAAACTTTAGTTCATTTGGGGTCTGATATTATTTCTTATTTCTCCCCTACACTGTTAATAGACTGCATGCATTACATGTATGTAACATTAACTTCCCTCATTAGTTCAATATGAAAGCATAGTACAATACTGGTACTCTTTATGTTCCAGCCTGCCTACTAAGGCTATTTGCCAAGGTTTTAAATGATAGCCTATTGTTTAAATACTTACTGGATCAGGATTGAAAGCTTTGATACTACCAGTTCTGACGATGGAGATAACATTTCCTCTCATTCTCTTAGGTAAATGAGTCAATTTTAGTTTGTGAAAGTCCATTATGATAATTATATTGTCATGTCTCTTCACCACAATTAAGTTAATTATAATTTACCAATGGCATAGGCCAAGGCCGAGAAGAAATGTAACATTTGCATCCTTAATTTAAATAATTAAAAGCACAGTTGCCGTACATTAGGTAGGTGTCTTTAAACTCCAGACAGCAATTATTTCCATAACCTAGAAACAAGCTTGGAGGACTACTGACTACAAGCTTCCGCAAGTATGATTCGAATTCTGCAATTAAAATGACAGCTAATTATTTCCAAAGTAGTAAAATAGCGCTTCAGTTTCTTCTCATCAAATAATCGTTTTAGATCGCTTACTGCATCTGAAAACAAAAATAAAAGTGTAAGTTTAATAACATTACACGGGACATTATTCATAATAAGTACCGGTATGCTATTTACCATAATCGTCAAAGAAAGATATTTGCACAACTTGAAGAATCAAAAATATATTGTTTTGCACTTACCTTAGACCATCTTTAATGAATAACTTAATATTCAAGCCATTAAGTGATAACATACATATCAGCTGTTCGCTTCCATCTTCGATTTTTCGTTGCAAATATGCTAACCATTGTCTAGAAAACGGCTAACAAGTCCTCGCAACATGCCTTTACGGTGGATGGTTCAGCGGTAAGATCTACGTCACAACATGGATGCGATTTGGCGTTACAGAATACCAATTCGACTGCTAACCAGTCTTTACGGGTCCTAAAGACTTGTTATAGCTTAACCATTTCTTACAGAATCGGGGTGATAGTTCATTGTTCCATTAGACTGTGGTGTGTGTGTGTCTGGTGGCAGTTGCATTGTTTATTAGATATAGCTCATTGTTTCATTAGACTGTGATGTGTGAGGGTGCATGTGAGTATGCCTGTTGACAGACTGTTTTAGTGGTAATATGTTGTTGTTGGTGGAACTTTAGTATTTTTCGTTAGTAGAACTTCGGTATTTAATTGTCAGTAGAAGGTTAGTATTTTAGCCTACTTTCGATTTTTGCAAAAAATGAAAGTAGACTTATGAGATCAACACAGGGCGAAAAAAGTGTGTCTGTCTGTGTGTGTGTATGTGTGTGTGTGAGTCTGTGTGTGTGTGTGTCTGTGTGTGTGTGAGTGTGTGTACTCTGAATGTCTGTCCCCCCCTATCAATTCGAACACGGTGAATGCGAATTGAACGAAATTTGGTACAAAGGTAGCTCTAGCAAAGGACTCCTCAGTGTCATGTTTTATATCGCCGCCATCTTGACGGAAACGTAATGGCGGCCACACAAATGTTCAAAGCTTAAATCAAATTACGACTAATCTAATCATCCGATCTCTACCAAATTTTGCAACAACATACCTTTATGGGGGGAGCATCCTTTGACCAAACTAATAAGTCATCAGCGTAATAGTTTGCGGATGGCGGCCATCTTTGTGTGAAAATCGATTCCCCCTATTAATTCGAACACGGTGCAACCGAATGGAACGAAATTTGGTACAGAGGTAGTACTAACAAAGGCACCTCAGTGTCATGTTTTATATCGCCGCCATCTTGACGGAAACGTAATGGCGGCCACACAAATGTTCAAAGCTTAAATCAAATTACGATTAACCTAATCATCCGATCTCTACCAAATTTTGCAATAACATACCTTTATAGAGGAAGCATCCTTTGACCAAATAACTAGGTCATTAGCCTAATAGTTTGCGGATGGCGGCCATCTTTGTGTGAAAATCAATTCCCCCTATTAATTCAAACACGGTGAAACCAAATGGAACGAAATTTGGTACAGAGGTAGCACTAGCAAAGGGCACCTCAGTGTCATGTTTTATATCGCCGCCATCTTGACAGAAACGTAATGGCGGCCACACGAATGTTCAAAGCTTAAATCAAATTACGATTAACCTAATCATCCGATCTCTACCAAATTTTGCAACTACATACCTTTATGGAGGGAGCATCCTTTGACCAATCTAATAGGTTATTAGCCTAATAGTTTGCGGGTGGCGGCCTTCTTTATGTCAAAATTGATTCCCCCTATTAATTTGAACACGGTGGAACCGAATGGAACGAAATTTGGTACAGAGGTAGCACTAGCAAAGGGCACCTCAGTGTCATGTTTTATATCGCCACCATCTTGACTGAAACGTAATGGCGGCCACACGAATGTTCAAAGCTTAAATCAAATTACGATTAACCTAATCATCCAATCTCTACCAAATTTTGCAACTACATACCTGTATGGAGGAAGCATCCTTTGACCAATCTAATAGGTCATTCGCCTAATAGTTTGCGGATGGCGGCCATCTTTGTGTCAAAATCGATTCTCCCTATTAATTCAAACACGGTGAAACCGAATGGAACGAAATTTGGTACAGAGATAGCACTAGCAAAGGGCATCTCAGTGTCATGATTTATATCGCCGCCATATTGACAGAAACGTAATGGCGGCCACACAAATGTTCAAAGCTTAAATCAAATTACGATTAGCCTAATCATCCGATCTCTAGCAAATTTAGCAACAACATACCTTTATGGAGGGAGCATCCTTTGACCAAACTAATAGGTCATCAGCCTAATAATTTGTGGATGGCGGCCATCTTTGTGTGAAAATCGATTCCCCTTATCAATTCGAACACGGTGAAACCGAATGGAACGAAATTTGGTACAGAGGTAGCACTAGCAAAGGGCACCTCAGTGTCATGTTTTATATCACCGCTATCTTGACGGAAACGTAATCGCGGCCACCCAAATGTTAAAAGCTAAAATGTAATTACGACCAACCTAATAATCTAGTCTCTACCAAATTTTGCAACACCATATCTTTATGTGGGAAACATATTCAGACCAAACAGCAAGAACATCAGCCCAATAGTTTGCAGATGGTGGCCAAGTATGTGTGCAAATCAATTCCCCCTATCAATTCAAACACGGTGAAACCGAATTGAACGAAATTTGGTACAGAGGTAGCACTAGCAAAGGGCACCTCATATTCATGTTTAATATCCCTATAGCACGTTGTATTTCAACAAGCTACTACAACCAACATTCAATCATACTCCTTGAAAAGGACAAAGAGTTATAACAATACCCATGCATTTAGGAGAAAGTAGGCTATATGTTCTTTACTGAACATCTTGTTTGTTATAGAATTGCTCTATTACTTATTCTGAAAGGGAGTAGCAGCCTTTCAGAATGAAACAATTCTTTACTTGTCTTATAGACGGTTAAGATATTGATAATATAAGCCAACTAATGGCTACACTGCGTTCTGCTGCATGGCTGAAAGCAACGGGAAACTACAGCCGTAATGCTCTTCCCGAGGATATGCACCTCTCTATGCATAATTACATGTGGTGATGGCCTCCTCCCTTTTAAAATTCCAATCCGGAGGTAAACTAGTCCTCCGTTCGGATTTCCGGGTGGGGACTACTCTAGAGGGGGTTAACATCACAGAAGTGACAAAGAGGAAATCTGACATTCTACGGATCGGAGCGTGGAATGTTAGAAGTCTGCTGGGAAGTGGAAGGTTAGAAAACTTATAAAGGGAAATGGATAGGTTGAGGTTGGATTTGGTTGGGATTAGTGAAATGCGCTGGCAGGAAGAACAGGACTTTTGGTCAGGAGACTATAGGGTCATTAGCACTAAATCAAACAATGGGCAAGCAGAGGTTGGTCTCATATTGAGTAGGAAACTTGGACAACGGGTGGAATATTATGAGCAATATAGTGAACGGATTATTGTAGCAAAAATCAATACAAAACCTACGTGCACCACAGTGGTACAAGTCAAGCTGATGATGAAGATGTTGAAAAGGTCTACGAAGAAATAGATGAAATTCTGAGGTATATCAAGGGTGATGAAAATGTTATAGTAATGGGAGCTTGGAATGCTGTGGTAGGAAGAGGAAGAGAAGGGAAGATGGTAGGAGATTTCGGATTAGGTGAAAGGAATGATCAAGGAAGCAGGCTGATGGAATTCTGCACCGAGCGTGAGTTGGCCGTAGCTAACACCTTATTCAATAACCACAATAGAAGAATATACAAATGGATGAGACCGGGAGATACAGGGCGTTACCAAATCGACTTCATTATGGTTTCGATACCAGATTTTGGATTGTAAAACATATCCCGGTGCTGACATAAACTCTGACCACAATCTGGTTATGAAATGCAGATTAAAGTTGAAGAAACTGAAGAAAAGTCAAAAGCCAAAAAGGTGGGCAATAGACAGACTGAATGAAAAGGATGTAAACGAAAGATTCAAGAAGAGTATAAAGGAAGGACTAATGAAAAACCCTAAACAAACTTAAATTGCAGACGAATGGGCTTTTTTGAAGAATGAAATAAATCCGCTGAAGAAAACATTGGTAGGAAAGAAAGAATAGGTAGAAAACCGTGGATCACTCAGGACATACTAGAATTGATGGATGAAAGGCGGAAACACAAGAATGTAAGAGATGAAAAGAGGAAAGCAGAATACAGACGTCTGAGAAATGAGGTTAACAAGAAGTGCAAGGAAGCAAAAGAAGAATGCTTGAAAGAAAAATGGAAGTAGACACAGCTTATCGAGGGATTAAGAATACTTTTGGGGAAAAGACTAAGTGCTGTAATATTAAGGACACAAAGGGAAAGCCTCTAACAGATAGGGAAGAAAAGGTTGAGTGATGGAAAGCTTACATAGAGTGTTTGTATAGGGAAAGGAGATTGAGAATCATGTAATGGAAAGGGAGTAGGAAATTGATGAGGATGCAAAAGGAGATTTAATATTGAGACCAGAATTTGACAGAGCATTGGAAGACTTAAGCAGGAACAAAGCACCAGGCATAGATGATATACCGATTGAGTTGCTATGCTGCATAGGAGATGAAGGTCTGATCAGGTTATTTCACTTGGTGTGTAGGATTTATGAGACAGGTGAGGTACCCTCTGATTTCAAGAAGAATGTTATCGTCCCTATACCGAAGAAAGTGGAAGCTGACAGATGTGAAGATTACCGTACAATCAGCTTGATTACGCATGCTTCAAAGGTCCTGTCAAGAATAATTTACAAGAGGATGGAAAGCCAGATAGAAACGGAGTTGGGTAAAGTCCAGTTTGGTTTCAGGAGAAATGTAGGAACAAGGGAAGCTGATGTCTTAGGCTGATTTTGGAAGGTAGAATAAGGAAAGATAAGAGAACGTTCATGGCATTTGTAGACTTAGAAAAAGCTTTTGATAACGATGATTGAATTAAATTGTTCGACGTTTTGAAAACGATTGGAATCAAGTACAGTGATAGGAGGGTGATATACAGTCTATACAGAAACCAGACGGCAGTCATTCGAGCTGAAGGACATGAGAGAGAAGCTGGTATTCAGAAAGGTGTAAGGCAAGGCTGCAACTTATCACCCATACTTTTCAATCTTTACATTGAACAAGCAATGAAGGAAATTGGTTAAAAATTTAAAGTGGGAGTGAAGATTCAAGGAGAAATAATTTCATCTCTGAGATTTGCCGATGACATAGTCATCTTAGCCGACACGCCTGGGGATTTGAATGAGTTTTTGAATGGTATGGACTCCGTCTTGAGGAAAGAATTCATGATGAAAACTAATAAATGAGGGGGAAAAAATAAAAAATGGAATGCAGCCGAAATAAATCAGAATCCTCTATGGACATCAAATTGGCAGGTGAAAAACAAAAGGAAGTAGGAGACATCTGTTAGTTAGGAAGCAAAGGTAACCAGTGAGGGATGAAGCAAAGAGGATATAAAAAGTAGGCAAGCATTTATACAGAAAAGGAATCTGTTGACATCGAATATAGATTTAGGTGTTAGGAAGTAATTTTTGAAGGCCTTTGTCTGGAGCGTGGCACTCTATGGAAGTGAAACTAGGCCTATTGGTGCAGCAGAAAAGAGGAGAATCAAAGCGTTTGAAATGTGGTGTTACAGGAGAATGATGAAGTTCAGATGGGTAGGTAGGGTTACAAACGAAGAGGATTAAGACTAGTGGGAGAGGAGAGATGTTTCTGGAGACTGGTAATGAAGAGAAGAGATAGGTTGGTAGGACACATACTAAGACATACAGGAATAGCAAGCTTAGTTATCGAAGGAAGGGTCGAGGACTAGAACTGTAGGGGTAGACAAAGGTTAGAATATGTTAAACAGATTGCCTCGGACGTAGGGTGAGGTAGCATTGTAGAGATGAAACGATTAGCTCAGGACAGGGGGCATGTGTGGTAGCATTGTAGAGATGAAACGATTAGCTCAGGTCAGGGGCCATGGAGAGCTGCATCAAACCAGTCAAAATACTGAAGACTCAAACAACAACAATTCTAATGAGCAACTTAATAGCTCAAGCTTACTTGTAGTATGTGTAATGTAGACATATTTTTATGCTTATACCAACATTTAAGTTGAATATCATAAACCTTAGAATTTTTCTCTTTAACAAGTAGGGTACAACGTACCTACTTAACTATTAAGGTCATTAGTGTGTGGCTACTCCCAGGTTGCATGGACTTAATACATTTAGAAGGGACCTAGATGTTCTGCCTCTTAATGCAACGATCTCCACCATGCTCTTCCAGCACCATTCGTAGTACTTCACAACAGAGATTTTAAATATCTTCAGAAAGACATTATTAATCTTGAACTGCTTTAAAACACCATCATTTTAATACAGAATCGATGGCAAACTAGGCAGCTGCCTAGAGCCACAACATAAGGGGATCCTATCATGGAACAGCATGATACACATTGAGGATACAAGACATGGAAATTGTCAATTTTTTGAACAACTTACTTAATTCCTGCCGCTCCTTCCGGAGCATAGGGCCTTGGCGAAATTTCTCCACGCAGTACGGTTCCTGGCCATTCTCTTCACTTGACTCCAGTTCTTGTCCACCTCTGCAATTTCATTTTCGATCGTCCTCTTCCAGGTCTTCTTAGGTCGACCTCGCTTCCTGGCGCCTTGAGGATTCCAGTCTAGTGCCGCCCTCTCAATAGCTCCGTCCGGCTTCCTTAGTGTGTGACCAATCCAGCGCCATTTCCTCTCCTTGATCTGGATGCTAATTGGTTGTTGATTGGTGATTGTCCAAAGATCTTCATTTGAGATTATGTCCGGCCACCTCACATTCATGATGCGACGCAGACATCTGTTAATGAACACCTGTAGCTGGTTGTTGATCGGTTTTGTGACTTTCCATGTTTCACAGCCGTAGAGAAGAATCGACTTTACGTTGCTATTGAAAAGGCGGAGCTTGGTCTTCCTGGAAATGTTTCTATTTCTCCAGATGGGGTAGAGCTGGACAAAGGCACCATTTGCCTTCCTGATACGGCTTCGAACATCTTCCTCTGCTCCCCCATCATTTGTGACTATACTTCCAAGGTAGAGGAAGGACTCAACTCGCTCAATTTCCTTTCCGTTGACTGTCAAGCTAGTCGTGACGTCAGAATTTATCCTCATCTCTTTGGTCTTGTTCGTGTTGATCATCAGTCCTGCACGTTCTGCTTCTCTCTGCAACCTCCCCAGCTTATCTTCTATGTCTCGGTACCGTTGTGCCATAAGACAAATGTCGTCTGCGAAATCCAGATCTTCAAGCCTGTCATTTATACCCCATTGAATACCCCTCTTCCGTCCTCCCATTACCTTCTTCATCACACTATCCAGGACCAACAGGAACAGAGTGGGGGAAAGGACACACCCCTGTCTCACTCCGGAACTGACCTTTATCTTTTCTGTCAATTTGCCTTCGTGAAGAACCTGGCACTCATACCCTTCGGACATCTCTTCCATGATTCTGATGATCTTTGTTGGAATTTTATATTCCTCGAGGGTCTTCCACATGAATCTTTGATTTACGGAGTCGAAGGCTTTCTCGAAGTCAACAAATGTGAGGTAAAGGGTATTCCGCCACTCCACACTCTGCTCCAGGATGATTCGGAGGGTGTTGATGAGATCCACACAGCTGCGATGTTGTCGAAATCCAGCCTGTTCCTTCCGAAGCCTTTTTTCTACGCAATCTTCTATACGATTCAGGATGACTCTCGCCAGCACTTTGCTTGGAATGGACAGCAAGGTGATACCCCTCCAGTTGTTTCAGTTTGTGGTGTCCCCTTTCTTCGGCAACTTGACTATCAACCCCTTCTTCCAGTCGGTTGGTATTTTCTCCTCCTCCCAGATCTTCTCCAACAGCGGGTGCAGCAGATCGATCGTAATATCCAGGTCTGCTTTCAGTACTTCCGCTGGGATATTATCCAGACCTGGTGCCTTCCCGCATTTCATCTGCTTCAACGCTGTCCGTATTTCGCCCTGAGTTGGGGAGTCGAGGCTGATGCTTGGGTCACTTTCTGCTTCCTCTTCATCTTCTCCTCGCTGCTTACTTTCTGGTCCTCTATCTCTATTAAGAACCTCCGCAAAGTGTTCTCTCCATCTTGTCAGCTGCTGTTCACACGTCGTGAGGATCTCGCCCGTCTTGCTCTTCACAGGCCTAGTTTTATTAAAACCTTTCTTCGAAAACATCTTTATGATGCCATAGAGTTCCTTAACGTCCCCCCTTCTTGCCGCTTCTTCTGCTTTCTCCGTCTGCTCATCAATCCACCTCCTATGATCCTTCCGTACACTCCTCTTTACCTCCCTGTTTGCTGTTGAATACTTTGCTTGTGTGAGAGCCTTCTGCTGCCTGGTCTTGCAGGTGTTGAGCTTGGCCTTAATCTCCTTCCTATAATTTATCTTGTCCCAGGTCTGATCGGATATCCATTCTTTCCGCAGGTAGTTCTTGTACCCGAGCTGCATCTCACTGGTTTCCACGAAGATATTCTTTACCTCGCTCCACACAGTCTCCACGTCCTTCTCTGTCTCGGAGTCCAACACCTGGAATTTATTTCTGAGCTCCAGTTTAAATTGGTCCAATCTCTGCTGGTTCTTAAGCTTGCCCACATCAAACTTGTTGTGCCGAGTGTTAAACTTTCGGCGGACTGCGACGATCTTCATGCGGAAGTTTGCAACCACAAGATGATGGTCACTACCAACGTCCGCTCCTCTCTTGTTCCTAACATCTTCCAAGCTTCTTCTGAACCTCCTGCTCACCGCGATGTGATCAATTTGATTTTCTGTGACTTGATCAGGAGACACCCAGGTGACCTTGTGGCACCGCCTATGAGGAAATACCGTGCCACCCATCACCAAATCCTGACTGGCGCAATATTCCGTAAATTTCTCCCCATTGTCATTCATCTCACCAATTTTTTGAACAAAGTTGAAAATAATTCACCATGTAGTTTTTCAAACTTCCAAAGAGAAACTAGGTTGGACATTCTAGCAGGAATAGATTTGTAGTTGCAATCCATAGCGTCATTGTAATTGTAAATAGAAAAACTATGTGTAAAGTAGAATAGTCTATTTAATTTCTAAGTCTATACTGTATAGGAAAACACAACAAGGTGGATGTACAAACAATGATAGGACAGAAAGAGCTGGATAAAAACATATACAAAGGGCAAACACAATGAGAGGCAAGTGCTGACAGGGAGAGAGAAAGTAGAAAAATAAGGACAATAGAAAGGTTTGTTTTTGCTTAGTGACCAAAAAAGGTGGCCAACTGGCCATGGGCCTCTAAGTCTGGCTCTGTAGAGAATACATTATTGCCAAGCAATTAGGAATGCTACTACAAGGATATTGTGCATTTTAGCAGGGAATGTCTGGTATTGGTTTTTGTACATGGTCAATAATTGTAGAAATACACACATCAAAAAAAGTTTTGCATCACCTCGGTTCCAAGAGTTCCGGAACCTTTAAATACAAAGGGAATAGAGATCAACACAAACAACATTTCAGCTCGTTTTATTGCTCATGAGACCCACACATTGCATGTTGTACCATCATACAGCTAGACTTTCAGCATTTGTGGTCCAGATTGCAGTACACACCACTACCTCTAATACCCAGTAGCACGTCCTCTTGCATTGATGCATGCCTGTATTCGTCGTGGCATACTATCCACAAGTTCATCAAGACACTGTTGGTCCAAATTGTCCCACTCCTCAACGACAATTCGGCGTAAATCTCTCAGAGTGGTTGGTGGGTCAAGACGTCCATAAACAGCCCTTTTCAACATATCCCAGGCATGTTCGATAGGGTTCATGTCTGGCGAACATGCTGGCCACTGTAGTCGAGCGATGTCGTTATCTTGAAGGAACGCATTCACAAGATGTGCACGATGAGGTCGAGAATTGTCGTCCATGAAGACAAATGCCTCTCCAATATTCTGCCGATATGGTTGCACTATGGGTCGAAGGATGTCATTCAGGTATCGTAAAGCCGTTTCGGAGCCTTCCATGACCACCAGTGGCGTACGTCGGCCCCACATAATGCCACCCCAAAACATCAGGGAACCACCACCTTGCTGCACTCGCTGGACAGTGTGTCTAAGACGTTCAGCCTGACCAGGGTGCCTCCAAACACGTCTCCGACGATTGTCTGGTTGAAGGCATATGCGACACTCATCGGTGAAGAGAACGTGATGCCAATTCCGTGGGGTCCATTCAGCATGTTGTTGGGCCCATCTGTACCGCGCTGCATGGTGTCGGGGTTGCAAAGCTGGACCTCGCCATGGACGTCGGGAGTGAAGTTGCGCATCATGCAGCCTATTGCGCACAGTTTGAGTTGAAACACGACGTCCTGTGGCTGAACGAAACGCATTATTCAACATGGTGGCATTGCTGTCAGGGTTCCTCCGAGCGGCAATCCGTAAGTAGCGGTCATCCACTACAGTAGTAGCCCTTGGGCGGCCTGAGCGAGGCCTGTCATCGACAGTTCCTGTATCTCTGTACCTCCTCCATGTCCGAACAACATCGCTTTGGTTCACTCTGAGACGCCTGGAAACTTCCCTTGTTGAGAGCCCTTCTTGACACAAAGTAACAATGCGGACGCGATCGAACTGCGGTATTGACCTTCTAGGCATGGTAGAACTACAGACAACATGAGCAGCGTACCTTCGTCCTGGTGGAATGACTGGAACTGATCGGCTGTCGTACCCCCTCCGTCTAATAGGCCCTGCTCATGCATGGTTGTTTACATCTTTGAGCAGTTTTAGTGACATCTATGAACAGTCAAAGGGACTGTATCTTGGATACAATATACACAGTCAACGTCTATATGCCGGAGATCTGGGAACCGAGGTGATGCAAATTTTTTTTGATGTGTGTATAATTTTCTATGTTGTTGGCATACTTTTAGGATCTTGCCATTTTTGTTTTAGGTATAGCGAAGAGTTTCCACATGACTTGCATTGTTGAAAAGTTCCGGAATTTTGCCAACAAGGATGTTACCTCTAAACCTTTGTGGGAGTACTTGGATGTCTTATACGACACTCAATCTCTGGTAAGTTATTTTTGATGCATTGGAGCGCTCTTGTTAAAATGGGTTTGGTCCTTAAAATACCAGATAAAACTCCTTGTTAAGATTTGTTACACTATATTTCCCCCACGTTTAAAATGGCTATTACTGGGCTTTTCTAGCAGTGTATCACCTACGAGTCTTCAGGCATCTTTTCTCTGGTGTTCCTGAAGTTATTTTCAATTGAGTTTTTTTTAATGTGTCAGTCGAGCCAGCCCAATTAAAGACTATTTATCGGCCACGTCTTGTGACCTCCAGTTTGAATTCAAATCATCCTGTGTTTGCCATTACAAACAGAATATTTTGTTTGCCCAGTCAATGGAACAATGTTGAGTTATGAGCAGCTTTGTTGGCCTTGTTGGTAGTATGCTGAACTGCTATGCCCAAGATTGCGGGTTCAAACCCGGCCAAAGTCGTCGGATTTTTAGGGCGTTAAAATCCTTTAGCATGCATGCCTTTCTTCGGAGGGGAAGCAAAGCCGGCGGGCCCGTGTCATTCATTTATGGCATGTAAAAGAACCCACCACTGCAATTGGTAGTGTGTAGCAAAATTTGTAGATTATATTTGGTTAGAAGTGCTCTCTCAAATTCTAACATGTACCGCTAGGTGTCAGTGACAGTGGCATCTCTGGTAGCCAAAGTTGGAACTGCTTGGAATTAAACTTGCTGGGAGCCTATGGGAATTCAATTAAAATACCCTGCTATGGCCATTGGCTGCAATTCATTGTATATTAATGTTATGTTATGGCCACTCCATGGGGAGCTAATATAGCCTACTAAAGACATTCCTATAATCAAATTCTGAAATTATATTTTATTTGATCGCCCTTCAACACAGTTGTGATTTGTTTATATTTTGTTGCTGTGAGATTGCAGATTTAATTTTGTTATGTTGTTTAATTGAGATTTTATTTGCTTCTTTTAAGGATGACATTGAAAGCCAGCCATTTCCAAATGAAGAAAGAGATTTTAGTCTGTCTGAGGAAGAGTTTGGTAGCCTGATGGAAGAAAGGACTAAAAGTGAAAAAGTGAAGCAAGAAACAGTTGATGAGGACACAAAGAAGGAGCCTGCTCCAGTTAGTGCGAAGCCAGTTAAAGAGGTGACTTAAAAAGGACAAGGTAGTCAAAGAAGTGAGGAACTCTCCAACAAAAAAGGAGTCTAAGGAGAGCAAAGACAGTGGGAAAGCATGGGATTAAATTTTGCTTCTACTTCTGTAGAGACTTACCCCAATTTATGAATCTCCTCCTTGCATTAGGAGAAACGAAAGTCAATCAATGATAGTAAAATATTCCAAGTGCATTTCCAATTAAAGCTTTTTTTTTGAGGCGACATTTCTGAAATATGACTCTTGTTACGTGTCAACAAACATCCTTACCTAATAAAATATGTACTTCACTTAAATAAAATAATATTTCAAAAGCAGTAATTAGGGAAGGAAATTCTTTCAAAATATTATTAACCAACAACTTCAGAGCAGAAGCAGTGATATGACATTTACAACTATACGTTTACAGTCTAATGTGCAGTTAACGACACAAGGTTTGAATAAATAAAATATTTAGGAATATTTGTCAAGTTTAGTTGATATATCAGCGGATAGTTACAAACATCTAGCCAAGTAAACTGAATTTGTTTGGGTACAATAATTGTGCTACTGATTCTCACTGCAAACGGTGCTGGGAAATGGAATAAGTCACGATATTAACTTTTGGAAAAAAAAACCCATAAAAGACTGATATTAATTTCCCGATAATATTGGTGTTGCATATAACGGTCAACAATTTTTGACACGCCAGCAACATATTATTTTATGCAATACTGCCCATACAGTTACAGATAAATCTTCTTTTTATGGACTCTCAATCACGGTTATCGGCTACAGTTATATATGCTCTTCATTTGATAGTGTATTTCTCATGTGACAATAGTTCCGACAAATGCAGTCAATAAGACTTTAGACTTGTGTTCACCTGAAATATTAGCCTACTTAAGTTCCAGCCAGTCCTTTGGTGAGCTATGGAACAAAGATACAAGTAATCATCTCTCTCAGTGTTCAAATAAAAACTAGAGAGAACTGACTACTTGTACCTCACCTCCAATCAGTTCTCCTATGATCTCCAATTTAAGTCTTCATCCAATCTTCTCGACTTTTCACTGATGACGGATGTTCGATATATTACCCGTTTTGATTGAATGATTCATATACATATCTCATGAGATAACACTTTCCAAATACTCAATGGATTAGATTTAATAACGTTAAACATAAACATATAACTATGCCAAACACCATATACCAAACTTACCAACTTACCATATACCATATACCAAAACCATTCCATCATAATGCTGGGATAAAGAGAGGTTTGCGTAAGTTGATAGCAAGCAGGAACATTTATGTACTTTAAAGTGACATAATACATCAGGTATATTTAATTTCAATACCCAGCCAGGCAAAAATATTTATCTTGAAAATACCGTATTCAAGATCATCGTTATCAAGTAAGCCTCCGTGCTACGTCGTGCAAAGGATCTTATAAAAAATCATAGTAAATAAACTTCGATTACAGATGTATAAATAGAATATATAACTATAATATTCATTAACAATCCGGCGTCAAACCTCTGAGCCTCGTAAAGATGATCTTTCTCTCCTGATCAAATTATCGAATGAATGACTGACTTTATGAATAAATTATAAGTGTTATAAAGTGTCATAAGTTGTAGACATTACTGTCCTATAAATGCAATACAGGAATTGTCGTAACCCTCTTGCTATTATATAGGATTATTTCTTGACTATCTTTTATTGTGATAAAATGGACGTTACCATTGAAGATTTGAACGTTAATTTAGCAATACTCATCTACAAAAGTCCATCACAGAAAAGCATGGAATTAAATTCCGCTTCTACTTTTGTAGAGACTTACCCCAATTTATGAAATCTCGTCCTTGCGTTAAGAAAAACGAAAGACAATCAATGATACTAAAGTATTCCATGTGCATTTCCAATTAAAGTTTAATTTTGCGATATTTCTGAATTTTGACTCTTGCTACGTTTCAACAAACATCCATACCTAATTAAACATGTACTTCACTTACCGAAAATAATATTTCAGAAGCAGTAATTGGGGAAGTAATTTATTTCAATATATTATTAACCTACAACTTCAGAGCACAAGCAGCGATATGACATTTACAACTAAACGTTATCAGTCTAATGCACAGTTAAAGACACAAGGTTAGAATAAATAAAATACTTGGGAATATTCGGGTTGAAGTTTAGTCGATATAAATCACGGCATATTATCAGCAGATAGTTACAAACATCTAGCCAGGTAAACTGAATTTGTTTGGTTATAGTAGTTGTGCTACTGATTCTCACTGTAAAGGATGCTGTGAAACGGAATAAGTCACGATATTAATTTTTAGAAAACAATCATAAAAGACTGATATTAATTACCTGTTGTTATTCGTGTAGTCATTAATGGTCCACAATTTGGACACGGCAGCAGCATATTGATTCATGCAATACTGCCCATACAGTTACTGATAATTCTTCTTTACACGGGCTCACCATCTGGGTTATCGGCAACAGTTATATATGCTCTTTATATGATAGTGTATTTATCTTGTGACAATAGTTTCGACAAATGTAGTCAATAAGAATTTAGACTTGTGTTCATCTGAAATATAAGTCTTCTTAAGTTCCAGCCAGTCCTTGGGTGAGCTATGGAACAATGATACAAGTAATCAGCGCTCTTGGTGTTCAAATAAAAACTAGAGAGCAATGACTACTTGTACCTCACCTCCACTTTGTTCTTGATTCAATCTTCTCGACTTTCCACTGATGATGGAAGTTTCGATATATTACCTTTAAGATTCAATGATTGGTATATACTTCATATTGGCTGTTTTATAAAGTACATATCTCATGAGACAACACTTTTGAAATACTCAATGGTTTGGATTTAATAATGTTAGTCATAAACATATAGCTATGCCAAACACCATATACTGATACCATTCCTTTATAATACTGGGATAAAAAGAGGTTTGCGTAAGTTGATGCAGAACAGGAACATGTATGTTCTTTAAAGTTCCATAATAATTAGGTATAGTTTAATTACAATGCACAGCCAGGCAACAATATTTATCTTGAAAATATTCAAGATCATCGTTATCAAGTACACCTCCGAGATATGTCGTGCAAAGGATCTTATAATAATGCATAGTAAATAACAAACCTCGATTACAGATGTCTAAATAGAATTTATAACTATAATATTCATTTCAACAATCCGGCATCACACCTCTGAGCCTCGTAATTATGATATTTCTCTCCCGAGCAAATGATCGACTGAATTACTGATTTTATGAATAAATTATGAGTGTTATTCAGTGTCATAAGTAGTAGACATTACTGTAATATAAATATTATACAGTGTCATAAGTCGTAGACATTACTGTCATATAAATGTTATACAGTGCCGTAGGTTTAAGCCATTACTGTCCTCGGACAGGATGGATTTAATAGACGACGACACGGCTTTACACACGGACTAAGATTTGGAACTTTAAACCTAAGAACTCTGACGGGGAAGGTGGAGGAGATAGTGGATATGATGGAAAGAAGGAAGTTGGATTTATTGGGATTGGCAGAAACAAAGTGGAAAGGGGAAGGAAGGAGAGAACTGAGAAAAGGCTATAGACTGTACTGGAGTGGGAATGAAGAGGGAAAGAGGAATGGAGTGGGAATAGTAGTACGAGATGGTTTAAAAGAAGAATTGAGAAGAATAAGTGATAGAATGATGAAAGTGAAAGTAGCACTGAGGGGAGAGACCATAGAAATAGTGCAAGTGTATGCTCCACAAGTAGGCTGCGCCTCTGAAGAGAAGGAGGAGTTTGAAGAGGAATTGCAGAAGCAGCTGGTCGGAAGAAATATGATTGTTATGGGGGATCTCAATGCCCATGTAGGAAGTGAAAGACAAGGTTATGAGAGTGTTCTAGGACCAGAGGGTTGGGGCGGAAGAAATGAGGAAGGAAAGAGACTGTTGGACTTCTGCCAGAGGAACAGCCTGCTAGTTGGGAACTCCTGGTTTAAGAAAAGAGAGAGCCACACAATCACATGGTACAGTGATGACTTGACCAGGAAGTCGGTGGTCGACTATATACTGTATGAGAAAGAACTAAATAAGAACATCACGGACATCAAGGTTATACCATCGGAGAACCTGGATAGCGACCATCGATTGCTGGTAATGAACCTGAGAGGGAGTAAGGAGAAGAAAGGGACTGAGAACCAGGAAAAACGTATAAGGATATGGAAACTGAAAGAAGGGGATAGAAGGGTCGAGTACCTCAAAATGGTAAAGGAAGGGATTCCAACAGATGAAGAAAGAGGGGTGGAAGAGGAATGGGCTAGATTTAAGAAGACACTAGTAGGTGCAGCAGAAGCAGTATGTGGGAGGACAAGTAGTAAGAAGAGGTGGAAGGAAACACCATGGTGGAATGAGAAGACAAAAGATATAGTAAGGGAAAAGAATAGAGCCTTTAGGAGGTGGTACCAAAATAGGACGGTAGAGACAAGGGAAGAGTACCAGGAAAGAAAGAAGGAGGCGAAGAGAGTAGTGGCTGAGGAGAGAAGAAAGTGGATGGAAGAGTGGACAAAGATGATGAAGGAGGATAGTGAAGGTACAAAAAAGGTCCTGTATGGGATGGTAAAAACTAAGAGGCGGAAGGATCCTACGGATTATGTTAGAATGGTGAACAAAAGGGGACAAGAGATAGAAAATAGGGAAGTACTGAAGAAAATGTGGAAAGAATATTTTGAAGAACTTCTGAACCCAAATGGAAAAGATGGTGAGGAGGAAGAAATCGGGGAAGAGGAAGATGAACTGCAAACAGGGAAGGACTTAACATGGAAAGAAGTGGAAGATGCAGTGAACAAGATGAAAGGAGGGAAGGCACCGGGTGTGGATGAGTTGAGTGTGGAGATGGTGAGAGCAGCAGGAGAGGTGGGGGATACAGTGGTTGTACCGAGTGATGAGGACAGCATGGAAGGAAAGGAAGACCCCAGAGGACTGGAAAAAAGGAATAATTGTCCCGATCTTCAAGAAAGGTAGTAGAACAGATTGCAGAAACTATCGGGGAATAACACTGATGAGTCATTGTGCAAAGATCTTCGAGAAAGTTTTGGAAAAGAGAATTAGGACAAGGATAGAAGGAGGGATGAGGGAAGAACAACATGGCTTCAGAGCAGGAAGGTCCACAGTGGATTTGATTTTTGCTGTAAGGCAGTTACAAGAACAGCACTATGAGTATGGAACAGATCTACTGATGGCTTTCCTGGATATTGAGAAAGCATATGACAGTGTATGCAGAAACAAAGTGTGGAAGTCCCTGGAGGATAGAGGAGTAGAGAAATGGACTATAAAGAGGATAAAGGAGATGTACAAGGGAAGCGTGAGCTGTGTGAAAGTGGGAGGAGAGAGATCAGACTGGTTGGAACAGAGAAACGGCCTGAAACAAGGAAGTGCCTTGTCACCATTACTTTTCATTGTGGTGATGGATGACATAATGACCCGAGTGGCACAAGTAATTGGGGAAGGAAAGATGAAAGCAATGGTGTTTGCAGATGATTTGATGATTTGGGGAAACAAGGAGGAGGAGGTACAGGAACAGTTGAACGTGTGGGAAGGAATAATACAAGGATATGGGATGAAATTTAGCATAAATAAGAGTGAGATGGTGATCACAACAAGGAAGAAGGAAAGAACCACAACGGGAATAACAATTGGTGGGGAACAGCTGAAGAAAGTGGAGAGTTTCAAGTATCTGGGAAGCCTGATACAAGAGAATGGAAGAAACGATAGAGAAATAAATGAGCGGGGGAGGCAGGCAGAAGCATTTCGGAGGAGTGTGAGAAGCATGTTATGGAGCAAGGATGTCCCTCAGAACAGCAAAAAGATCATATATCGGACGTACTATGTCCCTATCCTGACGTATGCCTCGGAGACCTGGGTTATGAAAGGAAGGGAGAAGAGCAAAATACAAGCCAGTGAGATGAGGTTCTTGAGAAGCAGTATTGGAGCTACAAAGAGGGACAGAATAAGAAATGAGAGGACCAGAGAATTAATGAAGGAGGAACCATTACAGGATGGTATAGAGAAGTCTAGACTTAGATGGTATGGACATGTAAAACGAATGGAGGAGAAGAGGATACCCAGGAGGATACACGAGACGAAGTGGGAAGGAAAGAGACCGAGAGGAAGACCGAGAGACAGGTGGCTGAAGGGGGTGGAAGAAAGCGTGAAGAAGAGAGGAGAAGACTGGACAAGGGTGGAGGCTGAGAGATGGTGGGAAGACAGAAGACGTTGGAGAGGCTTGTGTTCCAAACAGACCCGGCCAGTGGCTGGAAACTGTGCAAGATGATGATGATGACTGTCCTATAAATGCAATATAGGAATTGTCTTAAGTCTCTTTCTATTATATAGGATTATTTCATGACTACCTTTTACTGTGATCAGAAGGAAGGTTAACATGAAGATTTGAACGTAATTTAGCTATACTCATCTACAAAAGTCCTTCACAGAAAAGCATGGAATTAAATTTCTCTTCTACTTTTGTAGAGACTTACCCCATTTTATTTAATCTCCTCCTTGCGTTAAGAAAAACGAAAGACTATCAATGATAGTAAAATATTCCATGTGCATTTCCAATAAAAAAAATTTGGACGATATTTCTGAAATTTGACTAGCTACGTGTCACAAATATTCATGCCTAATAAAACATGTACTTCACTTGCAGAAAAGGCCGATACCCTAGATTTTAGGCCCATTAATACTACCATTATTATTATTACTTACATAAAATAATATTTCAGAAGCAGTTATTGGGAACGTAAATTCTTTCAAAATATTATTAACCTACAACTTCAGAGCACAAGCAGCGATATGACATTTACAACTATACATTATCAGGCTAATGTACAGTTAACGACACAAGGTTTGAATAAATAAAATATTTAGGAATATTTGGGGTGAAGTTTAGTTGATATAAAGCAGGGGTTATTGTCAGCAGATGGTTACAAACATCTAGCCAAATAAACTGAATTTGTTTGGGTACAGTAATTGTGCTACTGATACTCACTGCAAAGGATGCTGGGAAACGGAATAAGTCACGATATTAACTTTTGAAAAAAAAAAAAAAACATAAAAGACTGATATTGATTTCCCGATAATATTCGTGTAGCATATAATTGTCAACAATCTTTGACGCGCCAGCAACATATTGTTTTATGCAATACTGCATATACATTATAGAGTTACAGATACATTTTCTTTATACGGACCGACCATCACGGTTATCGGCTACAGTTACAGTATATATTCTCTTCATTTGATAGTGTATTTCTCATGTGACAATAGTTTCGACTAATGCAGTCAATACGACTTTAGACTTGTGTTCACCTGAAATATTAGTCTTAAGTTCCAGCCAGTCCTTTAGTGAGCTGTGGAGCAAAGATACAAGTAATCAGTTCTCTTAGTGTTCAAATAAAAACTAGAGAGAACTTACTACTTGTACCTCACCTCCACTTTGTTCTCCGATGATCTCCAATTTAAGTCTTGATCCAATCTTCTCGACATTCCACTGATGACGGATGTTCGATATATTACCTTATAGATTTAATGATTCGTATATACTTTATATTGGCTGCTTTATAAAGTGCATATCTCATGAGACAACACTTTCCAAATACTCAATGGTTTATATTTAATAATGTTAAACATAAACATATAGCTATGCCAAACACCATATACTGATACCATTCCATCATAATACTGGGATAAAAAGAGGTTTGCGTAAGTTGATAGCAAACAGGAACATTTGTGTACTTTACAGTGACATAATACTTTTGGTATCGTTAAATTCAATACCCAGCCAGGCAAAACTATTTATCTTGAAAATATTTAAGATCATCGTTATCAAGTACACCTCCGAGCTATGTCGTGCAATGGATCTTATAAAAATGCATAGTAAATAACAAACTTCGATTACAGATGTATAAATAGAATTTATAACTATAATATTCATTAACCACACCTCTGAGCCTCGTAATGATGATCTCTCTCTCCTGAGCAAAGTATCGGCTGAATGACTGACTTTATGAATAAATCTTAAGTGTTATTCAGTGTCATAAGTAGTAGACATTACTGTCCTATAAATATTATACAGTGCAATAAATTGTATACATTGTTGTCATATAAAGTTTACATAATGTCATACTTTTTAGACATTGCTGTCATATAAATGTAGAAGAGTGTCATATGTCTTAAACATTACTGTCATATAAATGTTATATAGTGCCGTAGGTTGTAGACATTACTGTCCTATAAATGCTATACAGGAATGTTCGAAACTCTTGCTATTATATAGAATTATTCCTTGACTATCTTTTATTGCAATAAAGAGGACGTTAACTTGAAGATTTGAACGTTAATTTAGCTATGCTCATCTACAAAAGTCCTTCACAGAAAAGCATGGAATTAAATTTCGCTTCTACTTTTGTACAGACTTACCCCAATGTATGAAATCTCCTTGTGTTAAGAAAATCGAAAGACAATCAATGATAGTAAAATATTCCATGTGCATTTCCAATTAAAGCTTTTTGGACGATATTTCTGAAATTTGACTCTAGCTACGTGTCAACAAACATCCGTAACTAATAAAACATGTACTTCACTTACAGACAAGGCCGATACCATGGATCTTTGGCCCCTTAAAACAACAATTATTATTAATACTCACAGAAAATAATATTTCAGAAGCAGTAATTGAGGAAGTAAATTCTTTCAAAATATTATTAACCTACAACTTCAGGGCACAAGCAGCGATATGACATTTACAACTAAACGTTATCAGTCTAATGCGCAGTTAACGACACAAGGTTTGAATAAATAAAATACTTAGGAATATTCGGGTTGAAGTTCAGTTGATATAAATCACGGCATATTATCAGCAGATAGTTACAAACATCTAGCTAGGTAAACAGAATTTGTTTGGTTACAGTTATTGTGCTACTGATTCTCACTGCAAAGGATGCTGTGAAACGGAATAAGTCTTGATATTAATTTTTAGAAAAAAATCATAATAGACTGATATTAATTACCTGTTGTTATTGGACTAAGACAGGGGAGTATGCTGTCACCTCTTTTATTCATAATGGTAATGGATGAAATTGTAAAGGAAACAAAGGAAGCATATGGACATAAAGAAATGAAGTTACTATTATTTGCAGACGATATTGTGGTCTGGGGAAGGAACACCGAAGAAGTGCAAAAACAACTAGATGCACTGAACGAAAATATTCAGAAGTATGGTCTGAAAATCAGTATAGAGAAAAGCAAGACCATGGTGATGACAAGAGGGGAAAGACAAGGAAAGGGCACTGTGAAAATTGGAAGTCAGAGTTTGGAAATTGTGGACGCGTTCAAATACCTAGGAAGTGAATTGATGCAAACTGGTAGGTTGGACATGGAGATTGGCAGGAGGGTACAGCAGAGCAATGCATTCTATCAAAGTGTAAGAAAACTTGTTTGGGATAAGGAAGTACCAAGGAAAAGCAAGGAGGTAATGTATAAAATGTACTATGTACCCATATTAACTTATGCAGCTGAGACTTGGACCCTGACAAGCAGGCATGAGAGTAAAATCCAAGCCAGTGAAATGAAATTCCTAAGAAGTATGATAGGTAAGACAAGGAAAGACAGAGTGAGGAATGAAGATGTTAGGAAGGAAGTTGGGAGGGGAAAACTAAATGAGAGAATTGAGAAGAATAAACTAAGGTGGTTTGGACATGTAAAGAGGATGGAGGAAAATAGAATACCAAGACAGGTGCTGGAGGCCAAGTGCAAGGGTAAGAGAGCAAGGGGAAGACCTAGAACAAGGTGGATCGATTCAGTGAAGAACAGCGTGAGAAAAAGGAATCTGGACTGGGACAAGATCGTGGAAGAAGAATTGTGGAAGGAAAGAGGAAAGTGGAGAAGTGCCATAAATACCCCGACCCGGCAGGAGCTGGATAAGGGGAAATGATGATGATGATGATGATGATGATGTTATTGGTGTAGTCAATAATGGTCCACTATTTTGACACGCCAGCAACATGTTGTTTAATGCAATATCGCCCATACAGTTACAGATAAACATGCTAAACCATATGCTAAAAACCATATACTGATACCATTCCATCATAATTCTGGGATAAAAGAGTTTTGTGTAAGTTGATAGCAAACAGAAATTCGCGGTAATTAATGCACGAAATTCCGCGAATTATTGAAAACCGCGAATTATCCGCAGTTATTTTTGTTAAGCCTAGTAAAAACAAAACTATTGATTAAAATATTGAAATATGCTTGAAACGCAAAATAATAATTAAAACACTTGATTGTAGTGTCTTATAAGACATGCTAGGCTAGAGGCAGGCCTATGTGGATTATGCCTACATTAATATTTAGTCATCTCGTTTTGTTTCTTAGATCGTTTATTCTAATTTTCGAGTGCGCATTTCCGAAGATAACGTTATAAGAGAACGAAAATTCATTTTGTTTTTCTATATATGAAATAAGTGTGACAAGATTCTGTGGGAAACTTTCGGGATTTCCGTTCCATCACTCCCGCACTCAATATCAACTGGATCTCAGTTTTCCTCACCAACAGTCAAATTCCGTGTTATTTCATCTTTGCTTTCATGTCTTAAATCATAATCGTCTTTATCGGCGTCTGACTTGCCCGTTCGAAATATCGTCGTTACAGTTGTCGGCAAGCGCTTGCTTTTGTAGCGGTATTTTTCTCTCAAGACTGGTTGACTGCATGAAGAGCATCCAACAAACACGCTCTCGGTCTCGCGAAAATTTACGTCATTAAGCAATAATCGCTGTTTACAATACGCTGTCCGTGCATTCACCCTTCACAACTCACAGGTCAGCGACCTTGGAGTGTGGCTGTTGGGAAAGGGAGGGTAGGTTCCCAGTGGAAGCGCATTCCGCTTGAATTGTTTGGGCTTCGAAGATAAAGGAAATCTATGCTATGGTACCACTCGCGGCAACCTGCTCGTATGTTTCGAACATTGCGCAAGTAGGCCTACTGTTCCGTCACAGAGAAACGCAGTTCAGTCTTCTCGAATGTCAATGATTTGGTCTTGACGCATTGCGTCGCACGAAAATTCTTTTAAATGACTGAGAGATTGCTTTACTTAGCATGATGATTAGTTGCCGTGAGAATTTCTATTTAAAATATATTTGGAGACCCGCGAATTAACCGCAAAGCGAATTATCCGCACGCGAATTATCGGGAGTGCACTGTACTACTGTACCCATCTGTAGAATCAATAGATGGTCATACTACGGTTAGCTCAGTGGTCTCGAGGGTGGTATGTCCATTTCCATAATATGACACATTTATTAAGGATCATAATCAACAGGCCAACACACTTTAAATAAACTCAAAAATCACAAATTAAAAACATATTTAATAGTAACGAATCTTTGGCGCTATAAAAATCCAAATACAACATAAAAGCTCAAAATGCATTTCACTACTTCACACTTGATTCCAATGAACAAGAAATCAATATAATCATTAACAAGAACATCACTACTTGGGTTCCCTTATCTGACCCTTTTAGTTTCACTTCCATAAGGTAACTTCTTGAAATTTGTTCTTAAGAGCTCACTATGGCTCCATTAGTTTCTTTATAACATTATCCATTATTGAAAAACATGATTTCTTCTTTAGCTTTGGGTTAGTATTGAATGTATGGTCTATATTAATTGAAAATAATAATAATAAATATTATTTCAATTTGGTCCACACGAATCGAGATCTTATCTCTCTCTCTCTCTCTCTCTCTCTCTCTGTCACTGTACTGCTTTATGTTGGGAAAGTTCATGCTTCCCTTGAGTCTACAAACCACTGAAAAAATTCAATTAAACAAGACTCCCTGAATTGTTTAAGATTTGCATTGGCTTAAGAGCATCAATCTTTAAACCTGTCACACAATGAGTATTTACAACAATAGTAATGCACCAATTCAATTATTAATGGCATGTGATCGTAATTACGGTCTATAATTAATTAATTGGGTCACGGGGATACCTCCCGTCCCTCCTTTTAATAGCCCTTACAAGTGCAATAACACTATGATGTTGACATAACATGTCTGGCCGGCTCCAAAGCAATTACGGGCCAGCGACCTACCCTTGAGTTCTCACTAAAATATGGCTCTTCAGACAGGCGGTGTACAATATAACACTGGGATACCATTCAAGAACTCAGCTGGTTCCTTCCTCATACTGTCACAAGTTACAGTATACGAAAAGCTTTCGACATTTAAACCTATCAGTTTAACATTTAAGCGGCAATCACGTCGGCCGGTAATTATTTCATAGGATATAACGATTAATATATGAGCATCAATACTGTGTGAGCTGAAGTGCGATCTTCTTTTACAGGGGCTCACAACATCACTTTGTCACCTTTGTGTCCAAATATATTGAATTCCTAGGGATTTTCCCGTTTTTGGAAGATATAACAATATTTCCTTGGAGCGGGGACTCTAACCTCCATTCTCCAACTTCATGCGCTAAAAGAGCGGTATTACAGCAGACCTCTGTGCGTGTAAACGCAATACTTTTAGAGCAGGAATTGAACCCATGTCCTCTAACAACAATAGCTCCCTTCTACACAACTTATATAGATTCGTCATCGTCAGCCTCACTATAGCTCCACCCATTATCAATCTCATCCTTGATATTACCTATAACAATCTATAGACTCTATTTTATATTCGCTCAATTAGCGTGTATATTTCATATATTCTGTAATGCTTTTCGTAACTTCTTATTTTTCAAGTTGTCCTTTTCTTCCCATGGCTAACTTAAACTTGCCATAAATGACTATTTCACTGTCATTAGTACTTTATCAATGCAATTTGACATGAACCCTCGTTTCGAAAACTCATTGATTCATTATTTGAAGAGATCATTACTCTTAACATGGTTCACTTTGAACATTACAATTCATTTCTTTATTCACTTATTTATCAGATCCATTCTGATAATTTCTCATTGATTTCACATATTCAATCTCTGTCTCATACCCGTGTGACATTTCTACCATATTAAGGATACACGAACTTCCCCCAAAACATAATTTATATTGGTAAGCGGTACTCACATTTTGATCCTGCTCGTCCTCAGACCCCAATGGATGATGACTGGTTCACCCACATACTGGGCTTAGTTCACCATTTTGACTACTATAGCAATTTCCACAAATAACCCTTTTTCATAAACCTTACACATCTTACGAGCACTTAATACTGACATGATTAAATACACTTTGACAATAAATAACACACAAAAATAATAATTTCTACACACAAAACAAATTATTACACTCAAGCCTAATTAACTGCTTTTTAACACTCGCGATTCTTTCTATTTCACAAGTCTCAAACTTCTTAAGCCTTCTCCAAGAATGTAGGTACTCGCGACTTCTGTCCTGGTCCTAACATCAGTGGCGGATCCAGGCCTTGCGGGGCCCTGGGCGATATGATAAAGTGGGGCCCACAACAATAGCAAATAAAAATATATCAAATCAAATGGAAAATAGTTGGGTAATAATAATAAAATAAAGAATAGTTACAATATTTTTAATACACTACAGTACATTTTTTTAATAATATGAAAGAAACCTGTAAGTCCCCTTGAAGAAGATTATGTAAACTATGAAATATTAAAATATTAGCCTACTTTGTGACTTTTTTCCCGGCTGAAGTCTTCTATAATTTCACTGAAATCTAAACTTGCTTAATGGTCACGGGAGGTCATAGCTGCACTGAAAAAAGGAATATGAATTATAAATTAGTTTGAAAAGTATAATTAATTAATTGATTAATTAATTAAATTAAAAAAAAACATGGCGCGGGGCCCTGGGCGGTCGCCCTCCTTGCCCTCCCTAGATCCGCCCCTGCCTAACATCCCCTTGAATCGACTTGAGATATTCGTACCCGTCTCTCCACTGGTCACCATCGAATAGTTTATATCAGTGTTTCTCCTCGTAATCTATCGGCCCTAATGTTACAACACTGGCACGATACGGTCTATATCTGGCGATAAGTCTATCCTTTGCCGAGTATCTCTTCGAGACTCTATTTCTAGAGTCGCTGTCTAAGATCGAACTAACGCTCTTCTACAAATGTTTCTCCACGCGCTTCGCATTCCGAATTGTTTTACTAGAATACTGGTTGAGTATTCCTTCCCTTGACGATTGAAGTTTTCACTTACTTCAATGATTATCACTACTTTCGATTCGTACTACACTTCCGAATTACCGTCACTAATATGTTCTGACTTCCCAAGCATAGGTAAGTTCAGAATCGTTACACTATGACCCGATTTTTGATCTTGCACGTACTTTGATAATTGTTTAACACGCTCGGTGTTTACGACTTCTTCTAGTACTGGCGAGAAAATATAACAGTTTTGCAGATGTTTACTGAATTTAGTTCCTATCGCACAGTATAACTTTCACTAAAGTTCTTGTCAACTTAATATTTCCTCTGTCAAAGTATGGCCACCCACTAGGTTCCATAAACTTGGTTACTTCTTGACGTGGCGCGACCACTATCTGGTCCTTCGATGACTGTCTGTGATACAGCGTAACCTCTACGACGGTTCGTTGATAACTGTATGATCTCTGCTCGACTGGCAGGCTATTTATTTAAATCCGGTTGAAATTAGTACCTGTTCTTCTTCTTGAAGGTAATTTCCAAACTAAGCATCGTATGAGCTTAAAAAAATATCTCTAGACTCCTTATGGTCTCTAAGTTCCAAAATTATCTTAATCTTCGAAAATCGATTGTACCTTTAATTTATAATAATTTCCAAGTGTTCTGGCTTTGTGTGGGTGGGGACTCATTACACGAATATATCCGCGATATTGTTCCGCACAGCCCAGACTACTTCATGCCTACCTAAGCACTCTTCTTCTGTTTGATTATTATAAAGTTTAATTTCTCTAAAAATTCTAATTCCTTTTATCATTCATTTTGGCAGGCCTAGAAGTTTATAATTTTGCTTCTTTCTCGAAAATGGGGTAATTACCCCACCATTGTGACTCCGGCCACTGCTACTGTCGCGAGAATTTCCCTGAGATCATCACATTATAGGGCTTCCCCTTTTTGCCTGCTCGTATTTGATATCAGAGAAAGTTCCCCGTCTGATTGCATGATGTTGAATCATGAAGCTGCTTGCGTGGCCCACGTAGGCACGTTGAGTCACTCGGTTACTCATGGGCCAGCTGCATCATAAATTTGATAACAGCGATGTCTCACCATGTCGTCATTTGTAGCCTTCTTAAACTTCCAGATTGAGTCTGTACAAAGCTTATATGAATCATACCTTTCTCGACTAAATGATCACGGGTTCGATTCCTGTACCTGCCTCATAAGGGTGCAATATCATCATCTTGTACAGTTTCCAGCCCAAGGCTGGGTCTGTTTGGAACATAAGCCTCGCCACTTAGTTCTTTCTTCCCACCACCTCTCCGCTGTCACTCTGGTCCAGTCCTCGCCTCTCTTCTTGACACATTCCTCTACTCCTTTCAGCCATCTATCTCTTGGTCTTCCCCTTGGTCGTTTCTTCTGCATCTGCATCTCATGTATCCTCTTGGGAATCTTCTTCTCATCCATTCTCTTTAAGTGTCCATACCACCTCAGTCTTGATGTCTCAATCCTACCTTGCAAGGGCTCCTCTTTCACCATTTCCCTGACCTTTTCATTCCTCACCCTGTCTCTTCTTGTTACTCCGATCCTACTTCGCAGGAACTTCATTTCACCTGCCTGTATTCTGCTTATGTCTCTTTTCTTCATTGTCCATGTTTCTGAAGCATAGGTCAGTATCGGGATATAGTAGCTTCTGTATAACACTTCCTTGCTTTTTTGTGGGACATCTTTATTCCACACTAAGCTCCTAATGCTTCTCAGAAATGCTTCTGCCTGTCTGCCACGTTCCGTAATCTCTTTGTCATTTCTCCCATTTTCCTCCACTATACTTCCTAAGTACTTCAGACTTTCCACCTTCTTCAGCTGTCCACCTCCAAGTGTTATCCCACTCATTGGTCTGTCCTTTTTCCTGGTCGTTAACAGGATCTCACATTTACTAATGTTGAACTTCCATCCGTACTCTCCCACTGTTTCTTCCCAAGCCTTCAGTTGCTCCTGAATTTCCTCCTCCTTGTTTCCCCAGACCATGAGATCATCTGCAAACACCATTGCTTTCATCTTATCTTCTCCTATCTTTCCTGCTATCCGTGTCATTACCTCGTCCATAACCACAATAAAGAGAAGGGGTGACAGCGCACTACCCTGTTTCAGGCCACTCATTTGTCTGAACCAGTCTGTTCTTTCCCCTCCAACTTTCACACAACTCACACTTCCACAATACATCTCCTTCACTCTGCCTACAGTCTCTATTTCCACTCCCATGTTTTCCATTGCTTTCCAAACCTTCTCCCTACACACACTATCATAGGCCTTTTCGATGTCCAGGAAGGCCATCAACAGATCCTCTCCAAATTCATAGTGGTGTTCCTGGAGCTGTCTCACTGAAAATATGAGATCCACTGTTGATCTCCCAGGTCTGAATCCATACTGCTCCTCTCTCAATTTTCTGTCCACTTTGGCTCGTATTCTACTTTCTAATATCTTTTCATATATCTTGGCACAGTGAGGTATGAGTGTGACTCCCCTGTAATTTCTGCACTCCTTTCTGCTTCCTTTCTTAAATATTGGGACAATTAATCCTTTCTTCCAATCTTCTGGGGTCTTTTTCTCCTTCCATATCACCCTCATCACATGGTACAGCCTCTGTTTCCCAACCTCCCCTGCTGCCTTCACCATTTCAACACTCACTTCATCCACACCTGGTGCCCTTCCTCCTTTCATCTTGTCTATAGCCATTTCCAGTTCTCTCCAAGTCAGGTCCTTTTCCATTCCTGTGTTGTCTTCTCCATCTTCCAATACATTGTCTTCCTCCCTATGACCATTTGGATTCAGCAAATCCTCAAAGTACTCTTTCCACACTGTCTTGAGTGTCTCTTTGTTGTGTACCTCATTTCCGTTTTTGTCCATCATTACCACATCCTCTCGCAGACCTCTTCTCTTACTTTTGACCATCCCATAAAGTACTTTCTTATTTCCTCTGCTGTCTTCCTCCATCATCTCTGTCCACTTTACCATCCACTTCTTCCTCTCCTCTGAGACAATCTTGTTTGCTTCTTTCTTCTTTATCTTATAATCTTCCCTTGCCAGATCAGTTCTTTCCTGGAACCACACTCTGAAAGCCTTGTTCTTCCTTCCCACAGCTTCTTTTACTCTCTCATTCCACCATGGTGTCTCTTTACACCGCTTTCTGTTGCTTGTTCTTCCACATACTGCCACTGCAGCCTCCACCATTGTGTTTTTGAATTGCTTCCATTCCTCTTCCCCTGTTTTAGGATTGTCTGTTGGCATCCTTTCCCTCATTATCTTCTGGAATTCTTCCTTGACTTCCTTTTCCTTGAGTTTCCATACTTTGATTCTCCTTTCCTGGTACTCTGTCCTCTTGCTATCCTTAACAACTCCCAGGTTCATTACAAGTATTCTGTGGTCGCTATCTAAGGCCTCTGATGGTATTACCTTTATATCTCTGACACTTCTCTTCATTTCCCAGTCGTACAGCATGTAATCTATCAAAGATTTCTTTGTTAAATCACTGCTGTACCACGTTACCTTGTGGCTTTCTTTCTTCCGGAACCAGGAGTTGCCTACCACTAAACCGTTTCTCTTGCAAAAATCCAGCAACTTTCTCCCTTCTTCATTCCTGCTACCCCATCCTTCTGCTCCCAATACATTTTCATATCCTTGCCTTTCACTTCCTACATGTGCATTCAAATCTCCCATGACAATGATGCTCTGACCATTCAACTGCTGTTGTAGCTCCTCCTCAAAGTCTTCCTTCTCTTGAGCTGTACATCCAACTTGAGGGGCATATACCTGGACTATCTCCAGGCTTCTTCCCTTTACAGTTACTCTGATCTTCATGATCCTGTCACTTATTCCCTTTACCTCTTCCTTCATTCCATCTCTCACAACTACTCCTACTCCGCTGCTCCTTCCTTCACTGTTCCCACTCCAGTACAACCGGTACCCTTTCCTCAGTTCTCTGCGACCTTCTCCTTTCCATCTTGTTTCTGCCAAGCCCAGTACATCCAGTTTTCTTCTCTCCATCACATCTACAATCTCCTCCACATTTCCTGTCAGTGTCTGTATGTTTAATGTCCCAACTCGTAGTCCATTAGCATATCCGGGTCGTCGTCTTTTGCATCCGTCCTTTCCGAGGCCTGTTCCTGGTTTGAAAGCAAATATGATATCCACTACTGGCTTGCTAGGCCTATCGTAGCTTCACCAGAGCCCCGTCAGCCGTCACTTTTCAGGGTTCCCATAGAGCCTTCACAGCTACCGTAGCGGTCCCGGGGCACACAAAGACCCCACTGTACTTCACCCCTACAGGCAATCCCCTACTTCATGCCGTTGCCCATCTCCCACCACGTGGAGGAGGGGTTGGACTTGTGGGAGACAAGGGTGCAATATATTAGGTATAATTTAATTTCAATATCCAGCGAGGCAAACATATTTATCTTGAAAATATTCAAGATCATCGTTATCAAGTGTACCTCCGAGCTATGTTGTGCAAAGGATCTTAATAATAATGCATAGTAAATACCGAACTTCGATTACAGATGTATAATAGAATTCTTAAATATAATATTCATTAACAATCCGGCATCACACCTCGGAGCCTCGAAATGATGATCTTTCTCTCCTGAGCAAATGATCGGCTGAATGACTGACTTTATGAATAAATTAAAAGTGTTCTTCAGTGTCATATGTTGTAGACATTACTGTAATATAAATGTTATACAATGTCATAAGTTGTAGACATTACTGTCATATAAATGTTATATAGCGTCATAATTTTTAGACATTACTGTCATATAAATGTTATACAGTGTAATAAGTTGTAGATATTACTGTCATATAAATGTTATACAGAGTCATAAATTCTAGACATTACTGTCATATTAATATTGCCATAGTTGTATAGATTACTGCCCTATAAATGCAATACGGAAATTGTCGTAACTCTCTTGCTATTACATAGGATTATTTCCTGACGATCTTTTGTTTGTGATAAAAAGGACGTTAACATGAAGATTTAAACGTTAATTTAGCTATACTCATCTACGAAAGGCCTTCACAGAAAAGCATGGAATTAAATTTCGCTTCTACGTTTGTAGAGACTTACCTCAATTTATGAATCTCCTCCTTGCGTTAAGAAAAACGAAAGACAAGCAATGATAGTAAAATATTCCATGTGCATTTCCAATTAAAGTATTTTTTGTGCAATATTTCGGAAATTTGACCCTTCCTACGTGTCAACAAACATCCATCCCTATTAAACATGTACTTCACCTACAGAAAATAATATTTCAGAAGCAGTAATTGGGGAATTAAATTCTTTCAAAATATTATTAAACTACAACTTCAGAGCACAAGCAGCGATATGACATTTACAATTAAACATTATCAGTCTAATGTGCAGTTAACGGCATAAGGTTTGGAAAAACAACATATTTAGGAGTATTATGGTTGAATGTAAGTTGATATAAAGTACGGCATATTATCATCAGATAGCTACACAATTGCAGACAGGTAAACTAAATTTGATCGGTTACCGTACTGGTGCTACTGTTTTTCACTGCAAAGGATTCTGGAAAATGGCATAAGTCACGATAATAACTATTTAAGGCTAATGTTATTATTATACTCCTGAAATCATTCGTTTAGTCATTCGTCAATAATCATTGACACGCCAGTAGCATATTGAAATCTGCCATACTGCCCATTCAGCTACAGATTAGCATCACTAAACTACAGTAAGCAATGATGCCATCCGCGCAGTAACTAATATAGTGGAATCGGATGAAATATTTAGTGTTGGTTTACCTGTACTGATGTACCGTATCAAGAAATGACAATTGTAAACAAGTTCGTCAAACTTTTAAAGGTGGGTTATGTATACTATGTGTAGTCTATATTAGGCTCTGCTTAGAGAATAATTACAAGATCTGATCAAATGCACTCAATAAAACTTATGATTACCTGAGAAACTTTTCTTCTTAAATATCGGCTCTTCTTTGGTGATCTATGGATCAAAGATACAAGTAGTCAATGACTTCAGATGACCATTAAAAACAAATGATAAATGACTCCCTGTACCTCGTCCCCACTTAGGTTCCAGAATTATACTACAAATTATGCCGTTTCCAATCATTCTCGACTTTTCACTGATGATGGAGGTGCGATAAATCATATTAAACAGTCAGTGTTACAGATACACTGATGATGATGATGATGATGATGATCTTAAATCTTCTTTTAAAGGAATCAACATCTGGGTTATATAAGGTGCGTACAAAAAGTAACAAGCCGGAGGTTGGAATGCGCAAACCGGTGACGACATCAGCTAATCGTGGCATGTGTAACGAGGTGTGGTTCTGACCAGAGCGTGGAAGGTCACAGCCCATCGCTAGAGGGCACGCGTGGACGTCACGTGATGATACAAAGCGAGCAGCAGCATGCATCAATCGTCCAACGCTGCCAGTCGCATTGCAAACAGTGACATGGAGGCGTCAAACGAAGAGCAAAGAGGTGTTATTCGGTTTCTGACAGCGGAAGGAGTAGAGGGAACGGACATTCATCGCCGAATGTCACAAGTGTACGGCGAACACTGCATGTCCATTGCAAGGGTCAAGGCGTGGCACAAGCGCTTCAGGGAAGGACGGGTGTCGTTAGCCGATGATGCCCGGTCTGGGGCACCCCCCTGCATTACCGATGACAACGTCTAGCTGGTTGATGCACCCATTACCCAGGACCGTCGAGTGACAGTAAACGCAATAGCCGCCGTGGTCGGATTGAGCGTCGGAAGTGTGCCCACCATCATGAAGGAACGACTGCACTTGCGCAAAGTGTGTGCCCAATGGGTGCCCCACAGTCTTCAACCACACCTGGAAGTTTGTCGAATGGCCCACTGTCTTGGTCATCTGCAGCGCTATGCGAGGGAAGGGAATGGGTTCCTGGCATGAGTGGTGGCTGGAGATGAGTCATGGTGTCATCACTTCGAACCAGAATCCAAACAACAAAGCCTCCAGTGGAAGCATCCAGGGTCACCACCACCCAAAAAAGGCAAAGCCATCCACACGAGTGCAGGAAAGGTATCATCCAGCTCGTTACTTTCTAAACGCATCTTATATATGCTCTCATTTTGATAGTCTAACCGTAATGTGATAACAATTCCGACAAATGCAGTCAATTAGAGTTTAGACTTCACCTGAAATTAATAATTAATTATATAGCTTCCAGTCGGTCAACACAAAAATCTCTCATTTACTGGAATATGTGAGAAATAACCTGAAATAAATTACTTGTGATTAAGATTTATATATATTGTTACTGACTATTGAAGAAGGAGGAAACTAAGGTATGTCATGCTCCTCTCGTCAAGCGAGCGTCATTAGATGGAAATATGCAAGGCAAATAGCTATACAAACCACTACCAAACCTACCGGGACCCCCATATACAGTCTCTGCCCTCTAAACACAAACTGCAAGAAAAACCGTCAGAAAACTTAGTAAGTGATGTAATTATTATCACTGATAAATATGAAAGCATTAAGGAACGGAAAAAACATCTATTTTAATACTCAGCAAATCTTCTAGGTTTGTGCCGTGTCTTGTGTGGGGTTTCGCCTAGGACACCAAGCTGGCTCATCGGCGGGCTCTTGGTGTCCCCGCCCGGACCCCCACTGGAGTTACCTAGAAGATTTGCTTAGTTTACCTAGAAGATTTGCTGAGTTTTAATTCACTGGCCGTGAAAGCCAATATACCATCTTTTTGGAAGCCTTCATAGGGAGGTTGAGGCTGCTTGAGCTTTTAGTTCTCGCAGTCAAGAGCACAGATTACCTACTACTACAGATAGCCGACAGCCATGCTAATTCTTGGTCACTAAGACTTCAGCGCTGTCTGGTGTTTGACCGCGGTACTAGTTGAGCACGGCCGTGCGGGTAGCCTACCCCACCCCTTCCCCTCGTTCCGCTAAATATTCTCGTCCTAACTGCTCTGCCCACTTCAATGTTCCGAAAATCACAATCTTCCCAATACTTATAGCACACGTTTTTAAGTGTGGAGATAATAATATGATCTACACGAAATAAATCACATTCAAAATAGCAATAACAGTTTTTTTTAAATAATACCAAAGTGGGAAATTGTGAATTCCGGAACTCTGAAATGAGCAATCACAGCATTTAGGACATGACCTCATCAATAATTTACATGTTTACATTTCTTTCAGTTGCAATTGGAGCATATTGCATTGACAAGAATTAGGCTACTATAAGGTCTGCAGCATATTATTACTCAATAAAAAAAAATGGTCCCTTCCAATTAACCACAGTAGGCCCAATTATAGCCGATTAGTTCCGAGATTAAACTAGAAAGGAAAAGTACTGGGAAGGGAGAATATTCATATCTTAAAATGATTGATGCTGTTCGCAATAACAGGAAAATTTTAAGAGAGAATACCAAGGAAATAGGTGGTGTAACCTGATCCTCATCACACTAAAATTGTTAGTGTAATTAATGCCAAATTCATTAGTTTCAGAAAAATAATTGGATATCATAAAATTTATATACAGTAGTTCATTTGATATTCCCTTTAAAATATATCCATTCCACCAATTTTGAAGGGTGAAATACAGTAAGTACATGTACATAAACAAATTTCATGGCACACTAATACAGTAAATTCTATGACATGCTGTGAAGGGGAAAGGAGAAATAGGACTTTCAATGAAAAACAAGAAACACACTCAATACTGCTAGAAATCATCATGTTTTATTTAAAAAGTTTGTCAACGAAGAAAAAATAACAGGGAGAGCCAAAATCAAACTTAGCAAAAATACAGTAATCAAATCTGGTCCTTTTAAAAGTATGTGTTGAGGCATGTTCTTCTTTCTTGCCAAGGTATAACGGTAGGCTACAGCACATGATAATGGACCTATTACCTCCTTGACGCCATGGCTGACACCGATGAACCGCAAATTCCTACAACACATGCAAGTTTGTATGTTGAAACAGTTAACTTAATAAATGTGTAATGCTTGAAATGGAGAACTTGAATTTGCTGTTATGTGTATGTTTGCACCTACTATAACTATATTTTAAAAGAATCTCTTATTGTAGAATCATTGTGTTTTTTATATTAATTTTAGGGCTTTTGATAACATATTCATTTAGCCCCATATATTTGGAAGTGTATAGGATTTATATGATAATCTCTGTTATTGTGGTATCTGTAGTAGTGTGTAGGCTATACTTTCTGTAATTCAGATGAGGACTGGAAAGGTGGCAGCCATAGTTAGGGACATTTATTTTTAAGAATTTTTAATAATATGTACTAAAATGAAATTGAAATACCAACAGGAACAGTTACAAATTCCCTGTCCACTCAGCCAAGATAATTCTGCAGAACTCTCCTGTGGGCCTCAACATTATTTTATTTTATTCCTTTCCTGATGGAAATCCGGTAGTACCTTATTTCAACTCCTGGGGCACCTCCCCAAGCCTGTCCCTTATAAAGCTACACACACTACTACAGTCATCACATAATCGGAGCAATTCTACCCACACCCAACTGCATGGGGCTGATGACCAAGATGTCCCAAGCCCATAAAATGAATTAACAGCAGACAAAATCAAGTCATTATGTTATTTTGTGTTGTGTTGGATTCTGACACATGTATGTGTTTGACAGAGTGCCATTTAAGCTCATGAATAGGAATGAATGAATACGACTACCCTACTTGTTTTCGGATTTACAGGAGGCAGTCAAGATGGGAATTACCTAGAAATTTAAATTCTGTATGTGTGGGAACCCATGATAAACCACTTGCTGGGTGGCTAAGCAGAGAATCAAACCCAACATTTCCCGGTTTACCTCACTAGGCTGTGTGTACCCTGTTCTTACCCTCAGACTAGAATTAGATTTCTTGACATTCAGCAATCAAACATGGACCCCAGAAGTGTCAACCAAGAACTATACCACCTGGTTGGTCTCATTTATTTTTAAGAATAATATGTACTGAAAAGAAATTGAAATTGATCCAAGTTATTTATTTTTACTGTGCTTCGAATGGAGGTTGCGGCGTTGTGTATAGTGCAGCCATTATATCCAATGTTGCAATGAGTAAATGTTCCCCGATATTGGTATAGGACACATTACCTGTATGTACTCTGAATAAGTGAAGCAATAGAGCAATACTTAATTAAATTACTAGAACTGAAAGTACCGGTAACAATTCCATAGCCAAAATTGTGACGTGCCTTTTATTTCTTAGTTGTTTTGCAGAAAATACCATACTAAGAGTGTAGAGTTGAAATACAACTTGAACAAGAACACGACAGCCTAGAATAAATACACACGAGACACGAAAATAGAGCACTTTAGAACAGTAACGAGAGCGAACTTTCAGTGGAGATGTTGGCAACCATGTGAATACAAACAATTTATGACCAGAACGTAAAACTATGCCAGCGCTCAGAGCATGTTAAAACAATTGGGATCAGTTCAGTCGTTTGCAAACGACTTGTCTATGTTAAGGTGAGTAGTCGTTGAATTCATTCGACTGTTTTCTAAAAGCAGTCAAACAAGTCGATGGTTTTAACTTTTGTCAGTCGACTACTGATGCCCATCTGTACAAACCAATTGACAACCAGAATCAATTTGAGCGTACACACCCTCCGACTGGCTAAAATGCTATTAATATTGGATCCCAATATAAAATATTTTCTGATTTAATTTTCCTGGAAAATCTATTCTATGTTTGCATCGATCATTACCATCACGCTATGGGGAGAATTTCATAATAAATTTCTTGTAATTCATTTATCACGCGGTAGAATAAATGAATGAAATTCAATCATAAAATAAATAGAACTCTAAGCCATAATTGGTAAGCCCATGTTCAAGTTGTGTAATAATTCAAGAATGCACCCAATTCTCATTAAAAGTGTATAGACTGTGTTAAGGAGTTCAAACATAACCTAAATATTGAATGCTTAACATTTCCAATGAAATGACATACATATATATTTGGACAACTGGACGTAGGCTATTTCATTGAAAGAATCAACGAACAAGAAACTGTATAAAACTATAGGCACCTACAGCCGTCAAGCTGTCCTCACAGTACCCGCTGGAGATTTACATCACCACTCTATCTGTACGGTACCTTGAGATAAGCCTAAGTGCGCCAACTGTGAGGGAACACATAAACTCTTCCATCCCTGCCCTCATGTCTTTGCCACTAACCCCCCCTCCCACACAGCATGCCACTGCTCTGACACAGTTGTTAGGCCTGCTACAACAACTCTCAGCCATAACCCTGTAAACTACAGCTAAACCAAACCCCCCTAATACACTTCATTTGCAGAGCAATAAAATCCATAAAACAACTCCGCAACGAGCTTCACAAAACCTAAATTAAAAACAAAAAGACTACTCCACAAACACCAAAATCAGTAAACCTCCCTCATTTCAGCCACACTACACCTTAAACAGACATAGAAAGCATAGTCATGACCCCTTCATGGAGTAGGCTATTGTCTAAACACGATCATGTCTCCTTCAACTTTACTGAAGACTTCATTAAATTCTATTAAAAATTCATAAACTCATTCCACAAATCTTAAAATCAGTATACATCCCTCATTTCAGTTACTCTATTCAATAAACAAACATAGAAGGCGTAGCCATGACCCCTTCATGGAGTAGGCTATTGTCTAAATCTGACCACGCATACTACAACCTTACTCTAATTCAAAATTACAGCCAAATGATCCATCTGACTGGGAGGCTTGCCTGGGATGATGGGCCAGAAAACCGGTATCTGGAGTTCAAGCATAACCTAAATATTGAATGCTTAACATTTCCAATAACTTGGACAACTGGATTTAGGCTATTTCATTGAAAGAATCAACGAACTGTATAAAACTATAGGCACCTACAGGTATACTTAACTTATTAATTAAAGCTCTACAATAAACATACAGCACAATGAATTGTAGCATGAAGTTATCCTGAAGAAGTCGTTTGATTAGAACGACTACTTAAATTCGAATGATTCCATTCGCTTGGAATTAGTCGTTTGCCAACGACTTGTTTCATTCCAATGGTTTCCAACGATTGTTTTGAGATCAGTCGTTTGCAAACGACTTGTTTATGATACGGTGAGTAGTCGTTGAATTCATTCGACTGTTTTTTAAAAGCTGTCGAATAAGTCGATTGTTTTAACTATCGACTAATTCGACTGTTTTCAGTCGACTGCTGCCCATCTCTACACACAACTAATTTTCTACACCAGCCGCTACTGAGCACGAGCTGTGACTGGCTTAGACATTAGCATCCTACGTGTTGAAAAATATTGTAAGTAACGTGTAGGAATAAAATATAGGTATGTCAACCATTACATTGGCATATAATAAATGAATTATATTTATCTTGTATCTATCTATCCCACGATATAACATAATACAAGATGAAGAGTCCTTTAAAACAAATTGTTTACTGTGATACTGGAAGAAACAATGCAACTCAGTGGTAATAGTTCTAGCCTGAACCTATTTGTTAATAAAATTTCATGTGATTTCACTCAGATCTCTGTTGTAGTGGCTTATTATATGTGCACCTTGTAACTTAATAGTACATTATGCAACGAGCCTATAATGACAATAATTAAGACAAGAGTTTTATAATTTCCATACGAGTGTCTTAATTACAATTACAGACGAGTTGCATACGACTGTTTATGTTCGACGATAATTATAACTATTTTATGTTCGAACATAAATATTCATAAATATCTGTCGAGATTTCACCAGTTTTATATACTGAACAGAGCGCATGGGATGCAAAGAATACCTTGTATTTGACCATGGCCTCCTGGAATACCACACTATGACACTCGCCACGCAGTGAAATTTAAAATAGGGGGCCATGGAAGTGAGCGCAGGTGCGATGCTATCCTCACCTAATTGGTCACACAACTGTTTCTTGAGCTCTGATTGGTGGGAGAAACTGTATCATAATGAAAACTTGTACTATAATGAGCCTCATTATAGTACAGTTTTCTGACATAATATTTACATTTCACCAGTGTCGAACATAAACATATTAACCTATCTTCTTTACACTGTTTTATGAGTTAACACCACATCAAAACTGATGAGGATTTATTTTAGGACACAGAAGCTTATTTATTAATGTAATAGACATCTATGATTGATGAAACCCATAAGATTGCCTCTCTCACCTTTCAGAAAATAACTAAAATTTTAATTCTGCGATTAATGTAACTAATCCACGTGTGTTTCTATTACACAACAATTAAGGGTTAATCCAGCATATCTTCTAGATTTTTGATGTGTCTGGTGAGTGGTTTTGTTACTGCTTCTGCAGGTATCACCCTTCTGAAAGATGTCTCATTCTATTCTTAATCTTCTGCCAGAGGAGAAATAGTTTTGCAACGCATGAATAGTGCTGTAGCTGCTGAATTTTCTAAAAATAATTATGGAATGATGGGAAGAAAATAAATATAGCCTATTCTAAAATAACAACATACGCATAAAATGAAACCATTCTGATGAACTTAATATGCTTCAAATTCAGAGTACAAATGCGTTCACCATTTGGTGCTTCGTTCATTTGTATATTTGGACCAAAATGTAGACCTCTGAAATAAATTTTAATGTTGGACTTTGCTCCACAGAACAAGAGCACACAGCCACCCATAGGACCAGTGTGTGTTAAGATTTTAGAACCTGTAATTACAGGTCCAACATTAAAATTTATTTCAGAGGTCTACATTTTGGTCCAAATATATCAAGTTGAAAACATTACGGTAACATAGACACTTACCTGGTCATTTCTCAGGAGAGTAGGCCTAATTGCTACATTCATCTGCTATTTCGAGAACAGCAATTTACGATTTGTTTGTTCACAGAATTTGGTAGGCCTACCTGTGGAATAAATAATAGTGCAAGTTAATTAATATGTCAAGTAGAATATCACCTGTACACTGCGTCTAATATCAATTCAAAACTAGGCTACCGGTAAGGTATATTTTTCACAGGCACTACAGAAACAAGTTTTCACTTAAACTCTTAAAATAAGCGTACTTACTTGGCGTAGCAGAACAAGAACTGTTCACTTCTCATTACCAAGAAGACGATTTGATGAAAGAAAGATGAGAAAGAACACAACATTAGCTTATTATAAAATATTAATGTACGGCCAATATTGTTTACATCAAGCACGACATAAACAGTGCGTCCATTTTGGTCAATGCCGCCAACCCAGTAGAAATAATGTTTATTTAATGATAAGTGCCGTAATTATCGTCGGTGAGCAAGATAATTGCAAGGAAATGTCAATTAGGAATTATGTGTATATTTATTGACTAAATATAGGGATATATTTGCAATTTAATTACAACGTGTATCATGCATATGTTGGCAGGACGATATACAGCGCTTAATCCGCTCCTTACGTCTGGCCGCGCTACTACACCGATGGTACCAAATAATCCCTATCTGGTTGACACCCCCTGGTCAAGAGGTGCAGTTATAGAAGATTTGCTGAGTTTTAATTCACTGGCCCTGCAAGCCAATATACCATCTTTTTGGAAGCCTTCATAGGGAGGTTGAGGCTGCTTGAGCTTTTAGTTCTCGCAGTCAAGAGGTGCAGTTGCACCTTATATAAAGGGAGGTGACGCGCAGTTCGCTACTCCAGTGGGGGTCCGGGCGGGGACACCAAGAGCCTGCCGATGAGCCAGCTTGGTGTCCTAGGCGAAACCCCACACAAGACACGGCACAAACCTAGAAGATTTGCTGAGTTTTAATTCACTGGCCGTGGAAGCCAATATACCATCTATTTTAATGTTGCCAAAATTTGAATTGACTATCCCATCAACAAATCAGTATTCCTCTTCCGAAACTAATCTACCGTATGAAGGTGCAGCTACCATCGCTGTTATACACTTAAGCAGCAAGCTATGGTTGACTTTTGAACTAATATGCGAAAATGAACTGCAAGTACTCTGTTGTGATGATTAAAAGTTACAACTGCAACATATAATATCATTTTTCTACCACATACAGTATGTGTTCAAAGATCTACTGTTGACACTTATCTGATGTTGTGGAATGTTTACAGGCTGCTCACAAGGGAAGTAGGCCTATCAGGTAAGACAGGTCTAAACTTATCTTGAAACTTCGTGCGGAAAATCAGCTGCCAAATCTAACTGCAAGGCTACGAAATCATGTGGCGAATCTCTCATATAAATCAATGGGAAGTAGCGAGTACTGTACATGTTTGAACGGACAGTCTTGACGGCGCAACTCAAGGCTGGTGGGAAGCATCCGCACGTTCCAGTCGTCCCGCCTCGCTACTTTTCCGAGTGCCACAGGGATGGCCAGGTCTGCCAGCCGTCATGCTTGCGTACCAGGATGTCAGGTACGGTTTCGGAGCCTTGCAGTTCAATCTGGCGGCTGATTGCCCTCTTATAGTAAAACGATTGCGTCAACAAAATTTCAAGATAGGTTTCGACCAGTCTTACCTGATACTTCCATTTCAGACAACCAGTTTTGGTGTAGGCTCTAGTAAATTGTTTAAATAATCTGAGATTGCATTATGTGAAGAATTTTCAAGTGATACATGATTTTATGAAAGCCACTTGAATTCAAAGAATTCAGACAGGAAAGATGACAAAGAGGAGCCCGCACAAGTATATAGAAACATGGCCGGACTCAGCTGGGGTCCCGTGGGCTCCAAATCACAATCCATAATTTGTGGACACCTTGGGGAAGAACGGATTTAGTTCTCCAAATGGTTCTGTCGTGACAATGGCTCATTAGAACAGAACACATGTAGCTGTATTGTGCCCATCTTATAGTAGATAGGCTGCGTGCAAAATAGCAGAGTAATGACCATACAGCAATTAAATAATTCAATATGAGTTGTAGTATTCAACTCAATTTAGAGACTTGGGACATCTAGGTAATTAAGCCCGTGTAGTAGAGTGTGTGTTTAAGTTGTCTGATAACGTGTATTTATGTGACGAATGCGGGGACAGGGATGACAGAGGTGCCCCTAGACTTGACTCTTCTCATCTGCAACAGTAAGGTGATTTGTGTTAGTACGTATCAGTGATATCCTGGGCACCTTCTAAATTTACTGCTCCTTGCTATTGGTCCCATTTTGTTTATTCTAATCTTTATTGATGAAAGCTATATTTGTGAAGCGATAGTGGTAGCTACGTTCGCCAAGCCATTGGGAGTGGATAGCATGTAGCTTGTGACTCGACCCTTGGCGGCACTCGATATCGTTTTTCGTATTTTCCCTTTCTCAGCTCCTTGAACATGATGGGAAGGTGTCGACCGCTTCCTACCAACTCCTTGCCGGCAATCCTCTCTCCACAGAAATTAAGCGCACAATTTCCACTTATAATAGTCTACATACTTGTTTTTGTTGTTATTGTTTCATTGGCGGGCTTAGACATCGAGGTCAATAAGCAACATGTTCTAGGGTGAGTGTTGAAGATTTCTGACAACCTGTGTTATTGTGGTGTCTGTAGTAGTAGTAGTAGTAGTAGTAGTAGTAGTAGGGGGTGTATTTGTAATTCCAGTAAGGATATGGAAGGAGGCGGGTGTGGCCTTAAGTTAGGAACCATCTTTGCTTTATCCTGGAGTAGAAATGGGAATCAGGAACCATCTCGGCATTATCCTGGAGTTGAAGTGGGAATCGAACCCACCACTTCTCAGTTTTGACTCACGATGCTGAGTGTATTACGTTCCAGCCCTCAGACCAGAACTTAATTTCTTGGCAGAGCTAGGAATCGATCTCGGACCTCCGGGGCGACAGTCAGGAATGCTAACTGCTACAGCATGAGGTGGGTACTCCTTTCTTGACTGTAGCCATTGACTATTCAGCATATTCACTCATACGCTTACGCAATCACGGACACACAAATATCCTGTTTCGGTCAGGAAGTTAAGTTTGAAGTCTTGTAAGGTGATTTTGATTTGGAAGCACATGTTCTGACACCTGAAGAGAGGTACTATACGTTTGCATATACTGTAGAATAGATTCACTTGACCTAATGCCCAATATAACTAGTACAGTACAGTTACACAGTAAAGCTACTAAGTCTTGTGAATGCCCATCTCCACTGAGAAGCTTTCCCTGACGGACGTGTAACATGATTAATATTGCATTGGGAGTAGCCGCTTGAGAGCAAAAGGGATGTAACGTGTTCTATTTTCTCCTGTACGTACTGTACTTGGGTAGTTTTGCCCACTCTATTTAAGTTTCGATCTGGTGACTAGGTTTCTGGATTATGGCCTTGTCCTTGGCATGTGGAAGGAAGTTTTTTTTTTTTTTTTTTTTTTTGTCGTGTAGCCTCCTGAGAGGCCGAGTGCAGGTCTTTCTAGTCGACGCCCGTGAGCGACCTGCGCGTCGGGATGAGAGATGGAATTGATGAAGATGAATGAAACTGGGCAACTGGTGGTCTGCGAAATTGAACAATAATTTCGCAACAAATGGTAAGTATATCTGAGATTTTAATTCCACGGCGAACTGAATATTGAGATAAATTGAGGTATTACAGAGTTTCCATGCAATAAACTTATCGTCAAGTGCATTCCGTACTGAGGGGCCATGCTTTCTAACTTCCCCATATATCAGTTTGCGACAACCAGCCTTTAGGACTGCCCATAGCAATGCATCTATTTGTTCGACCTAGTTAGTCCATTGAAACTGTGTCATTGTGAGACAATGGTCAAATAGAAGACGTTGCATTATCTTCGACCTAGTCAATGAAGCCAATTCTCTCTCGACTGGTAGGTCCTACTATTATCCAACGACCATTTACTGTAGGTCTATACACTACCCTTAAGTCAGTCATTCGAGTCAGATTTTTTACATTTATTGATTTTATCGGTAAACTTCTACGACTAGCTTCCCCTCAAAATATGATCCTCCACTTTTTTTTTGTCGTGTAGCCTCCTGAGAGGCCGAGTGCAGGTCTTTCTAGTCGACGCCCGTGGGCGACCTGCGCGTCGGGATGAGAGATGGAATTGATGAAGATGAATGAAACTGGGCAACTGGTGGTCTGCGAAATTGAACAATAATTTCGCAACAAATGGTAAGTATATCTGAGATTTTAATTCCACGGCGAACTGAATATTGAGATAAATTGAGGTATTACAGAGTTTCCATGCAATAAACTTATCGTCAAGTGCATTCCGTACTGAGGGGCCATGCTTTCTAACTTCCCCATATATCAGTTTGCGACAACCAGCCTTTAGGACTGCCCATAGCAATGCATCTATTTGTTCGACCTAGTTAGTCCATTGAAACTGTGTCATTGTGAGACAATGGTCAAATAGAAGACGTTGCATTATCTTCGACCTAGTCAATGAAGCCAATTCTCTCTCGACTGGTAGGTCCTACTATTATCCAACGACCATTTACTGTAGGTCTATACACTACCCTTAAGTCAGTCATTCGAGTCAGATTTTTTACATTTATTGATTTTATCGGTAAACTTCTACGACTAGCTTCCCCTCAAAATATGATCCTCCACTCGGAGACGATAATACCCTGGGAGTGTGTGGATTACCTAACGATGCCTAATATTCGGCATTGGGTCGCTGGCTGTATGGTCTGCCCTCCTCACCATAGCAGGATTGCACCCGGCCAGACAAGATTCATTACGATGTTTTTTGCAGAAACCTGTAGGCAACAAGAATCCCTTAAGGATAGAAGAAAATGTTAAAGAAAAAGGAATAATTGGAGAGAAGCCGACAAGAACTTCGCCTTTACAAAATTTGGCATAAAGGATTGATGATGATGATGATGATGATGGTAAAGTTGTCAAATGTGACGATGTGTATGAAATTCCTTATTGAAGAAATTCTAGTTAATGTTAATTTTTTATTGGAAGAGTAATGCTCCGTCTTACTATAGATTATATATAAATAATATATCATTTGGTTTTGGTGACAATGCAATGACAGCTTAATTACAAGACTAGGCTCAATACACAAATATGCCACGAATGACACTATATTCTCTAAATATCAACTCAACATAAGGATAAGGCCTTACTACAGCTGATTAAAAAATTGCACTGTTCTCCACAGGTTGTTTGGCACTGAACACGATAACAAGAAAGTGTCCAATCGCAAACACTTTGCGGTTATCTTGTACATGACTAACACTGTCTTCTCCGGATAACCTGTCTATAGATGCCATGCAAAAAATCAAATGATGTAGCACCAAACTGAACGAAACGGGAGAATAATATAAAAGGTCATTGTAACATTTCAATTGCCCACGCGTATAGGTTTTAATAGCATTAACCAATCTCAAGTGGTGTGTGTAACGTACTGTCCCCGTAAACCCGGATAGTAGGCTGTCAGATATCCGCCCCCTCAATCGGATTGCCAATAATCAACAGCACAGGCTCAGCTACACCAATGAAAATGGCACTGACAGAAACTACCGAGATTTGAGCACAGAAGTTAACAGGAAATCATTGTGGAACACACCAGAATAGACGGGGGTTCATACTTACCTTTACTTACCTCTTAAAAATTATCTCGGGGATTGGTTTGACAACAGGATCTCTAAAGTATGCTCCCACAATAACCTCCACCATGACATTTAAAAATGAACCAGAACGAAGACAAGAACTTTGAACTGTACAAAAGCTTTTATTTCAAATAAAGGGTATGATTTTAACAACTCAACAAAATAAATGTGGCTATCAGTAGCCCATGTCAATCTGACTACGTCCTCCTGAAGGACTTGCAAAGTTATCATACAACATGTTAGCTCCCACGAGCTCAAAATAACGTAACATTCAAAACACATTTGGACTGGAAAAGGAAGTCAGGACGAGACACATATACAGAGCATTTGGTTTCTTTTAATAAACATGACACTTGTATTTATAGGCACAAGGCCTCAATGTAGACGACCTTGCCCGCTGATAACCAGTTGTCTGGCCAGCTGCGGTCTACCCTCAACCTGACGCACACCTGTCAAATGGGCTCACTTGTCATGCCACATTGCGTAAGAATCCAGTTCTCTCTCAAACGCTTTAAATGTCCGCAAGACAACACAAATATAGTTACGCAAATCTTTCAAATGCTTTACTCACATACCACTGGATTATTCTGACAATCCCTACACTTGTTAAATTATCATCCAAATGTTTAATAAGCATTGTTTAGAGTATAAAACAAACTCTTAAATGTTTATAACAAAAACTCATAAATAATTTATAACAATTAGAAATTGTTTATAATATTGTCGAAGATAATTACAAAAATTTTAAACACGCCTCTAACATTACTTTCGTTCCACATTATTGTCAAAGATATTTACATCATTATTTACAATATCAACATTTAAATTATTCAAATTATTAATTTAAGAAATACATTTAACCACATGTTCATCCGGTTGGTAATTTCATAATCGTGTCAATATAATCGACCAATGAAGGTTAGTTATACATTTAATGTCACAATCTGGTTTAATAAAGGTTGTAATAATTATTATAATTATTTGTGACGGTAATCTTCATTCAAAATCTTATCTCGAATTCTTTCAATACTCTTGTTAATTATAACAGTAAATTCACTTGATTAATTTTCAAAGGACTAAGACAATACACTCCATCGGAAAATACTTCGCTTACAAAATAATGCACAAAACTGCATTAAAATAGGCCCAAAATTCATCATATATTAATATATATGGCATCAAAATCTTCCACAGAACTTACAAAAACCTCCACTAACAAATTCTTTAACATCATTAATTACTGTGGGAACCTCCTTCATTTATTCAAGGGCATTATACATCAGCGACTTTCAACACGTCCGCTGCACTAGCGATTATACATTCATAGTTCCACTTCAAAAATTCTTATAATCATTAATTGTTTCAAAACTGTTGTCATTTAACCTTCGTGGATTTCATTCATGAATCGAAATGAAGTAAAAATTTGCCAATCACAAACAAATTTAATAGTGAATACGCTTATATACGCCTGTCTGGTCTATCACAATTTAAGATTAACATCTTAAAAGAATTGTAGTATAAAAATACTATCATCAAATAAAGTGCGACTAAACTGCACAATAGTCGAATAGAATCCAGTTAGACTGGGGAATGCAAACATCATTATATAAATCTCTAATTGAGAAAAAACTCCTAACAAAAGTTCATGACTTTAATGCATTCAATAATTCATAATTAAAGTTCATCTTTCACAAAATTGTCTATGATGCAATGGTCGTTCATAACTGACGATAAATGTCTGTGTTGCAATCAGTTCAAATAACGACTAGTATTTCCAAGATCGTCGACAACATAATGGATTTTAACGCTCTAAAATCATTTAAATGTTCTTCCTTCTTGATGATGACAGAAAATTGGTCAAAGTAATTAAACTGGGGTAGAATTACTTTAATAAAGTGACACGCTGTCTGAATTTAAATCTGCCATAAAAATCATTAACTTACAGTCAAATCGTGACTACAAAAATAAGCAAATTACTGAAAAATCTAAATATCAGTCTCAACTGATCCAAAATCGTTTAACTATGCCCGTGACATAACAATGTCTTAATAAATCGTCGAAAAAGGCATAACTCATCAAGGTGTGTGATAATAGGAATCTCAAACAAGAATATAGGGCAAAATACATGAGGACAGAAAATATGGGAAAATGGTTGCTCAAATATCGCTACAAAACTCAAATACAATAAACGTTCACGACTACCTTATCTGCTGATTGAAGTTCCAGAGGAAAATTCCCCAAAGAAGACTGCTGATGGATCCATTTCACCAACTTGAAGATGAGCTCCATCCTTGAAACAGGAAACAGCACCCTCGGAGAATCGAACTGCTTCCTCCTCCGGAAATTGCACTGCTCCGTGTAGACGAAAGACATCCTTCCGGCAAAATTCTTCTTTGTGAGTCGGGACTACCCTGACCTCTCTTGAAAAATCCCTGAAGTTCCAGTAGAAAATCGCCATGAAGTTTTTGTATTAATTTCCGAAGAAATATTCATATTCAGTGAGTATGAAATCGTTTCCATTGCTGTTTGATAGTATTCAGCGTTGAACCACGAAACATGGGTGTAGATGGTTATTCACCACATGTTCGCTTGTGTGGAATGGCGATTAGCGAAGTTCCATGCTGCTATCTTACTCCGTAGATATATGTCCCAATTGCATTAAAGTCCTTTAGCCTTCCATCTTCTCTTCGGTTATGGTAATAGAAGAACAAACTGCCATATTAAACTGCTCCATCATACTGTAGCGTTGTGTCACAAAAGCAATCTGAAGTCTCCCTATTTCACTAGCAGTGTCAGCCGTGGCGTAGAATCTGACGATACAAAGTGCTTCTCAGATGGCGAGAAAATCACTTTTGTCAGTCGTCTAAAATTGCCAATATCTTCCAAAATAACTCCTCGAAATTGTTCAACTTTTCTACATTCCTTAATGTAGCACTGCACAATAGAATTAGCTTATAGGCGACTGCTAACTGTTCATAGCTAATCTTGTAGACGCGTTATAATGTGCGTTTTAACTTCACCTAGATTTACTCACTGTAAACTTGCACTGCTTGTCTGCTCGAATCTCGTTCACTGCGGTGACTTCACCACGCGTTATAATGACGACTCTTTCTACTAATTTCACTCGACGTCTCACCGAAATGACTATATAAGAACTGAGACTGAAGATCTGACGATTTGAGCTTTGATGATTTGAGCTTTGACGATATGAGCTTCGATGATATGAGACTCCTCTCTTCTGCGCAAGGCCTTTTATAAACTTCATAAGGGGCGTATCCATCCCTTCCATAGCGTGTTACTGCGTCATCGCTAGAAGTTCCAACTTCGTCAATACATGACGGATTTTCAAAATTCAAAAACTGAAAATAAATTTCACCAAAATTCCAGATCAATGCCTCTACTGCAAATGGATTTCCACAATTCTGCATTCCAAAAGTAATAAAAATACCATAGTTTCAGCAATCTCCGTCTTTCTTCAAACTATCGTTCATTGGTTCGAGCCTCCCCTCCAATAGCATAATTTCTTCCTCAGCATAATTTCCACGTTTCCTGCGACTGCGTCGTAGATCTCGGATCTTTCTCGAATAAATGCTGACGTCACTGAGAATCTCAGCTCAAGTAGCCTGCTGGCATAACGTCTGCGTCATCCGTGCTTACGTCATGACTACCCACGTCATAACTATGACAGCCATAACTTTCTTTATAATTTCCAATATAGCCACCGTGGTCTCTATATAATTCAATTTACGGGGGCATTCTCCCCTCACCACGTTTTAAAAACAGTTGCAAATTGTTTTTAAACTCAGTATTACAAGTACCTCAACTCTCTTGAACACGAAATTGAATTATTACTGGCTTACTCTAGGATAGTATCTTTTCAAATTTCCAGCATTGAACTTGCCGTAAATGACATTATTCTCATCATCGTAGAGTTCATAACAGTTGTTTCCATAAGTGTTCGTAATTCTAAACGGACCCATAAACACAATTCCAAATTTGGGATAGATTTTCTTGCTCATATCAGCCTTGACAGGTCTGCGTAGTAATACAAGATTTCCAACTTGTAAGGGTGCACCAAAACGTTTTCCAGCTACTCTTTTCAATCGTTTCTCTGCTGCTTTCTGGAGTTGTTCCTTCGCCTTGTCAATCCTCTGCTGCCTTCCTAGGTCGGGATCTCTAGGAACGTGGTTGAAAAGATTATCCCACGGCCTTTCTGGGTTTCTTCCTAGATGAAGTCGCATTGGCACTTCTCCTGTGCTCTCCTGCACTGTAGAGTTCAGACATTCCTCAATAAGGGGTACAAATCTCACCCAACCAGAATGATCATTTGGGACAGAAAATTCGACAGAATTTCGAAAATTCAGCCATATATCTTTCTGAGGAATTCGATTCTGGGTAACGCACGCTTGAAAATAAGTGCTTAATACCAAGCCTTTCCATATCCGCTGCAAATTCCAAGGATGTAAACTGCGTTCCATGATCTGACAGTAGATATTCCGGTTTACCAGCTTTAGGAAATACAGCATTTTCCAGTCTGCTTACAACGTTCCTCGTGTTAGCTTTCTGCATGGGACTCATTGTAACAAATTTTGAGAAAACATCCACGGTAACCAACAGGTACTGGTTACCCTGATATCCCTTCGGACAGGGGCCAAATATATCCGTCGCCATGAGTTCGTTTGGCTTAGAAGGAATCATAGCCTTCGGTTTTCCTTTTAATAAAGCAGAAGCATACTTTGCTCTTTGACATTTGTCACATGATCGAATGACCTTGGCAATGCTGGAACGCATGTTAGTCCAAATAAATCTCTCATTAAGAGTATTAAGAGTCTTATCTAAACCGGCATGTCCAGTTGCGTGATGAGCTACCCACACTAAATTGACAACAAGTTTAGGTGGCACGACTATCCGGAGTTTTGTATGCGCAGAGTCAGCATACTTGCATACGATGTCTCCACTCAAGACAAAGTGTCGTGAATTTCTCCGTGTAGCTGCATAGTCAACATCCGTATTGTCCATGTAACCCTTGAGGAACCTGTACATTTTCCTTATTGGAGCGTGTCTCTTCTGTGACACACCGATTCGGGCTAACCGCCTAACGGTTTCTTGATCTTCTTGCTCCAATTGTACATGGTGTATCTGCACATTTTTAATAGGGTTACGTGATAAAGCATCAGCCAGTAAGTTATCTTTCCCAGGCTGGAGGACGATAGTGGCGTTAAACTGTTGGGTGAACAAAGCCCAACGTGTCAATCTATCACTTGACATGTCAGTTTGCAGCATAAACTGTAGTGCTTTATGGTCAGTAATAATGATGACCTTATGTCCCAGCAGGATTTTCTTCCACGCTTGCAATGCTGTTACAAAAGCTAACGCTTCAAGTTCTGTCGTGAAGTAGTTTTCCTCGTGTTTCTTCAACTTCCGACTAGTGAACGCAATGTAGTGCTTGTTGCCTGCCTCGTCTTTCTGGTATAAGACTGCACTAATGCCTATTCTTGATGCATCAGACTCAATATAGAACATCTTCTCAAAGTCTGGGTACTCCAGTTTCACATTACTTCTGAGCATCTCTTTTGCTTTCTCAAAAGCCTCGTCTGCAGCGGTGCTCCATTTCCATCTGTTATTCTTCTTGAGTAAGTCATACAGAGGAGCCATAATTTCAGAGTATCTTGGACAGTGGCTGCTAATAAATTGGCATGCGCCTACAAATTCTCTGACTTGTTTCACCTTAGTTGGCTTTGGAAATCTCGTGATCGCATCTACTTTTTTCATGTTTGGATGATATCCATCTTTATCAATTGTATGCCCCAAGTAATTTATCTCCTTCTTCAAGAATTGACATTTTCCAAAATTGACCTTGATATTGGCCTCCCTTAAATTCTCGAACAACTTTCTCAAGTGCACTAAATGTTCTGCGGCGCTGGGTGAAGATACGATTAAATCGTCAATGTAGCAGATTACATTTTCTTTCACTTCGTCAGTGAGCTTACTATCAAGTGCTCGAATAAGTGCTGGTCCACTGTTAACCATTCCAAAAGGCATTCTGACAAAGACCCATGACGTCTGGTCAAATAAGAATCCAGTGTACTGCATACTATCTTCTTCTAGTTGAACTTGATAAAATGAAGACGTCAAGTCAAGAACGCTGAAACATGCTCTCCATTTGAATTTTCGAAGCAGATCTCTAATCTTGGGTGGTCGGTCATTTTCTGGAAGAATCTTCAAGTTGATGGTCCTGGCATCGAGACAAAGACGTATCTGACCATTACTTTTCTTCACTACTGTGATGGGGTTTATATAAGACGACGCCTGTTTTTTAATAATCCCGTCTACCTCCATTTTTCTGATTAACCCTCGTACTTCTTGATAGTATTTCTCAGGAATGGGGTATATTCTCTTCTGGTAAGGGGTTTCATCTGTCAGCCTTATCTTGTACTTATAATCCTTAATCAATCCAGGCTTTTCATCAAAAATATCTTGGAATTCCTTTATCAGATCCTCAAATTCCCCCTGAATTTCTTCAAATCCTTCAGTTCTTCTACTGGGTATTTCTGCTGAATTCTCCGCTTCATTAATTATGGTATTCAAAATTTCTTCCCTAAGGTCTATTTCCAGACTGTTTTTCACGTCCTGTTTTTCTATCTCTTCTGTGATCATGTACCCATCATTAAAGCTAATACTTCTGTTCTTCATGTCAATAATAGCTCCGACCTTCGATATAAAATCGATTCCAAGCACCATGTCAAAATTGATCTTGCTCACCACAATGAAGATCTGTTCATAATTCCATCCATTGATCTCAAAGTTCAATAACACTTGAATCTTGCACTTCACTGCCTTATCTTGGAATATCCCTCTCACTTTGACGGTAGAAACAGGTAGAACTGTCATGTTCTCTCCTCTTAGCAGACTTTGATAACATTCCTCTGAAATGATGGAGATAATTGCACCAGTATCCATCAGGGCTTTGTACTGTTGGCCATCTATCCGTACAGAAATAATAGGTAAGGCACATGGTCTTTCCTCTTTAACGATACCCCTCTCTTCTAGCAAATCTTCATCAGTAACTTCATATATCTCATTAATTGTAATCAGGTGTGGTGTGGCAATGTATTTACAAGTTCTCACTGTCTTTGAGAAATCGGCGTTTTTTTGTGTTACCGACCTCAAAATTCTGCTGGCTCGTAGAAGGCCCAGGATCAATTACAACATCCTGCCTTTTCTTTTGGTTTTCGACTTCTTTTTCCCGTAATTCTTTCAGGTATTGCTGGCTTTCCCTCTCTCTTTCCTGATACTGATCGGGTGTCATAACCTGACCTTGAGGATTCTGATTTCTGTTTTGGTTCTGGTTATTTCTATTATAATTTCTGTTATAACCATTATTGTTGTAATATCTGCCTCTTCCATTGTTGTAATTTCCTCGATTATAGTTCCAGCCTCTTCTCTGTTGATACGGACGGTAACCTTGCGATCTGTTATTTCGAAACTGATTATTCCTGTGAGGACCTACATTGTCAGTTTTCTCTTCATCTGGCTTGTCAGTTTGTTGGACTTGGTCCATATATACAGTATTTATTTCTTTGAAGTCATGCCTTTGACCTTTCTGTACCACGTTAGGCATTGGACTTGTGTAGTCTAACCTCCTCAGTAATTCATCCATGCTGGTCAAATCCTTGATGTTTGACGAAATGATTAGTCTCCTCACCTCCACAGGCAGCATACGAGAAATCGCATCACTTAATTGCTCCGTTGACAATGGGGGTTGCAAAAATCTCAAGCGAGACAATTGACTCGTAAAGAAATCAGCGTACCGTGTTGGAAGAGTACCTGAGTATTTTCTTGAATACACCTCCGCTCTTAACGAATTCTGCGCTTCTATGGACCAAAATCGTTTGATTAATGCCTCTGCAAACTCGTCAAAGTTACTGTGTGTATCTAAAAGCGCGAAACCATTCGAGGGGTCCTCCAATCAAAAATCTCTCCACAATCTTCATCTCTCTCTCTCTGGGAATGTGAGCTTCGATGAAATAATCTTTGAGGTTCCTTATATATTCTATAGGCGTCAAACTATCAGTGTTGCTGAATTTTTGCGGTTTGTCTTCAAAATTCCTGATGACCGTCACGTTCCTCGGAAATGCATCCGGGTAGTTTTTCCCACTATCTCGATAGTTCCACTCAGGTTCCATATTCCTCTCGTCATCTTCCTCCCTGAATCTGGATATACGTTCTTCAGGAGTCACGTCTCTCTCTTCTGGATCTAGGTTATATCTTCTGGCATAATTCCTATTGATTTCGCAAGCCAAGCCTTCTGTATCCTTGTCAGTGATTTCCGTTAAGACTTTCTTGATTAACTCTTCTTTGTAGGTCTCCATCAAACTAGCCTCTCCTAGCTTCAAATTCTGCAGTTTGCTCGTCGTTTCATTCACATCAGAGACAACTTTATGAATCTGATCCTCTAATGCAGATTTTAATGCTTGCACATCCTGACCTATTTGTGTTCTATCTTCTACTTGTCTCTCGGATAGCGAATCCATCCTGACGCTTAAATCTTTCCTAATCTGTACTACTTCATTGTTAATATCTATTTGAGTACTGGCAAGTTTTCTTTCAATACGTTCCTGAATTTGGGTTACATGTTCCCCGCTTGACCTATTCCACTCGTCTTTCCATACTGCTACATTTGCCGTTAACATTTCTGCTATGTCTACTTCGATATCTTCTTTCAATAATCTATTATGGTCTAATACTTGGGTTCTCATGACCTCTACATCATACTTTAAACCTGCTAAAGACGCTGTCGTTCTAACTGACTCATCAACTAACCTAGTCGTTAATGCACTCATATTACGCGTACAAAGTGTTTTCGAATTTTCTATTTCTTCCCTGACTTTATTTACATCAGTTTGGACTTTAGCAATATCTACGAAAACTGTGTTGACTTCTACTTGCATCTTATTTATGTCACTTTGCATCTCATTTATATCCGAATGAATGTTATTAATATCAACCTGAACATTGGACACATCAGTTCTAACATTTTGGATTTCTCTTTGGACTTCCTCAACCTTGTCTTGGACAGTCGCAACATCATTTTTAACAACAACTACTTCAGCCCTAGCACAAGAAATATCACCTCGGACATTAGCCACATCTAGATTCAACATTGTAAGATCTTTCTGTACCTTAGAAACATCAATTTTAACATCAGCAACATTTTTATGCACATTAGACACATCTGTGCGGATGTCAGTTACAGTATTCTCGATTCCTTGGGTATTAATCTGTAAACGCGACATATTATCCTCTAAGTTAGCAGAACTGGTCTGGAGAACTTTCATATTCTCCTCCATTCGACTAGTATTCTCCTTCATGCTTTCACTCATCTGCTTCATACTGCTATTCATGCTAGCAGACATCTCCTCTAACATCATCCTCAGACTTTCATCTGCCATTACAATATTAATTCAAAAATAGACTGCTGTAGGGACATACATCAATAGAGCAAAATAACAACATCTGAGCAACACTTTTCACCATATATAAATTTGATCAATTTTCTGTCTTAAATCTAACTTATAACTACCTTATAATTAACCTTCGAAGACCCTTCATGTTGAAACAAACTCAAGCACATGTTCAAATTTCCCTGGCTCATTTTAAAATATCCTAACACAAATAATTTACATTTACAATCCAAATAATTTAATTTTATCTTTAATACGACTAAAATGTCATAAGCCGGTCAAATAAAATAAGATTCCAGATCATAGGCGATTTTCCTAAGTTTCCAGCCTATTTAACCTTTCTCAAGTTGTATAAGATCTGATCTTTTCTGAGTGTAATTTTCCTAATACAATACAACATTTAATTCCTATATAATCACACTCTTAAATTCTACAATTGGCCAAGACATCTAACAAAGAATCAACCTCTTTATTTGAGTCTAATCGAGCCACACGTTTTAGGTTTGCCAATCCTACTGGCGTTCAACCTGGTGATCCACTTATGTTGAACCAGCCCCACACGTTGACTGCGCCAATCTTTCTGTCCCCGTAAACCCGGATAGTAGGCTGTCAGATATCCGCCCCCTCAATCGGATTGCCAATAATCAACCGCACCGGCTCAGCTACACCAATGAAAATGGCACTGACAGAAACTACCGAGATTTGAGCACAGAAGTTAACAGGAAATCATTGTGGAACACACCAGAATAGACGGGGGTTCATACTTACCTTTACTTACCTCTTAAAAATTATCTCGGGGATTGGGTTGACAACAGGATCTCTAAAGTATGCTCCCACAATAACCTCCACCATGACATTTAAAAATGAACCAGAACGAAGACAAGAACTTTGAACTGTACAAAAGCTTTTATTTCAAATAAAGGGTATGATTTTAACAACTCAACAAAATAAATGTGGCTATCAGTAGCCCATGTCAATCTGACTACGTCCTCCTGAAGGACTTGCAAAGTTATCATACAACATGTTAGCTCCCACGAGCTCAAACTAACGTAACATTCAAAACACATTTGGACTGGAAAAGGAAGTCAGGACGAGACACATATACAGAGCATTTGGTTTCTTTTAATAAACATGACACTTGTATTTATAGGTACAAGGCCTCAATGTAGACGACCTTGCCCGCTGATAACCAGTTGTCTGGCCAGCTGCGGTCTACCCTCAACCTGACGCACACCTGTCAAATGGGCTCACTTGTCATGCCACATTGCGTAAGAATCCAGTTCTCTCTCAAACGCTTTAAATGTCCGCAAGACAACACAAATATAGTTACGCAAATCTTTCAAATGCTTTACTCACATACCACTGGATTATTCTGACAATCCCTAAACTTGTTAAATTATCATCCAAATGTTTAATAAGCATTGTTTAGAGTATAAAACAAACTCTTAAATGTTTATAACAAAAACTCATAAATAATTTATAACAATTAGAAATTGTTTATAATATTGTCGAAGATAATTACAAAAATTTTAAACACGCCTCTAACATTACTTTCGTTCCACATTATTGTCAAAGATATTTACATCATTATTTACAATATCAACATTTAAATTATTCAAATTATTAATTTAAGAAATACATTTAACCACATGTTCATCCGGTTGGTAATTTCATAATCGTGTCAATATAATCGACCAATGAAGGTTAGTTATACATTTAATGTCACAATCTGGTTTAATAAAGGTTGTAATAATTATTATAATTATTTGTGACGGTAATCTTCATTCAAAATCTTATCTCGAATTCTTTCAATACTCTTGTTAATTATAACAGTAAATTCACTTGATTAATTTTCAAAGGACTAAGACAATACACTCCATCGGAAAATACTTCGCTTACAAAATAATGCACAAAACTGCATTAAAATAGGCCCAAAATTCATCATATATTAATATATATGGCATCAAAATCTTCCACAGAACTTACAAAAACCTCCACTAACAAATTCTTTAACATCATTAATTACTGTGGGAACCTCCTTCATTTATTCAAGGGCATTATACATCAGCGACTTTCAACACGTCCGCTGCACTAGCGATTATACATTCATAGTTCCACTTCAAAAATTCTTATAATCATTAATTGTTTCAAAACTGTTGTCATTTAACCTTCGTGGATTTCATTCATGAATCGAAATGAAGTAAAAATTTGCCAATCACAAACAAATTTAATAGTGAATACGCTTATATACGCCTGTCTGGTCTATCACAATTTAAGATTAACATCTTAAAAGAATTGTAGTATAAAAATACTATCATCAAATAAAGTGCGACTAAACTGCACAATAGTCGAATAGAATCCAATTAGACTGGGGAATGCAAACATCATTATATAAATCTCTAATTGAGAAAAAACTCCTAACAAAAGTTCATGACTTTAATGCATTCAATAATTCATAATTAAAGTTCATCTTTCACAAAATTGTCTATGATGCAATGGTCGTTCATAACTGACGATAAATGTCTGTGTTGCAATCAGTTCAAATAACGACTAGTATTTCCAAGATCGTCGACAACATAATGGATTTTAACGCTCTAAAATCATTTAAATGTTCTTCCTTCTTGATGATGACAGAAAATTGGTCAAAGTAATTAAACTGGGGTAGAATTACTTTAATAAAGTGACACGCTGTCTGAATTTAAATCTGCCATAAAAATCATTAACTTACAGTCAAATCGTGACTACAAAAATAAGCAAATTACTGAAAAATCTAAATATCAGTCTCAACTGATCCAAAATCGTTTAACTATGCCCGTGACATAACAATGTCTTAATAAATCGTCGAAAAAGGCATAACTCATCAAGGTGTACTGATAATAGGAATCTCAAACAAGAATATAGGGCAAAATACATGAGGACAGAAAATATGGGAAAATGGTTGCTCAAATATCGCTACAAAACTCAAATACAATAAACGTTCACGACTACCTTATCTGCTGATTGAAGTTCCAGAGGAAAATTCCCCAAAGAAGACTGCTGATGGATCCATTTCACCAACTTGAAGATGAGCTCCATCCTTGAAACAGGAAACAGCACCCTCGGAGAATCGAACTGCTTCCTCCTCCGGAAATTGCACTGCTCCGTGTAGACGAAAGACATCCTTCCGGCAAAATTCTTCTTTGTGAGTCGGGACTACCCTGACCTCTCTTGAAAAATCCCTGAAGTTCCAGTAGAAAATCGCCATGAAGTTTTTGTATTAATTTCCGAAGAAATATTCATATTCAGTGAGTATGAAATCGTTTCCATTGCTGTTTGATAGTATTCAGCGTTGAACCACGAAACATGGGTGTAGATGGTTATTCACCACATGTTCGCTTGTGTGGAATGGCGATTAGCGAAGTTCCATGCTGCTATCTTACTCCGTAGATATATGTCCCAATTGCATTAAAGTCCTTTAGCCTTCCATCTTCTCTTCGGTTATGGTAATAGAAGAACAAACTGCCATATTAAACTGCTCCATCATACTGTAGCGTTGTGTCACAAAAGCAATCTGAAGTCTCCCTATTTCACTAGCAGTGTCAGCCGTGGCGTAGAATCTGACGATACAAAGTGCTTCTCAGATGGCGAGAAAATCACTTTTGTCAGTCGTCTAAAATTGCCAATATCTTCCAAAATAACTCCTCGAAATTGTTCAACTTTTCTACATTCCTTAATGTAGCACTGCACAATAGAATTAGCTTATAGACGACCGCTAACTGTTCATAGCTAATCTTGTAGACGCGTTATAATGTGCGTTTTAACTTCACCTAGATTTACTCACTGTAAACTTGCACTGCTTGTCTGCTCGAATCTCGTTCACTGCGGTGACTTCACCACGCGTTATAATGACGACTCTTTCTACTAATTTCACTCGACGTCTCACCGAAATGACTATATAAGAACTGAGACTGAAGATCTGACGATTTGAGCTTTGATGATTTGAGCTTTGACGATATGAGCTTCGATGATATGAGACTCCTCTCTTCTGCGCAAGGCCTTTTATAAACTTCATAAGGGGCGTATCCATCCCTTCCATAGCGTGTTACTGCGTCATCGCTAGAAGTTCCAACTTCGTCAATACATGACGGATTTTCAAAATTCAAAAACTGAAAATAAATTTCACCAAAATTCCAGATCAATGCCTCTACTGCAAATGGATTTCCACAATTCTGCATTCCAAAAGTAATAAAAATACCATAGTTTCAGCAATCTCCGTCTTTCTTCAAACTATCGTTCATTGGTTCGAGCCTCCCCTCCAATAGCATAATTTCTTCCTCAGCATAATTTCCACGTTTCCTGCGACTGCGTCGTAGATCTCGGATCTTTCTCGAATAAATGCTGACGTCACTGAGAATCTCAGCTCAAGTAGCCTGCTGGCATAACGTCTGCGTCATCCGTGCTTACGTCATGACTACCCACGTCATAACTATGACAGCCATAACTTTCTTTATAATTTCCAATATAGCCACCGTGGTCTCTATATAATTCAATTTACGGGGGCAGTACGGAATAGATGATTACAGTATATACACATTCACTGAGATAGACTGGTTAAGCATTGGGGTAAACCATTGCATGGCCAACAACAATTAACAATCCTGATACGATAGGGGAGACCGGGTCTAGTTGCTACATCCACTTTATATAAGAACAATTTGGAACAACACGGTATAAACCACTCTACTATAATAGTCTACACACTTCCTGTCTTAGGGGCGTCGTGGCTCAGCGGTCTAGCTGTATGCCTCTCACCAAGGCGGTCCGGGTTCGATTCCCGGTCAATGCATGTGAGATTTTCGAAGTGAAATGCCATGTCCTGTGGTTCGGATTCCATGTAAAAGGGAGGTCCCGTGGCTCATGATCTCAAGATTAACGGTCACGTTAAGCTACAAGCTTCCTTCCTTCCTTACTTCCTGTCTTTCACTATATGAAAGAGCCCTAGTTACCTAGACAGTGTTTACATTCTCATCAATGATAAGCTCTTTTTCGTAGTGGCTTTTGGCAGCTAAGTCTCAACTATGACCGACGAACACTAGATCGGCAATCCAGACAACAAATTTATATGTATGTATTAATACAGTACACCTTATATACTAGATTATATTTCGTTGTCATAACATAAATCTCATTATCCTGTAGAGTAGAATTAGAGAGAATCTTAAATTGTAGTCCAACAAGCTAGTTTATAAACATCCCACTGGGCAAGTTGCTACAATGCAATTTGTTTTGAGTCAAATATGATCGAGATCAAGATTAATCACAAAAAAAAAATCCCTTCAAAAACAAGTGTGAAGTCCGGAGTAGGATAAGTAACTATCAAGACCAATCTTAACTTCCATGCATTTTACCTCTTAAACATGTACAAAAACTCATTGCCAACAAGAAGTTCCGAGAAGAATTGAGGAGCCTACTTTTCGTAAAATGTTGGAATCATTCCAATGACTAATCTATTTAGATTTGACTAGAATAATAAATTTACATAGGAAATAAACTTGGTACGGTAACACTGGCATATATAATTTGCTCAAAATATTAAGCCGCTATAGAGTACTACAGTGTGCTTGACGTTGTTTCCTCCTTGCATCGCTTCTGAGATATTGAGAGAGTAAGGCTCAAATACCCGAATTAGTGTGTTAGTCGGACTGTGAATATCAAAAATATATCTTATGGCATACACTATAGGCCCTATATACAAAATATTATTGAACTTTTCTGAATGTAATGGAAATTATAATCAGTTAAACATGAAACTGGGAGTCTGGGGCTAAAAACTCTCTGAATGTTACTACGCCGTTGGTAGTCCTGTAGACTCCCTAAATAGTCTTACTTTTGTCTCCTAAGCCATGCAATGTACGTGGAACATCTGTATGAATCCATAAATTAATGTGGCAAGTACATGCAATTGAACATTATACGTATGCATAGCATTATGTTGGTAGCTCTAACTTCAACGATTGAATCTAAATATGTCTAAAACATTTTCGACGAAGTTTGTGCTATGTTTGAAATTTTTCTCCATGCACATATTTCGTGATATTTATTGATTTAGGGTTTATGAGACGCGAGATCTTTAGTACATATTGTAGTGTGTTCCCTTCACGTCATGGGACTAAGGCATTATCGTGGAATAATATTTCGGCTTTCACAAATTACAAATTAATTAAAATACGTGATATTCCATGCTCCGGTTGTTGATTCATTTAGAGATTTTAGGACAACGGGGTCATGTAGCCTTGTGTACTTAGGTGTGTATGGACTGTATCTGATGACCTGGGTTATTGTGATGGCTGTATAAGAAAAATCAATGCATTCAGTGAGCAAACTAGTAGTAGACAATGTAGGAAGAAGAAGACATTTCGCAATAACTTGACCCAACTCAGGCGGACCTGTACGTTACTAAAACAATACATCTTGCCAGGGTTATCGAACTCGCTTACGCAAGGGCAGATTGCTCTGGGAACCAGAAGTATACACCCCCAGGCATAATACTACCTCGCCCATTAGCGCACGGGAGGACCCAGAGAGCGGCAACCCCTATCTTGGTAGTGAAAGGGGAAAACGCAACGCCCACGCCCTGACGTCACATTAGGCGATTAAGAAGTTATAAACTACGTGGAGACTTAAGGAAGTGCACAATAATAATAATACTAATAATAATAATAACAATTATGATTGACTGCAGTACAACAAACGGGAATAATTAAATTATTAATGCACCCCGAGGGGTAATTAACACATGAGGTATTCATTCACTTGTAGTACGAATGACAGTTGAAGGTCTTGTCACCTGGTTGAGGGGAACTCCCGAGTTCTTGAAAGGACTTTGCTGATGCTCAGCATATATATAATTAAGTTATGATCGATTCTGGAAATGTAACACACCATTAAAACATAAAGAAAAAGCATCTTCAAAATTAAAAGAAAATTCACAAATGTTTGCTTGTGCACGTGAGAAGGTCAGGCAAAGTGAATAAAAACGCTGGTCGTGGCGGATCAACCCACCGTCTAACAGCCAGCTACGGGCTGCCTTCACGTCGGGTTACTTCCGGAATTCAGCGCGAATTACAAATTGAAGAAGTATAACTTTTACAGTGAGTGTAATATAGCCAGCTTGGGGTGAGCTTACGCCATGTAACTACCTGTCATCAGAGTGAATTATAAGTAGAAGGCTTTATTTGAACGTTGAGTAGAGCAATTGTGTGCGTGCTAGACTGCCTATAACACGGTCTAGTTGTGGCATCGTTATAGATATCATATTCTGCCAGCGGAGCAAATTGAGTATAAACTGTGCCAGTAACAATACTGAACTGCGGCTAGTGACAGCTAGAGAGAGATATACCAGTATATTGAAAGACAGAACACTGGGGGGGGGGGGGCTGATAGCTTGTTGCTCGTAGCTAGCAGAAAATATGGAACTGACACTCATAATAGCACTTGATTGACAGCCTATATGAGAGTGATTTATTTTAGTTAAAGAAACAAACGAAATTAAACCCCGTGGCCCTACAGCCCTTTTAGGGCCTAGGTCGACCAAGTGAACGCTGCCCAGCCATTTGACCTGAAAATTTAGGGCTGAAAGTTGTCGGCGCATCAGGTCCCCTCGGCCATTAATTCAAAGTACGAATTAGCCTAAAGCCAGATAGGCTTCTGAATGCATCAATGAAACATCAACATCCGTGACCACGTTGCTGCCTCGCAGTCACACAGCTACTCAATTGTCCTAACGAGGCTGAGTGCACTGCGTTCCAGCCCTCACAACTGTTCCCAAAATACCTGACGGAACCGGGAATCAAACCCGGGGCTGCCGGGTAAGAGACAGGCGCGCTACCCCAATACCATGGGGCCGGCGTGTTTAGTTAAAGACTACATTCCAAAAAGTTGGAGAGTGTGTGTATAATCTACACAGTAGAGTCTGTGTGTTTAGATTACCAAAAACTTCCAGTGCGATCGAACACAGACACCCTCCTTCCCAAGAGACTATTGGAATACTCAAGATAGCCACAGACAAGGCAAACCGAGGATCACCTGAGAGAGAACTATACATAGGGAGCTGGCAGGAGTTAACAAGACATGGGGAGCGATGGAGGCATTGGCAGGACATCATGCACACTGGATAAAATTTATCGAGGCCCTAAGTTCAACCTAGGAATAAAAGAAAATACGTAAAATAAATAACCATATTCAAACATTCATTGTCTGAAATAGTCCTAATTCTCCATGATACGACGGTTCAAAGTACGAATTAGCCTAAAGCCAGATAGGCTTCTGAATGCATCAATGAAACATCAACACGATTGTTTAATTAATAACGCAGTATATAAAACATATTACCACGAACCTACTACGTTGTCGTAGCAGGCGGAGAGGTGATACTCCGACGTGGCGCGTCCCAGGTGGCGGATAGGGGGGTCCTCACCGGTTTACCGGCGGACTTGAGAGAAATAAAATAGCTCTCGCGGACCAAACACACTCCACAATCTCATGTTTCATCATATCATATTTCATTCATACCTTTGGGTGTGGCGAACCCATCGTACAAATAGCCTAAATATGATAGTGTGCGAGTCGAGGCCTCGGATGGAGGTCCTTGATTCACGCCCCGACCCAGATCACTGGAACCGGGAAAAGAAGAAGAAGATAAAACATATTAACATATCGGAAATCTCAGTTAGGGCACTGTGTTGTCGAATGGAGAGTATATATTTTCCGGTCAAACAAGAGAATTGACAACTTACCAATCACCACCACGGGATGATTCAGTAGCTCGCGACCCTTACGTTCAGAATCACTCTTTTAATACGAGTTAGTATGTAGTAGTAATTGCATGCACTCCCACAAACATCCCGAGCTCTAGCTTGATCTTAGAAACCTTCACATAACATTTTATTCGGGTTCCCGCGATGTCGCATTTTTGTAAAAGCTAATCCCATGGTGCGTCACATAATTCCACGATGTGTGGTAAGGATACATCATGTTATTTGATCACAATATCAACCCTTGCTACATACAGGACAATTTCACATATTGGTATTTCCTTTAAATTTCATCACACACAGTAAAGGATTGGTAAAACGTTGTAACAACATACTTTGGTCGAGTAGAATGTGACAATGATATTACAACGTTAATGCTCATGTGATTACAGTGGAACACATTATTACTGTTGCTAATTGAAGGAAAGCTCTATACTTGCTTGTTGACACAGAGCACAGTATCCGTATTGCCTACCATTACCTGTTGGAATCCCTCGATGATACCTGGATCGTAGAACCTGAAAATCCCCAGCTAGACAAACCCCGAAGTCCTACCAACAAGTAAAGGGATAATAGGGTAACCAGTAATCCTAACAGGTTGCATTAAGAATGACCATGGTTCAAAAAAAGTAACTAGCTCAAAGAACACAAGATTCCTCCCGAAAGGAATGTCTCAAGAGGGTGGTATACCCTAGAAATACATAGCAATGGCCTTCTTAACGCGACCTTCCATCACCTCTATAAAGCATCACGCAATAATTTAAAATCAGAAAAAGAACAAAATTTATTCACTGAATAAACATGACAAAAATGAAATAACACTGTCGTCAATACGACCAAATTTTAATCCACAAAGATCTTGGATTAAAATCAAGGAGTGAAGCTCGTGGTTCACCACCAAAATGAGGTGTCCACTGTTGGAAAGAATATTCCAATTTCCTAGCATGAATTAATTATAAATGATCCCATAAAAAGATCTAGAATTAAAACTCAGGATTTCTTCTAGGTTTGTGCCATGTCTTGTGTGGGGTTTCGCCTAGGACACCAAGCTGACTCATCGACAGGCTCTGGGTGTCCCCGTCTGGACCCCCCACGGGAGTAACGAACTGTGCGCTACCTCCATTTATATAGAGTGCAACTGCACTACTTGACTGCGAGAACTAAAAGCTCAAGCAGCCTCAACCTCCCTATGAAGGCTTCCAAAAAGATGGTATATTGGTTTTCACGGCCGGCGAATTAAAACTCAGCAATTCTTCTAGGTTTGTGCTGTGTCTTGTGTGGGGTTTCGCCTAGGACAGCAAGCTGGCTCATTGGCGGGCTCTTGGTGTCCACGCGATACACTCGCTAGTCTTGTAATATGCGTGTTAACGAAATACACTCGACCTCGCGGTTACAATGTTCCCGAACCGGGTCTGAACTAGAAGTCATTTCCCGTCATGCTTGATATGATGAGGAAGACATCCATCTCTCCCACTCTTGACGTCATGTATCGATGATAATCGCTACAGGTGGGAGTAAATACATGTAATTCCGTGGATCATCTTCATTTACGCAAATATGCATATAAAATAGCTTTCTGCTATAGAAATGTGTATTCTGACACATACAGAACCTCGTATTTGGCTCTAAATATCTTTACATAATTCCTTCTCATGTGCAGAAATCGATGTGAGATAAGTCGAAACTGACTGGATTATTAATCGCTTTATCTTCGTCTCTCTCTCGGAAATGATCGGTGGCGAGGCATACTTTCCCGAGCGAAACTCCTCCTACCGCATAGCAGCTGTGGAGAGTGACTTCGCAGGCAAGCTCAGCTTCACACCACGTCACATAACTGTACTCATAAATGTACTTAAAAACCTTAAAATAACGGTACAGTACAGACAACTGAATAATTTATTTTACTCAGCAACCTCCTTCCATAGTACTTGGTCGTATCCCTGCTTTGCCAACCTGGGACATTCAAGTTATCACAACAGGAGACAATACATAGAAACCCTGTCCGGAACACCAGAGGAAGATAGCACTCAATCTATCACAACTAAATCGTATTCTTGCTTGAACAATCTCTTCCGCGAACACCATGCCAGCGTGGGAACTGAAAGACATGTTGCTCTGTTGGTGCAACAGTGGCATAACTAGATTTTGTACTTATTCAGATTTTAACTGTGTTATGCTGGAAAATATTCTTTATCGTTTGACAATACTCTACCGTTTATTCTGTGCCACGTGAGACATCATAATTCGTTGTGCGAGTTTCCGAAAATATTGCAATTACATCAAGTACACTGATACTTCTTAATTATATTGGTGATTGTTACCCATCTGAAGCAAGGTAATCAATCCAGAATACAATATGACATCAAAACCTTGACACTAATTAAAGACACCACATTTAATAACTTCCTTTAAATCTTTTAATGCAATTTCCCACAAACATCGTATTTTGAGTGATGTCTATGTTGCACCAAATGAGATATATTATATTATATATGCAGGTCGAAAATGTTTTTTATTGAAAATTTTAATTATTTATATTACATGCGAACGGTTTATTTTATTGTTAGCCTACTTTTCACATTTTGCAAAAATGAGGAAAAAGTAGACTTATGAGATCGGGCAAATGTGTGTCTGTCTGTCCTTCTGTCTGGCTGGCTGGCTGTGTGTGTGTCCCCCCCTATCAACTCCTAAACGGCTGCAGCAATCGAAACAAAATTTCGTAGGAGTAAAGATCTATACCTGAATATCTCACGGCCATATTTGAAAATGATGTCAGTGCTACCAACTGCTGAAAAATCGCAATTGAAATTTGAGCTCCATGTTGGATATCTTGGAAGGTATGAATGGGAGCTATTTCAAAATAGGCACACGTATAGATAATAATATTGCAGTTTAATTTCCAGGAGGCCACACATGGCAGTGTTGCCAAAATGATTATAAGCCTGCTGATAGGTCCAAATTTTAAATGCATATAACTTCTACACTATCAATTGGATTTCAACCAAATTTCGTATGTGCTATGTGTACATAAACAGATATGACTGAACGTATTCTTAAGATCCACCAGGGCTGCGAACTGTTAATAAATGCTCTCAATTTATTTTATCCAAATACCAATATATCAGAAAGTATGCAAGCCGACAGCTTTAAACTATGCACACGTATAGTACCTGACATTCTATATTAATCTGGAGTAACTTATATACGTCAGTGCTACCAACATGATTCTAAGCCTGCTGAGAGTTCCAACTTTAAATACATGTAACTTCTATACTATCATTTGGATTTCAACCAAATTTCGTGTGTGCTATGTGTACCGTAACAGATATGTCTATGCCGATTCTAAGAGTAACCAGGGCTGCCAACTGTTAATAAATACTGTCTCTATTTTTGTTACCCTAATATCAATATATCAGAAAGTATGCAAGCCAATAGCTATAAACTTTGCACACGTATAGTACCTGGCATTCTAGATTAATTTGGAGTAACTAATATACGTTAGTGCTGCCAACATGATTCTAAGCCTGCTGATAGATCCAATTTTAAAATGCATGTAACTTCTATACTAACTAATGGATTTCATTCAAAATTGACAAAACAATAGATCATATTCTTTCAGATTATTTCTGACCAATACATGTATGTCATTGTTGTCAACACGATTTTACGCGCGCTGTTAGATCCAATGTTTAACTGCATGTAACGTCCATGCTATCCGTTGGACTTCAACCAAATTTTGTATTCTGTACCTTAAGAGATGGAACTAAGAATATATTCAGTCACCAGGGCTGCCGACTGTAGTTCTCTATTAGGCTACATTACGCCAGGTATACAGTATTTCGAACTAATTAGAAATTTCGATATTACCAACTTAATTTCGTCATTATTCTAGATAGATCCATATAGATTAATCATTGGCATGAATCTTAAATTTTAAGAAAAGTAGGCTCTTTAGTTCGTCACGGAACTTCTTGTTATATTTATTTTTATATTTTATTATATAGCTAAATATTGTTCCTTTAAAGGGCTGAACAGTGAACACTTCTGCCACTTGCAAACTGGTATACGAATAATACCCAAGCCACTCTTAAAGAATGTTATGCTTATTACTTCACTGCTGTATCATCGATACTAGTCTCATGACCGCTCACAACGCAAGTTCTGTCCGCAACTGATGGGATACTTAGTAGTTCTGCTCTTCTACTGTGGCTTCACTGTGGTTGATTATAACACAGGAGGTAATTTTTGTTTTGAAAATATAAAATGTTTGCCTTTATTCCCCTTAGGATAACAAAAGTGTTATATTACTTAAGAAGAATTATCTAAAAGTATAATATTGCAAAGGTTCTGATATATAGATACACAGGGTTACTCATGACTGACACTTGTCATTTGCTTCAATATTTCGAAATCAGGGTTTCTCTTTCTTGTAGCAGGTGGCACTGCCCACATCTCCAGGAAGTATTAATCGAGGAATATTATTCCGAAGAGTGACTTCATTACAAGGTCCAGAAAGCAAAATAATCCCTCAACGCTGGTATTTGTGAAGAATGCATCAAAGCTAAGTTGTTAGTAATAGATGCTTGCAATATTGCAGTGATTGGTGGAATTCCTGCCTTTCATGATGGCTGCATGTCATCATAGCTGTTCTTGGAAGTAATGGAGGGTGTACAAAGACATTGAAAGTCGAGACACTGCCTGTGAGAAAAATAATTCAAGTGTGTGGAACCTGCAAGAATGAAGAGAAAGAAGAAAGGCGTGCAATAAATGAAGGAACGTGAACAGGAAAAGGAATGACGAGCAAAAGTTTTGGATATGATTAGTTTAATGCAAGATTTTCTTGCTACATGTTTCGCACACCTTCTTTCTTAAAGGAACTATTTCAGAGACTACCACTTGTGTAGTGGATTAATAACTACAGTAGTTACCATACTCGAATGATTTCTTTTTATAATAATAATTCTTGAAGACATACACATTTCTAACGTTCAAATGTCTTCAAATACATGGTGTTTTAATTACAAAATTCATAATTCCTAACAATACATACATTTAAAAATTATTATTTATTGGATTATGTAATTAGTATTTTTGAGTATTAATTTCAAGCTTTTAATACTGTGAGTCCATCCATCTTGAGGTCAATGTAGATTAAATTTGTATCTCTGTAACCTATAAACAACAATTTTTTACTGAATATCATGAAGTGTGTATCAAATTTCATGATGTGTGTAATGGATTCGGAGAAAATTAATTTCAAATATAGTTTGTTAAATATGCTCTGAGCTAGGTAAACGCCACCTTAAAACTGAGATTACCCTCTATTGAGTGTGAAGGAGGAGTGAAAAACCAGAGACAAATGATCATACTTTCCCACTAATATGCAACTCAATATCCCTGCTAGGCCAGTCGGATACATAAAAGCATACTTGATATCATGTAATTGAATGTAGAACCACAGTCAAGAGCAGTGGCATTATGCATAATCGCTCACATGGAAGAACCTGGAGCGTATTAATCTCCTATACCTGATGATTCATAAGCAAGAAACAATATCTACAATCTTCCAGCTGAGGCTCTAGTGACTTTGGATATTGAATCGCATATTAGTAAGAAGGAATGATCATTTGTCTCTTGTTTTTCACTCCTCCCTCACACTCAGTCGCGTATATTCTCAGTTTTAAGGGTGCTTTATATATATACGGTATATATATACTTAGTATAAAACAAAGTCCCCGATTCTTGGAAGTTACGGGTAAACTCGAGAACCACTGGATGGATTTTGTTGCGGTTTTCACCATTCTGTAAAGGATATCTCGAGGATTATTTCTGTAGAAAATAATTTATTTATGATCAAAGGAAGCCGAGCAGTAACGATTTCAGTGGAAAAGTCGAAAAAAACCTGGCGTCCGTGCGCTTTGTAAGCTTACGCTGGGCAAACCGTTAAAAATATCTGAATACTATGAGTGTAAGAATTGTTCAGCATGAAAAGTTCTACAAAAAAGTCCGGGAGAGCATGTGTCTATCTTCAATACATCGCCCACTCTAAGTGTTTTTACGTTTAAATTTCCTCCAACCATGTCCATTCAACTACTGAGGCGACAGTTTACGAGCTAGACAAGGGCGATTCTATCATCCCTGTTACAGCCTAGCTAGCGGGCGAACCTATTGCCCCAGATTCAGCCAGCAGCAAACCATTGAGTCGTGTTGAGTTAAGACTTCTGAGAAGGTGGTTGTGTTTGGAGTTTCCCTGGAAGTACAACTCGGGTTTTCTTCATTTCGCCTGTGAAACACAGTCAAGTTAAAATTGGACGGAAGGGGGATTTGAGTTTCATTCACCTCGCCATTCCCTGGAAGTGCAACTGTCATTTCGCCTGTGAACTTTTCGTTCCGCAAAATTCACAGTCAATTTAAGATTGGACGGAAGGGGGATTAAATTATATTAAATTATACTGATTGGCGTATAATCTCTACTTAGTATAAAACGAAGTCCCTGATTCTTGGATGTCACGGGTAATCTCGAGAACCACTGAATGGATTTTGATGCAGTTTTCACCATTCTGTAAAGGTTATCTCGAGGAAGGTTTCTGTAGAAAATAATGTATTTATGATCAAAGGAAGTCAAGCACTAACGACTTCAGTGAAAAAGTCAAAAAAAGTCCTGGCGTCTGTGCGCTTTTTAAGCTTACGCTGGGCAAACCGTTAAAAATATCTATATACTATGAGTGTAAGAATTGTTCAGCATGAAAATTTCTACAAGAAAGCCCGGGAGAGCATATCTCTATCTTCAATACATCGCCTACTATAAGTGTTTTTACGTTTTCATTTCTTCCAACAATCTCCATTCAGTTACTGAGTCGACAGTTACGAGCTAGCTAAGGGCGAGTCCATCACCCCAGTTACAGCTTAACTAGCGGACGAGCTTATTGCCCCAGATACAGCCAGGAGTAAACTGTCGAGTCATGTTGAGTTAAAAACTTTAGAGAAGAGTGGTTGTGTTTGGAGTTTCCCTGGAAGTGCAACTAGGCTTTTCTTCATTTCGCCTGCGAATTTTTGGTTCCGTTAAGATTGTCAAGTAAAGATTGGACGGAAGGGGGATTTGTGTTTCATGCACCTCGCCATTCTGAAATAACATCTGGCAAGAATTTGTTGCACATGCATCTCCATGATAATATAATTAATAGTCCAGTCAGTGATTTTAACCCATCATGCCGAGACGTAAAACGGAGATTGGTCGTTGTTCATTGACATTGGAAAAATAAAGCGCTTATCACGTAATGCATTCATATCTGTTCCCGGGCGAAGCCGGTTCGGGTTGCTAGTATATATATATAAAGATAGAGGTATTGTTGTTTGAGTCTTCAGTCTTCCGACTGGTTTTATGGAGATCTCCATGCTTTCCTGTCATGAGCTAATCGTTTTATATCTACAAAGCTACCACACCCTCCATCCGAGGCAATCTGTTTAACATATTCTAAACTTGGTCTACCGCTACAATTCTTATTCTCGACCCTTCCTTCTATAACTAAGTTGGCTATTCCTGGGTGTCTGCGGATGTGTCCTACCAACCTATCTGTTCTGTTCATTATCAGTCGCCCGAAACATCTCTTCTCTCCCACTCGTCTTAATACCTCTTCATTCGTAACGCTATATAACTATCTGATCCTCATCATTCTCCTGTAACACCACATTTCAAACGCTTCAATTCTGCTCATTTTTGCTGCTCCTACAGTCCAAGTTTTACTTCCATAGAGCGGCACACTCCAGAAAAGTGCCTTCAAACATGACTTCCTAATACCTAAATCTATATTCGATGTAAACAAATTTCTTTTCTGTAGAAATTATTTCCTTTTCTGTGCTAACCACTCTTTATATCCTCTTTGTTTCGTCAATCACTGGTGATTTTGCTTCCTAACTAACAGAAGTCACCTAATTACTTTAGCTTTTCACCTTACAATTCAGCATCCATAGGGATTTCTGATTTCTTTCGACTGAATTCTAATGTATTTGTTTTACATTTATTAATTTTCATCATGAATCCTTTCCTCAAGACAGAATCCATACCATTTAAAACTCATTCAAATCCTCTGGTGTGTCGGCTTAGATGACGATGTTAAAATTATTTCTCCTTGAATCATTACTCCTACTTTGCATTTTTCTCCCATTTCCTTCATTGCTTGTTCAATGTATGGATTGAAAAGTATGGGTGATAATTTTCAGCCTTGCCTTACATTTTTCTGAATACCAGCTTCTCTCTCATGTCCTTCCGCTCGAATAACTGCTGTCTGTTTTCTTTGTTTAGAGTGTAGAGTACCCTCCTATCCCTGAACTTTATTCCAATTGTGTTCAAAATGCCAAACAACTTGCACCAATCAACGTTATCAAAAGCATTTTCTTAGTCTGCAAATGTCACGAACGTTCTCTTACGTATTCTTCCTAATTCTAGCTTCCAGTATGAGCGTGATAGTTAGTACAGCTGCCCTTGTCCCTACGATTCTCCTGAAGCCAAACTGGTCTTCACTCAACTCTCTTTCTTTCTGTTTTTCCATCCTCCTGTAAATTGTTGTAGTCAGGATATTTGAAGCATGAGTAATCAAGCTGATTGTACGTTAATCTTCACATCTGTCAGCTCATGATTTCTTCGGTATAGGGATGATAACATTCTTCTTGTAATCAGAGGGTACCTCACCTGTCTCATAAATCCTACACACCAAGTTAAATAACCTGATCATCTCTTCATCACCTATGCAGCGTAGCAACTCAATAGGTATATCATCTGTGCCTGGTGCTTTATTCCAACATGAGTGTTCCAATGCTGTGCCAAATTCTGATCTCAATAGTAAGTCTCCTTTGTCATCCTCATCAATTTCCTCTTACCTTTCCGTAACATGATTCCCAATCTACTCCCTCTTATACAAACACTCTATGTAAGCTTTCCATCTCTCAATCGTTTCTTCCCTATCTGTTAGAGGTTAACCTTCTGAGTCCTTAATATTACAGCACTTAGTCTTCCTATCCCCAAGATTAGCCTTAAACCTTCGATAAACTGCATCTACCTTTCCGAATTACAGATGACTTTCTATACCTGCACATTACTCTTTCAAGCTATCTTTCGCTACCTTGGACTTCTTGTTAACCTCATTTCTCTGACGTCTGTATTCTGATTCTCCACTTTCATTCTTGTGCTTCCTCCTTTCGTCCATTAATTCTAGTATATCCTGCGTGATCCATGGTTTTCTACCTATTCTTTCTTTCCTTCCAATGTTTGCTTCTGCGGATTTTGTTATTTCATTCTCCAAAAGTGTCCATTCCTCTGCAATTGCAGCTTGTTCAGGGGTTTTCATTAGCCCTCACTTTATACTCGTCTTGAATCGTTTGTTCAGGTCCTTCTCTTTCAGTCTGTCTCTATATTATATATTATGTAATACAAATGAAAGTTTGTTTGTTTCTTCGTCTTTTATGCGTTTATGAGCCAAACATCTGATTGCGATGAAACTTTGATGAGTTGTAGTGCCCACTACTGCGAAGGTTTCTGAATTAGTAGATCCTTTTACAATAGATGGCGCACGAGTAGTTTCAATAAATGAGTGTTGGGGCGCGAATAGTTTCAACAATGTCTGGTACGCGTTCATATACCATTCATCCCACTCCGATAAAACATTGCTGAATGGCTGTGCCCTCTTCCGCGATGGATTCCGAAATAGCTTATCCTATTTACAATACATGGCGCATGAGTAGTTTCAACAAATAAGTGTTGGCACGTGAATCGCCTCAACAAAGTCACGAATGGGTTCGTATACCATTCATCCCATTGCGACGAATCTTTGATGAGTTGTTGTGCCTGTTCCTGCAACCGATTCTGCCTTAGTAAATCCATTTTACAAGAGAATGCGCACGATTCAAATTAACAAACGCGTGTTAGCCCGTGAAATGTTTCCACAAAGTCCCATTTGCATCCATATTCCATTCATTCCATTGCAATGAAAATTTAGTGAATTGTTGTGCACACGCCCGAGAAAATTTCTGAATAAGTAAATGCACTGTACAAAAGGTGGCGCGTGAGCTGTTTTAACAAATGATCTTCTGCAAGTAGCTGTATGGACGCCTACCAAGGTTTCAAATTTAGTAAATCCATGTCACGATTGATGGAGCGTGATTCGTTTCAAGAAATGAATGATGGTGCGTGAATCATTTTAACAAATGAGTGGAGCCTATTTCACACAGATTAGCAGCAGTGGCTTCGATGCATGATTGCTTCAATGCGTTCTAATACAATTCCTCCGATTGAGATTATATTCGTACTTTGACGAATAATTGTTATGCGCATGCCCACAAAGGATTCTGAGTTAGAAAATCCATTTTTAGTAGGTGGGGAACGAGTCGTTTGAACAAAAGTGTGTTGCCGTTCGAATTATTTTAATAAATTAATTTTGGTAAGCTGTGCTTAAGCACGCAAATTCTTCTGAAAACGTGACACTATTTTACAATAGATGACGCGCGAGTCGTTTCATGGGTGTTGCCACCTGAATCATTTCAACTAATGTATGTATTTTATACACTTAGTGGCAATTTTTGTGATTTCATTACATGATTTTCCGTATGCATTCCTTCCATTTATCCGATAACGATGAAACTCTGGAGAGTTGTGCCTACCTCCACGCAGATCGCTGAACTAGAATTGAAGAGAACAAAACAATGTGGCGGAAATAGGTGTCAATGAGCTTACAAAAATAAAGAGAAGTTCCTCAGTTCGTCATCAGACGGCTGATTGACGCTACTGTATGGACATAGCCAGAAAATGCACCATTAACTTATTGTTGGCACGCGACTTGTTTCACCAATAGACATTGGAATAGGCAAATCGCGAATCATTTCAACAAATACGAACTGGCGTGCTGTTGCTAAGGATAAATTGATAGATCCTCTAACAGAGCATGAAACTAACATACTCTCTTAATTATAGTGACGCGATCTTCACGGGGAACGGCTTTTCGAGTTTTCGTTTATCTTTTTCTTTCTCCATAGCCACTAAGTTGATTGGTTTGTTCCTTAGTTTAGGGGCTGCGACAACGCGGTCATGTAGCCCCGTGTACTTTGGGTGTGTGTAGAAACTGTCTGATAACCGGCCTACAACTGTTCACTATATCAAGAACGAGTAGAATACTCAGCTTGGTGCCTTACATATCTTTTCGATCGTATAGTAAAGCGCACTGTTTCAAATTTTAACTACATCTAAATCATGGCATTTATAATTGGGTCCTCGCTATGTTCAATGTTCATACGATTTTCATGAGCGGAGACGCGACAATGCTAGTATGTATCTTCATCAAACGCTGGTAAACCTCCTAACAGTGTTAAACATAAGGATTTTTGCCGGCCCTCTGTCTTCAAATCCGCAGTCCAATTTAAATTTACTCCATTAAACTACATTCCAATATGGAGTTCACGCGTTAGGCACCATCTTACTGATTTAAAGCTCACAGCGTTGTGTATCAAATCTTCATATAAACGTTGCTGAAAATAAAAACGCATCTTAACATTGGGTCTCAACTTTATCTGTACAGATGTACCAGTTTCTCTGACCAATATGTTTAAATTCGCTCCCGTAGTATGTGTTACAAGGGTAGTAGTAGTTGTAGGAATTCCTATTATCTTCCAGAGTTCAACCTGGACCATAGAAACCTTACAATTGCATATTACTCCGGTTCACACGGTGTCGCATGTGCGTAAAAACTAGTCCCACTGTGCGTCACATTGTTACACGATATGCGATAAGGCAACTCTCATGCTGAGGCAAGTCTGGATGCACATCTGGGCATCACACTATAAGATTCTTTAGGGGAAGAATCTCGTGGCAGCTAAAAACAAATGTGCTTCACCTACAGGAAATAGCATTTCAGAAGCAGTAATCGGGGAAGTAAATTCTTGGCAAAATACTATTAACCTACAACTTCAGAGCACAAGCAGAGATATAGCATTCACACCGAAACGTTATCAGTCTAATGTTCCGTTAACGACACAAGGCTTGAATAATTAAAATATTTAGGAATATTCTGGTTAAACTTAAGTTGATATAAAGTACGGCATATTATCAGCAGATAGCTACGCAAATTTGGCCACGTATAGCCTAGTGGGCAAGATGGCGTCACAGTGAAAGTGTAGTGAAATAGCAACTAGTGTAAATATTTGATAAAAGTGGTAAAATATTATAATAGAGGTTTAAAATCTATAAAGTTACTTTCCTTAGATCAAGTGTAATACGGAATATTGATAGTATTTAGAAATTCTTATTGATAATTTAATAAACTTAAACTAAGTTGTGGGAACGTGTATCCAAAGATTCGGTGACTTCTTCAATCACTGTTTGAACCAAGTAGAGCAGTGGTGCTTTTACGAGACTTCACCCGATTGGAAGATATACGTATTTCACATTCTTCTTTATTGGTAGGAAATTAGATTAATTCTATTAGGTAGTAATAATTAAAATAAATTTAGCGTAATTTGGTGTAAACATCTAGGCTAACTTAGATCTCTAGTATGACGACAGTAAACAGTGTTAATGTCTCGTCAGGTAGTGTAACCGTAACGGATTTATGCTCGTCGTGCAAAATAAAAGTAAAAAATGCTAATAAAATCATCACAAGATCTCAGGTAAAATTGAATGAGGAGAAAAGTGAAACCGATTGTCGTAATGTAGGCCTACCGCTACAGTCATGCGAATGTCATAACCTGAGAAACGAACTGTCCTCAAAAGACGAAATTATAAAGCTGCTAAAGGAAGATATTGCTAAGTTAATGGAAGAGATGAATAAATTAAAAGGAAACAGAGAGGAAAGCAAGGAAACTTGGTCGACAGTGATTGCTGGTAAGGTAAGATTGAATAAGCCTAGGCCTATAAATGGAGTACATGTAACTGAAATTCCCGTCTCAAATTCATTTGGAGTGCTTGTCAAAGAAAATGATGACTTTCCTCAAGAAGAAAAGAAGAAAGTGATATAGAGAAAATCCAGGAGATGCGGATATTTGCGGATAGCCACGGGCGAGATGTAGCAGCAAGCGTATTGGAGAGAAGCAGAGAAATGGAGGTCACTTCGACAGTAAAGCCCGGAGCTCAAATTGCAGAGGTCACGAACGGAATGATAGGAGAGTGTGCGTCCCTTACTGCAAAGGACTACGCAGTGATCATCGCTGGAGCAAACGACGTCTGTAGAAATGAGAGTAAAAAGGTAATCAAAGATTTAAAGGGTACATTGCCATCCATGCAAAAAACAAATGTCATTATTGTAAACATTCCGCAGAGATACGATTTAATTCCCAAATCATGTGTAAATGTAGAAGTAGAGGCTACAAAAGGAAAAATTCATAAAATTTGTAAGAGTTTTCCAAATGTCCAAATTGTAGATGTAAGTAAATTAGACAGGAAGTTCCACACTCGGCATGGCCTACACTTAAATAGATTAGGTGGCGGTTCTTGCTATAGCGCAATGGCGCAATGAACCCCCATTAAATTTGACAATATATTTAGCATTTTGTCCCTATACGTAACAGAAATATTTGCCAGAAAACAGCGCGGAGTTCAAATGCAGTTAACGAGCGCGAGGAAGTGAAGCCGGCGCAAGATCTGGTTTGAACCCCCAGTCTTGGCCAATCTTTCCTGCAGAGAATAGGCGAGTAAGGTAGAGCGGTGGCACGGAACATGTAGCGGGGGTTAGAAGGGAAGGGAACAGTGGATACAAGCCAAACTTGTATCCGTCCTACACGCATGCGCAATAAGATTGCTGAATTCGTTCACTAGTCCAGCGACACAAGCCCTTCAAGGTTGCGGAAAAGATACACTCCGCCATCTCTTGACGTGTTTGTAAAATAAATGCGGCCAATGTGAATATACAGCGAAAAGGCTCACCAGGGGCGCTTTTGAAAGGGTGTTTCAGGGCTGCCACATTAGACTGTTTATATGCATCCGTAATTTATCCGTGAATATATCTATATAAAGTAAACTACCTAGATATTTATTGCATTTGAAGGCTAATTAAATAAACGATTCAGTTAGATTGAAATAATACCAATAAAATAGCGGAAGAAGAAGTCTTGTTAGTTGTTACGCTCCGGAGTTATCCAACTCACTACTGTAGTTCCACTATTTTCTCAGGTTTAAGTTAGTCACACTGTCAAGTGCTGGAACGTAAATCACTTTCAGTATTTCCTTGAGCCTATTAACTGCTTGAAATTAGTGACTGTGTAATTCGATTATTTTTTCCGCGTCCTCCAGGGGCTCACATCTAGTGGGACGTGGTGGCGACCACGGGAGCCCAGCTGAGTCCGGCATTGCTTCCACTTACTTGTGCCGGGCTCCTCACTGCCTTCTTTCCTGTCGACCTCTCTTGGTCAACTCTTGTTGTCTTCCGACCCCGACGGTATTAGGGTATCCGAGGCCTCGGGAGTCTTTTCCTTTCCCACCTTCATTGGCCCTTCTCTCACCTTTCCTGATCCCTCATTCTTCGTGGGATCAGCCTTCTTTTCATTACAGTTCCTTTTCTGTTTAGGATTCCTGACCTGTTTTTATGAATTGGCTCCCGGTATCTCTAAATTACATTTTGTGATTTTTTTCACTCAACCACATTTTGTAAGTTTTTTCAATCTACATTGCACTTTGCAAGTATTTTCGACCTAAACTCCATTTTGTAAGTATTTTCAATCTCAATTGCGTTTCGTAAGTACAGTATTTTGAATCGCGGGCTTCCACATATTGAGTATTTTGAATCTACCATACATTTTGTAAGCATTTTCAAATTCAATTGCATTTTGTAAGTATTTTGAATTTCAATTGCACTTTGTGAGTAATTGGAATCTGAAACGGCCTTTTTCAATCTCACTTGCAGTGTGTATTTTCAATTCCAATTGCATTTTGTAAGTATTTTGATCCTCACTTGCATTTTGTACGTATTTTTAATTTCAATTGCAGTTTGTAAATATTTTGAATTTCAATTGCATTTTGTTGAGTATTTCGAATCTACATTGCATTTTGTAAGTAATTTGAACCTAAACTACATTTTGTGCCAATCTAAATTCCTTTTATGAGTATTTTCCTTCTAAATTACCTTTACCTTTTATAAGTATATCCATTCTTCATTTTGTGAGCCATTTCAATCTGATACTCGATTGCTGTAAGATTTGAAGTGTTGCATGTTCTTAACCAGGCTCATTACCAGACGGAGCCTGCCATACAGGTGCGTGATTGTGCGTGTGTTTGAGAGAGAGATAGAGACAGAAATCTTTGAGCTTCACTAATAATGATGATCCAGGGTTCAAGTTCTGGTTGAGGCGAATGATTTGAACTCACTGTGATTGAAATAGCTCATTGTAATGTTCATAGCTATCTGTATGAAATTTGAGGTACCACATGTATACTGTTTATCTTTGTAGTAGATTAAGGGTTCGCCATTGAACCCCCAGTCCAGAAAGTCACGAGCCGCCACTGATCGCTGGAGCAAACGACGTCTATAGAAATGAGAGTAAAAAGGTAATCAAAGATTTAAAGGGTACATTGCCATCCATGCAAAAAACAAATGTCATTATTGTAAACATTCCGCAGAGATACGATTTAATTCCCAAATCATGTGTAAATGTAGAAGTAGAGGCTACAAAAGGAAAAATTCATAAAATTTGTAAGAGTTTACCAAATGTCCAAATTGTAGATGTAAGTAAATTAGACAGGAAGTTCCACACTCGGCATGGCCTACACTTAAATAGATTAGGAAAAGAGTATCTTAGTGATGAAATCTGCAAAATTGTAAATTCAAATGGTAAGAATAATTCAACAGTAATACCATTAGAGTGGAAGCAGGGAAACTGGTAGAAGAAGCCAAACGTGAGGTTTGGCAATCAGATCGTTTGAAGTCAAATTTAACGGGGTGTAACAATGGTATTTCGGATTTGTCTAGCAACAATAATAATAACAATTATGATAATAATAATGTAAATAAATCACCAACACAAGCTGGCAAAAGTAACAAATTTAAAATTTACCACCAGAATGTCCAGTCTCTTTATAATAAAATTGATTACATAAATCTAATGCTTAAAAATGAACTTAAAGGCATCTCAGCACTCTGTATTTCAGAACATTGGCTGAAAGAGGAACAACTCGAATTAATTAAATTCCCAGGGTTTACACAAGCTAGTAAATACTCTAGATCTAATATTAGCCATGGAGGTACTTGCATCTTCTTAAGAAATAATTTAGATCATGAACAGATAACAGCTTATGATTATCTAATTATGGAACAGGATTTTGAATTCTCTACCGTAAAAATACAGCAGTTTAAGTTAATAATTGTATGCGTATACCGTTCTCCGTCAGGAAAGTTTCCTTTATTTATAGATAAATTAGAATTGTTACTCAATAACATGAGCAAAGTAAATTTCGATATAATAATTTGTGGGGATGTAAATGTGGATTTCTTAAAATTTGATAGAAATTGTGAATTATTAACACAGTTACTAATTTCCTATGGACTGAAATCTACAGTGAATACCCCAACAAGAATAACAAAATTTAGTAAAACCACTCCTGATCAAATTTTTATAAATACAGATAAATATCACCATTCAATAGAAGTCTATTGTCCGGGTTTTAGTGACCACCATGGACAAATACTGAGTTTTTAAGTATCCGAAACAATCAATAATAATGATAATGGAGTAAAATCAAAGTGCAGGTCATTCACTGAATCAAATGTTACATATTTCAATGACTTATTAAATAAGGAAACATGGTCAGAAATTTATGAACTAGAAAATGTAAATGATAAATGTAATGCATTTAAAAGTACCCTAAAACACTATTTTGAAATAGCATTCCCCTTTAAACGAAGAACTGTTCAAAATAACAAAACTAGCAATTGGATAACAACAGGGATTATAAATTCATGTCAAAGAAAGAAATTTCTACACAAATTATATAAACAATACCACACAACACCTGAATTCAATTTATACTACAAAAATACACTAGCATATTAAATAAGGTAATAAGACTAGCAAAGAAAATGCATAATGATAATTTTATTTCCCAATCATCTAATAAAAACAGGGCTATGTGGTCCGTGATAAAGAAAGAAACTGGAAAATCTGCTAAAATACAAAGGAACATTACACTGATCAGAAATAATAAAGTGATTAATAATCCAGAGGGAATAGCAAACACTTTTAATGACTATTTTCTGGAAATTCCACAAAAATTATTAAATAAATCACAGGTAAATACACTAAATTCTAATAATAAAATAAATGCATGCAGTGATTCTTAATTTATAAATCATGTCACAAGTGAAGAGGTAAGAATAGTTATAAAAGAGCTAAAAATAAATTCTGTGTTGGCATTGATGACATCCCTGATGCAATTTTAAAGAAATGTGCAGAAAATATAATAAATCCACTTACGCACTTAATAAACAGTTCAATTCTCTCAGGAACTTACCCGGATATTTTGAAGTTATCAAAAGTAATTCCAGTGCACAAAAACGGTTCAAAAGATGAATTAGATAAATATCGTCCTATTACCTTACCAACTGGTATTGCAAAAATTGAGGAAAAAATTATGTATAAGAGACTGATAAGTTTCATAGAAAAAAATAAAATATTATCAAACTCACAACATGGATTCAGAACGGAAAAATCTACACAAACAGCAATTTACGAATGTAGTAATTGTATACTGAAATTAATTGACAATAAGGAAGATGTAACTGGCCTATTCTTGGATTTATCGAAAGCATTTGATGTTGTTGACCATAAAATCCTCCTTACCAAATTAAATCAATATGGTATTAGAGGTCTACCTAATAAATGGATCGAGTGTTACTTAACAAGGCGTAAACAAATAGTAAGCTTGAGACACAAGGATGATGGAACCAAATTACTTAATGAAACATTGTCCAATGAGGGAATTATTGAATTTGGAGTACCCCAGGGATCGGTTTTGGGCCCACTACTCTTTCTTCTATATATCAATGATATAACACAGAACGTTCATTCACATAAGGAAATTTTGTTTGCGGACGATACAACACTCGTAATAAAAGGTGAAACTAAACAGGTCATACAGCAGTCTGCTGACTCCGTTACAGGAGAGTTAACCAAATGGTCACAAGATAATCGCCTTATAATAAACTATAAAAAAAACAGTATGTCTAAATTTCCACACTATACAAAATAGGAATCCTGCGAAACCCAATATAACATTAAATGGTCATCAAATAGAAAATAAATCAGAAACAAAGTTCTTAGGACTATGGATACAACAAGACTTGAAATGGAATAAACATATACAATATCTGAATACTAAACTGAACTCGATGTGCTTTGCGTTACGTATTTTGAAAACCTGCACTAGCATGCACACATTAAGAAATACTTATTTTGCTTATTTCCATTCATACTTAAGGGGAGGTATGACTGAGTTTTTCAACTTCCACAGTTTTTATCATATCATTACCAAATTTAAACCACTTGCATAAACAGTTGCTGGCATCTAATGTTCTAATTTGTAATTAAATAGCTTTGTTAGTTTTTGAGATATTGCACTTTTTTGTATTCAAAAAGTGGTCACATAAAAAAAGTCCCTTGCGACAAAGTTTTTGTTCGACCAAGCTGATTTAAAAAAAAAATGTTGTTATGATGTATAGAAACAATAATTGCTTTGGGTTTTTGTGTTAGAGGAATACTGTTCTTTCCAGAAAAGTTTAAATTTTCATTTTATATATTTTTAAAATTTCAGCATTAATAGTTTAAAGTTATCTATCAAAATTCATACTAAAACTCAGAGAAGTTCAAAACCAGAAACAAGTTTACATTAGTGTACCTTTTGCAACTACTTTACCAAGTTTCAACAACATCTGAAAAGAATTGCTTCGCAAGGAGCATTTTGTACACAGAAAAACATTGGAAAAGAGCAATGCGAGAAAAAGGCAAGTTAATATTTACTCACTCAAAACTGCCCTGCCCCATATGTTTCCCCTTCACATCTCCTCGTTCATTCTTCCTTAGATATCTTCTGCCATTTTACTTGCCTCCTAGTCATTTTCTCCCGATCACAGCCCCTCTTTTGTGCCTGAGTAACACGTCTAACATCTTGTAGTTTGCATAGAGAACTTGAGTTTATAGGGATGGTCGAATTTCTGATGGAATGAAGGGTTTCCAGAGTTTTGTAGTGCCCCATATTGAATTCTGAGACAGCCCTGAGGATACCAAGTTCCAGTTTTGTCTTGGAAACAAATATCTCCTTAGGGCATTTACTCCACACTACATTATGGAGGGACTCGTTAGCATTCTGAGTCTTCCCCGCTGTACAACGCTGCAATATCTGATCTGATGCTAGTCTCAGATACACAGGTGCTATCTTCTCAACAACAGAAGGATTCAGCTTGCAACTCATTCTACTGTGGCTATCATTTGGTTTTCCTTCTGCCTGTTGTCGGTTATAGAAGCACCAGGAGTTGATACCCTTAGGACAAGTCAAATGCTGAGGCTTGCGGTCAGTTGACATACAGTGTCTAAGAGTTGCAAAAACTGCCCTCTTCATTTTTCCTACATCTGGAATATTATTGACAATGGCATGCCTATAATAATGGGTCAATTTAGTTATAGTGCTGTCTTTCAAGTTGCCCTCTTTACGCCCACCCAGTGTCACACCCTTCGCCCTCCATTCCTTTACAGTGTTACGAAGAGCAGTACCAAGTCGCTTAGAAATATGGTTTATGCATTCTTCTTTCTCAATCCTTTGTTCTGGACCGTACACCTCAATCTCATTCAAGTGGGCGCATTGGAGGACCCATCATAATTTTTCTGGCATTCATCTGAGCTCTTATGACCCTCCCACCAAATATTATATTCTGCACTATTTTTTTCCCAGGTCCCTTTCTGCAATAACACACTGATGGCAATACTTTGACAGAACATGGTAGTCTAACACAGCTCCAGTCAGAATGTCAATTACGAATCCTGCACCATAATTCGATGTATGGCCACGTTTCTGCCATGTTGCATCATATGAAACACCTATGTCAATGGTCTGTTCATCACTAGCCCCATGAGCATTGTGTACTACTTGTGCAGCCATAGAAAGTACTTCTCTTCTCATTAATTTTCCCTCATCTATGAGAATTCTAAGGTGTTTTGCAAAAGGCCTTCGACCTAAAGTGTTCATACCCATACCTATAGAAAATGTCTCCAGCCCACGCTGGCCTTTACCTAAACTACTAAATGTTTCAACCATAGCATTGTTCACATGGAAACCAGGTCTTTGAGAATTATCATCTTTAATTCTTGGTGAAGTGTAGGTGTTAGCAGAAACATAACCACATGTTCTGCATTTAATTATAATTTTAGAGGAGAACCCATGAGTTTCCCTAAATTCAATAAAAATAGATTTGTTCTTACACTCACCACACAGTAGCTCCTTCACTAGTTCTTGCCAAACATCCTTATGCACCAAGGTATAGATCACAGACCCAACACTTTGTTCTGCACTGGCAGAAACAGAAAATAAATTTATTTTCCTCTCAGATGCAGACATATCTGCATCTAGTGAGCTACTAGAAACGTTATTCACTTCTTCATTAGGCCTAACTGAACTGACTTCTTGTCCTGGTTTCTGACTCTTTCTTTTAGCTATAGCTAATTTGGCAGCCTTGCTTTTCTTTGAGGGACGTTTTTTCACTGGTCTATAACTACACCTAGGACTCTTTTGAATTTCCATGGTTTCTCACTAATCATAATAATCACTATTGCTATAGGCCTAACCTAAAAACTATAATCACTACTTATCTATATACTAAAACGACGCACTAAGACCTCTACACTATAAATTACACAACTACAAAGGAAATAAGACGAAACACATCACTGAATAATCACTAGTTTGGATATGTAATTCGCTGTACTGAAACTCACGTTACTTTTGCATTACAATAACATAAACAAACAGGGAAGCCATGCTTGTACTACTACAGTCAACACAAATACGAAATTCAGAATGTAAATAATACAAACATATATATATATAATATTAACTATCATAGTATAGTTGTGTGAAAAAAAATGGAATGCAATTTAGAAGAGAGAAATCGTTCTCTAAATTAGTTAAAATTGAACTATTAAATGGCATAACGTAGTTATATGGACTACGTAGTAAACAAACGACTGTCAGCTTGCACAGGTGTGCCTCTACGACACATACGCAGCGGAATACTTGAATAATCGACAAAAAACATACAGAAAATTATCATTATGCTATTACAGGAAAAGTGGGCGTGGTAGTGGGCTATTAAATGCCATGCGCGCTCACATTAAATGGCCTCTACAAGCTTCAAAATAGCCGGAATTACTAAACTGAGATGATTTTCTGAAAGAGGAAGAATTAGGGTATTTTTATATAAATAAAACAAAAAAACGAGTTTTTGCTTGAAAATCCGAAAAATTCAGTCATACCTCCCCTTAAGATATGGGATCATATTTTGGGGTATGTCGCCAGATGTACTAAGCACGTTTAGGATACAAAAGAGGGCGATTAGAATTATGGCAAATGTAAACTCTAGAGAATCATGTAGACCTCTGTTTAAAGATTCAAACATTCTCCCACTGCCCTGCATATATATCTTTGAAAGTATTATGTTTTTAAAAAGAATTTAATGAATAAAGATGTTTTTCTTAAAACAAACAATGATGTTCATAGGCATAACACAAGACAAAATCAAAACATTCATATTTCACACACACACACAAGCATATATCAAAAAGGAACTTTTCACACTGGAGTTAAATTATACAATAAACTACCCCAGTATATAAAACTGGCCCCAAAAATAAAAACCTTTGATAGAATGTTGAAAGCTTATCTGCAGTGCCATTGTTTTTACTCAGTAGTTGAATATCTTAGCGTATAGGAGCGATGAAATCTATAATTATATTTTACTTTTTTAATTTAATTGTAATACCTAGCTGTATGTTGTTGTATTTATAGAATTAAGTTTTCATATTATGATAATAGAGTGAGGTGTAAATAGTTGTGCAATAAGATTGTATCTATTAAGATTTGCTATTATAATAAGTTAAATAGTTATAATATTAGTAATATATACCTGTTAGTTCTTTTATTTTATAGATGTAAATTCTGACGTGTCCTATATAAAAAATGTATTGAATGCATGTATTTGATCAACTGGAATTAATAAAAATCTATCTATCTATCTATCTACTGAATTTGTTCGGTTACCGTATTTTGCTACTGTTTTTCACTGCGAAAGATTCTCGGAAACGGAATAAGTCATGATATAACCTTTAAGAAAAAAAAAACTATAAAATACTGATATTATTAATTTTCTGATATTATTTGTGTGGTCAATAATTGTCAACAATTTTTGACACACCAGTAACATATAGTTTTATGCAATACTACCCATACAGTTACAGATAAAGCTTATGTTTACGGGCTCAACATCTGGGTTATCGGCTACAGTTATATATGCTCTTCATTTGATAGTGTATTTTTCATGTGATAATAGTTTCGACAAATGCCGTCAATAAGAATTTAGACTTGTCTTTACCTATAATAATAGTCTTCTTAAGTTTCATCTGGTCCTTTGGTGAGCTATGGAACAAAGATGCAAGTAGTCATCCCTCCTAGTGTTCAAAAAAAATAGAGAGAAATGACTACTTATACCTTACTTCCACTTTGTTCTCCGATGATCTCCAATTGAAGTCTTGATCCAATCTTGTCGACTTTGAACTGATGATGGATGTTATTTATACTGTATTACCTTAAAGATTCAATGATTCTGATATGCTTTATATTAGCTGTCTTATAATGTACATATCTCATGAGATAACACTTTCGAGATACTCACTGGTTGAGATTTAATAATGTTAAACATAAACATATAGCTTGGCCAAGAACCATATATTTAAACCATTCCATCGTAATACTGGGTTAAATAGAGTATTGCGTAAGTTGGTAGCAAACAGGAACATTTATGTTTTGTACAAAGACTTAATACATTGGGGAGGCTATAGTTTAATTTCATCACCCAGCCAGGCGAAAAAAAAATCTTGAAAATGTTCAAGATCATCGATATTAAGAACAGTTCCAAGTCATGTAGCGCAAAGGATCTTATAACAATGCATAATAAATTCCAAACTTCGATAACAAATGAATAAATAGAAAGCATGACTATAGTATTTATGAACAGTCTGGCATCCCACCTCTGAGCCACGTAATGACGATCTTTTTTCCTTAGGAAATGATTGGCTGAATGACACACTTTATAAAAAAAATATTAGTGTTATATAGTGTCATAAGTTGTAGACATTACTGTCATATAAATGCAATATATGAATCGTCGTAACTCTCTATTTCCCGACTATATTTGTGTTAGTGATAAAATGGACATTGACATGAAGATTTGAACGTTAACTTACCTACTCTATACTTAACTACACAAGAATTCTTAGAATAACATGGAATTAAATTTCACTTCTACTTTTAGAGAGACTTACTCCAATGTTCTTGCTTTTAGAGAAACGAAATACAATCAATGATAGTAAAATATTCCATGTGCATTTCCAATACAAGGAATTGTTTGTCATATTTCTGCAATATGACTTTGGCTAGGTGTCAACAAACATCCATCTCTAATAAAACATGTGATAAACCTACAGAAAATAGCATTTCAGAAGCAGTAATCGGGGAAGTAAATTCCTGGCAAAATATTATTAACCTACAACTTCAGTGCACAAGCAGGGATATGGCATTTACAACAAATCATTATCAGTCTAATGTGCAGTTAATGACAGAAGGTTTGAATAAATAAAATATTGAGGAATATTCTGGTTAAACTTAAGGTATTATAAAGCACGGCATATTATCAGCAGATAGCTAAAAAAAATTGGCCAGGTATACTGAATTTGTTCGGTTACCGTACTTGTGCTACTGTTTTTCACTGCAAATGATGCTGGGAATGGAGTAAGTCACGATATAAAGTTTTAGAACACGCCAGTAGCATATTGATTCAGCTACAGATTAGCAGCACTTAAATATATTGAGACCGTCAAGGTTGGAGTTGTCAGGATAGTCAACAACCGCAATGACTTCCCTAACATTTCACCCGTCGAGCACATAATTTAATTGCCGTGAGGATCAGGTGAACTTCCAAATAGGCTAAAGCGGCACGAGAGTCCGTAATCCACAGGGATCGTGGTACATGGTGACGATGGTCATAGACTGCCTAAGGAAAGGTTCACCTTAAAAACTAGACTGAGAAAATAAACATCCAGACTTATGTAAAACACCGTGAAAATTTATTGATAAGATTCACAAGCCCCTAGCCTAGTTCGGAGGGTTACAATCGGCTAGTCCGCAAGCTAATAAATAAACAAAAATAAAGAGCAGGTCCCTACCTGAGAAGTTACGGAAAACCCTCGCGAAAGATCTAACTCACAATAATAAAGCAACAACAGCAACACTAGGAAAATGGTACGACGCAAGTCCCTAGTTCAAGTTGCAAGATCAAGCTAATATCTGAATTTACATTTAACAGGGTAGCAAAACAAATCTAAGTTAGGATGATACCATCTCCACATTTACATTTAACGTTAATTCATCTAGCTAAGTCCTATCAGTTAATCACAAAGTTTACGGCGATGACGTCCGTAACAGAAAACAATTACATTGAAAAGCTAAGTGTACAGTCATGAAAAAAACAACATTTAATTGTTCTTAGAAACTACGTGCTAACAGCACACAATAAGGTAACATGTAGGATTTATACACTTGTACATCATAAATAAGTAATGAAATAGACACGGTAGTTTTATTAAAATGCCTGCCTGCACCTTGGTTTACTCTTTGTAAGCCATAGTCATCTAATATGTGTGTGGTTACGGTGACGAATGCGTAGTTAAGACTACGTCTAACATCGCGTGGCCTGCGCTCCACAAGCTACGAACTCAAGGTTCGTGCATGCTTCAGGTCGCTTCAATAGTGTCAGCTGTCCTTGTCATTTCCACAAAAGGAAATTACCTTCATCTGCACGGCTATGTCAACAGTTCCAAATGCAAAAGAACAAAGTTAGAAAGAATTCGTTGGTTAGCTTTTGTTTTACCAAAATTATGCGTTTTATTATTAAGATGTCGGTTTAGGTTTATCGTAGGTTTATGGCAAATAATATTGCCAATAGCCTGGGCACGGAGTGTCTCCACTGAGATCATTCTCCACCAAAAAGCCTCGACTCAACAGTCGGAATATAATCAACGAGCACTAACAACTCGGACACACAATAACACAAGTTACCAGCGGCGCAAAGCTCGCGTTCAATAACTCTGGGACGGGCCTGCTCACTACAGTTACCCTCCAATAACTTCTAGTCAACGGGAACAATCCCGGACAAGGCATACTCAAAATACCTTCATACAATAACTTCCTGCTATAACAGGGTAGCCTTCAACGTACTATAGAAAACCTGACATAACTGTACACGTCAAACGACGGTACACGCAGCAGTGCGTTTAACTAACAAAAAACAATCTATAAAACATGTGATCAGATACAGGAATGGACACTGAGTTCCATAAGCTAAGTTGCAATGAAAGGAAATGCGAATACAACTCGTATTCTGTCTTTTGTCAAAGTAGTTCCGTCTCACAATATAACAGGCGTGCTCTCAAGGGCACTGGGTTACAAACCAGTTTATGTTGCTAGCAGGCTTCAACATTCCTGCGCTCGGCTGACACAACACATTGACTCTCCAAGGCCGGCGATTTAAACAAATAAAACTATACATCTGGCCTCTTCATAAAAAACTTTACAACAGGTTAAAAACCTCGAAGAATACGTGTATAAAAAACACGATATAAATCTGAATACAATAATGCAATTCCGTCTTCCAAACCAAAGACGTCTAAATGATAGTAATGTTACTAATACTGAAGTTCTTTGCTCTCAAAAGTATAATTCAGTAGTTGCTTGTACAACATCAAATAAATATGTGTCTTCACATGACACTAACAAAATAGTAATTGTGGCGCAGATTTCACACTCTGAATCTGCTTAATGATACGTTGGGAACTGGGTTCGATGCTTGACAACGAAACATTCCTTCTAATTATTAGGTTCACACTTGACCAAGAATAGCTTCTGAGCTTATTCAAAATTAAATATAATGCAGTTACAAAACTGGTAATTACAGTTGACTACCTAACTGATACGACCGTTCTAACGACAGTCAGGAGTGTAACAAAGAATGGCTGCAAAGAATGCAATTAAAGAAACCATGGCATTTGATTGCCATAACTAAAGTCAGCAAAGACTTGAAAATCACCCCAAATAGGGTTGAACAAAGTAGCCTCAAATGACTACGGTCACGTTCAGCAAAAGATAGGCATTGACGTTCTACGACGTTCATCAGGCTGCACCAGGGCTGACCAAAATGTCTGACCCAAGGGTGTCTCACTCTAACTGAAATAAATGACATCTAATTAAACTAGTTACATTCCCTACCTATAAAAATGGCTGACACTAAGTTCGGTTGGTTCACAGACTACATTTAATCTACTATACCACCAGAAACTAGAACAAGAAAGGGGTATCCAAAAACTCACGAAATGGAGAAGCTCTCACTCAGCCCTCTATTCAACAACAAGGGTTGTACAAAATCATCTCTGGCTCTCTGAAACGGTATCATCCTCATCAGGATTCCCATCTGGACTCCTCCAAAGACCAGGGTTCGATCTGTCCCTGTCGACAACTTCGTGGATGTAATGAATATGCCTGGAAATGGCATCCTGGGTTCCTTCCTTCTCGTTCGCTGTTCTGGAAGTTCCACCATCATGCTGGTTCCCATAGAAACATCACCCTCATACCGTGATGGTATTAGCCCATGATGACAGTCTCAAACATGGTGAAGAATAGTCCAATCATGTGGATAGTGAAATAAGTTGCGTAATAATTCATTCTTTCACTTTCAAAAAAATATAATGTTCGTCGTAAATGTTATAGGCTTCAATTCTAGTATATGACACAGCCTTAATTTCGTAGATGTGAATTAACATGTGAGCTAACACTGTTTTATGATTCTGCACGTGCTAGTGACGCTACTTTTATATCACGTAGCATCCGTGAATTATTCGTCGTTTTTGAAATGATAAATTCACTTTGGCAATTTAAATATGTCATACAATCATAATCACACTTATTCATAATAGTTGTAACACATTTACCTTTATATTTTCCACTAGGCACTTGGCCCTCCACATACACGTGGGTACAAAATGTGGTGTTACGGCAATGTTATGCAATTCACTTATACTTGCCAATTATTATTTCCCAAAATTCTTCTGTGGCTCACTGTGCTTGGATAACAGTGAATAGTAGTATTCTCGTGCTCGATGGCACCTGATAATCACTTTCAACGCTCAACAGCGGATATTCTCTACGTCTTGTAGGACAAATACAATTCAACGCCTACACAGGGCGGATTCTCCAGACGTAGTGCAAGGCACTGAGTGTCTCTAGGAAGTAGGTCGTCAAAACGAAGTCGTTGAGCGACTACTTACATTCCTGTTTGCGTATCTGCAAGGGCATTACCTTACCTTAAGTAAAAATAACATTCTCCAAAATGTTTTAATAATGCAGCATGACGAAATGGAATATACTGAGTCGTATGGAAAGATAAAATTAATTAATAAGACCTCAGATAAATAATTAGCAGATTTCAGCAAAGTCAAAAGTGCGATTCACCGCTACTTCAAAGAGTATAGCGTGATCTCTCAGCTTCACGTGGCTTCCTGGGTGTGTTCAAAGGTACATCATCCCATCATAAATGTTCTGTTATAAAAAATATCACATGAACCATAGCTCAGCGGGTTCAATATTTACTTGGTAACATACCTGGTTCCTCTCCCTCTTCCAATAATTTATATGGTAGTCCCCACACAAGTCCTGTTGTGGAATAATTAGACTGAAAACATACTACAAACCCGATTATTTTTTCCATTTCTTGGTTTTGACGCGTATAAGCACTACTTGTAAGTGATAGCAAGCACGCGGAAATGGTGCAATAAAAAATCTCGACCGCAAAATGCGTTATGCTTGTGTTTGTTCTTTCCGAGAATTCTATGAATCTGCCACTCTCCTAATGTCTTCTCCGCTGCAACAGTAAGGTGATTTGTGTTAGTACGTATCATTTAGTGTTATCCTGGGCACCTTTTAAATTTACTGCTCCTTGCTATTGGTCCCATTTTGTTTATTCTAATCTTCATTGATGGAAGCTATATTAGTGAAACGACTGCGGTAGCTACGTTCGTCAAGTAATGGGGATTGCGTAGCATGTAGCTTGGAACTCGGCCCTTGGCGGCACTCGATATAGTTTTTCGTAGTTTCCCATTTTCAGTTCCTTGAACATGATTCCTTTTTTTTTTTTGTCGTGTGGACTCCTGAGAGGCTATGTGCAGGTCTTTCTAGTCGATGGGCGATCCGTGCCTCGGAATGAGATATGAGATAAATGGATGAAAGTGAGCAAGGATGTGGAGGAAGGCAGCCGAGGCCTGTCAGAAGGTACCGTCCCAGCATTTGCCTGGAGTTGAAAATGGGGAAACTACGGGAAAATATTTCAAGGATGGCCACGTCTACGACTTCTAATAGGCATCGATCGCTTCCTACCAACTCCTCCCCCTGTTGAACTCAGTAAGACATACGGCCGAAAAACCTCTCGCCACAGAAATTGTGCGCACTATTTTCTATATATATAACACTCAAAGTTTGTCTGTCTGTCTGTCTGTTTGATATTTATACAAATCTACACCGTTTCACCGATCTGAATTTAAAATTTGTATTCTTACCCTTTCGAACCCGACGAGTAACCCTGTCTACATGAAATTTCGGACAAACCACTTCATTCCCTGCATTTAGGCCCTTTGGCACAAATCTACACCGCTTCACAAATTTGAATCAAAGTTTCTATACCTACCCTTTGGAACCCTGCAGGTAACACTGTCAATTTTAAAATTTCGAACAGACCACTCCATTCCCTGCATTTAGGCCCTTTGGCAAACATCTACAGCGTTTCAACGATCTGAACCAAAATTTGATAATTTACCCTTAGGAACACTGCGAGTAACACTGCCTACATGAAATTGCAGACAGGCCGCTCCATTCCCTGCATTTAGGCCCTTTGGCAAAATTCTAAATCGTTTCACTAAACTGAACCAAATTTTACATACTTACCCTTTGGAACCCGACGAGTAACACTGTCTACTTGAAATTTCGGACAGACCACTCCATTCCCTGCATATAGGCCCTTTGGTACAAACAAAAGTTTGGTGCTTTTCAGTCGGTCAGCACGAATGTACCCAAATAGAGCTGGGTTATGCCCTGATCCTGAAATAAATTACATAAGATTAATAAATACACTAGGATGACCAGTTTCGATCGTCAAGCGATCATCATCAGATCCATTACACTTAGGCTATAACATCTAGGTTTGAGAATACAGGTGAAAAATATATACCATATATACAATTATTTAGTTGCAGTGTTGGTAATGCAACAGTCGGTGTATGTTAAATGTGGTATATCTAATGTTAGGTAAACTTCTAAAATAGTGATGAAAATCCGGAATTTGTCTGTTAGGGGTGATTATATGGTTTTACAAAATCAACTATGGTTATACTGAAATAATGCAAGTTTATACTTATCGAGTTGTCTCTTTAACTGGAACTTGAAACAGTTGCGTGTTTCCATAGACACCAGTTGTAGTCGACTAACCCCGAGTGTTCGCTGGGTGGAACTGGTTTCCCCCTTCCTCCCCCTTTAGTTGCTATGTTCTTCCAGAGGTCAGTGCCATGTATATTTGTGTGACTTTGCCAAATCTAGATAAAAGGGTATGCTATTGAATGCAGGAGTCTGCAACTACTAAAGACCGTGGAACTATCTTCGCCACGCATGGGCTAAAAAAGCCATTTATATTAAGCGGTACACGGTCTATTGAAGACGTCCCGGCACGTTTAATACTGCCGCGCATATCGGCCTAGGTTTATTGCAGAAAAATGTACATAGTACACCTGATGCAAATAACATTTACCTATAAACACCGCTATTTTCCCCCCTTTTTTATCTAGCTTGACTGTATCGCTAAGTTGTGTCTTGTTTTCGACAGGGTGTGTTTTTAGTAGAGCGAAAAGGGGTGAACTCTCAATAAAAGTGTGTTCATTTAGATTGCTGGGATTGTTTTGTTTGGCTAGGTGAATCTCGATTGCTTCTTTTATGTCGAGAGCTCTGCCTTTCGATTCGTGATGAATTATTTTTAGATCAGTCTCGATTTTAGTGAAGCTGTGCCCCGTGTCACACATATGTTCGCATACGGCTGAATGTGTTCCGTATCTTATCGCATTCCTATGTTCATTATAACGTGTATCTACTCGTCTTCCGCTCTGTCTAATGTAATTAGCTTGACAACCAATGTCTTGGCATGTAATAGAATATACCCCTGACTTTGAATACTGGTCTTGTTTATTTAGATTGCTATTTTGAAGGTGCCTCCCGGTCGTATTATTCGTTGTGAATGCTAGTTTTATGACTTGCTTTTTGAATAGATTAGTGATTTTATATGTGTTCTCATTCACATAGTTGAAGCGCGCGAATTTTTTCTCATTAATGTCCGGTTTTGGAATCATTTTATCTTTATTTTTATGTTTGGCTACAATTTGGTCTATTTTGGCGGGAAATTGTTTTCCTTTGCTATTTGTTTAATGGTTCTTATTTCCTTATTATAATTGTCTGTTGACATGGGTATGTTTAAAGCTCTGTGCACCATTGAATTGAACCCCGCTAATTTATGCGTACAGGGGTGATTGTCGATTGCATGCCAGGTTTGTGTGGCTTTTCGGAATATGGAGTATGAAAGCTCGTTGTCCTTACGTTCAATAGTTATGTCGAGATAATTTATTTTTCGATCTGTTTCGGATTCCTTGGTGAATTTGATTGAGTGGTGTAGGCTATTAATGGATTGGAGAATTGTTTCTTCGCTTGTTAATTCAGTATCGTAGATGCAAATTACATAATCTACGTATCTTTTCCATATTACTATTCCCTTTGTTGAAGTCTTTTCTAAAAACTCATTTTCTAGTGCATTAATGAAGATGTCAGCGATTAATCCGCTTAGTGGTGATCCCTTCGCTAATCCTTCTGTTTGTGTGTACAGTTTATTGTCGAATTGAAACGAGTTTTGGCCGAGGACGACCCTCAGTAGTCGCACGATCTCTTCAGTTTCTTTTTCCGAATTGTTGGATTTTAAGTTACTTTCGATGGTGTTGATTGCATCATTAATAGGAATATTGGTGTACATGTTAGTTACATCGAAAGATACAAGCCTCATGCTAGGTTTCATTTGTAGGGTGTTCAGTGCTGTTACTAATTCCGTTGTGTTCTTTACAGAGTTGTTTTTGTCGTTGGAAAGGCGGCGTTTTAAGATTGTTAGTAACTCTTTGCGGATTTTGTAATTAGGTGCATTCCTACAATTGACTATTGGTCTCATTGGGCACTCATTTTGTGTATTTTTAGTTGTCCCCTCAATGACGGTATTTTCGGGTTCATGTTTATTAGTTTTGATTTTTCAGCTTTGGTCAATATGCATTCTGTTTCTTTTAATACACTTTTTATTTGTTTTTGGAATTTATTGGTGGGATCTTTTGCTAATTCCTTGATTTAGTTGTTGTTTAGGAATTCGACTGTTTTCTCAATGTATTCTGTTTTGTTCAAAATTACTGTGGTATTTCCCTTATCTGCTTTTGTGATGATTAAATCATGTTCTTTTATTTTTTGTTTCAATGACTTTATTTCTTTTAGTTGTTTGTTGTTTTGAGTGAAATTGTTTTCGCCCTTTCGTTTGAGGATTTTTTTTGGCTTCGTTGGTGGCAAGAATTTTGGTTAATTCCCTGTCTTCTGCTGGGAGCTTGTGACTGGCTATCTCGATATCTGTGATTAACTGTTTTATATTATGGTTCGTGTGTGCGTCTGTGCAGTTGTATTTCAAACCTTTGTCTAGCATATCCATTTCATTTTGAGAGAAGGTTACGTTCGTTCTGTTGTTTACCCTGCTGTGGAAATTGAATTCATTGTTATTCGTGTGTTGTTCACTAGGTTGATTATTCTGTGTTTCTCCTAGTTTTCTTAGTTTATATTCTAGCGTTTCGTGTTACCTCGTTGCTCTGATTTTGATGGTGTCATGTAGGTGCTCGGTAAAACTGTCCCATTGGGATGCATGCCAGAAATTACTTAGTTGCAATTGAATATCGTATAGTTGTTGGTTGATTTTTTGCTTTCATATGTATGCAAATCTTAGTTCGCTTTTTATCCAAAGCGCTTTGGCTTGTTTAGTTGAAATGATTGAGGCTGGTGTAATCGGTACGGTTTTAATTGGTACATATTTAGGGGTGAGATTTAGTTCTATACATTTTTTGTTGAACCAAATTGACTTGTCTATGTTCGTGAGTTTAAGCCTGAGTGTTTTGAATCTCTTGGCTTCACGATTTGCCTGACTAGCCGTGAACAATGTCTTTGGTACAAATCTGCACCGTTTCACCAATCTGAACAAAATTTTACATACTTACCCTTTGGAACCCGAAGAGTGACCCTGTCTAAATGAAATTTCGGACAGACCACCCCATTCCCTGCATTTAGGCCCTTTGGCACAAATCTACTTCGTTTCACCCATCTGAACCAAACTTTATGTACTTACCCTTTGGAACCCGACGAGTAACATTGTCTACTTGAAATTTCGGACAGACCACTCCATTCCCTGTATTTAGGCCCTTTGGCAGAAATCTACATCGTTTCACCGATCAAAACCAGGATTTGTATACTTACCCTTTAGAATCCAACGAGTAACACTGTCCACTTTACATTTCGGACAGATCACTCCATTCCTTGCATTTAGGCCCGTCGGCACCGTTTCACCGATCTGAAACATAATTTGTATACTTACCCTTTCGAACACGACGTGTAAAACTATCGACTTAAAATTTCGGACACACCACTCCATTCCCTGCTTTTAGGCCCTTTGGCACAAATCTACACCGTTTCACCGATCTGAATCAAAGTTTACATACTTACCCTTTGGAACCAGACGAGTAACACTGTTCACTTGAAATTTCGGACAGACCACTCCATTCCCTGCATTTAAGCCATTTGGTACTGTCCCCGTTTACCCGGATAGTAGGCTGTCAGATATCCGCCCCCTCAATCGGATTGCCAACAATCAATCGCACCGGCTCAGCTACATCAATGAAAATGGCACTGCCAGATACTATCGAGATATGAGCACAGAAGTTAACAGGAAATCATTGTGGAACACACCAAAATAGACGGGGGTTCATACTTACCGTTACTTACCTCTTAAAAATTATCTCGGGGATTGGGTTGACAACAGGATCACTAAAGTCTGTTCAAACAATAACCTCCACCATGACATTTAAAAATGAACCAGAACGAAGACGAGAACTTTGAACTGTACAAGAACTTTATTTCAAATAAAGGGTATGATTTTAATAACACAACAAAATACACGTGGCTATCAGTAGCCCATGTCAATCTGACTACGTCCTCCTTCAGGACTTGCAACATGATATAAAACATATTAGCTCCCACGAGCTCCAAATAACGTAATATTCATAACACAATTGGATTGGAAAGGAAGTGAGGACGAGACATATATATAGAGCATTTGGTTTCCTTTTAATAAACATGACAATTGTATTTATAGGCGCAAGGCCAGAGTAGACGACCTCACCCGCTGATAACCAGATGTTGGGATAGCTGCGAGCTACCCTTCAACCTGTTGCATACTTTGTCAAATGGGCTCCCTTCTCACATGCTACGTTACGTAAGAATACAGCTCTCTCTCTAGCTTTAAATGTCCGCAAGACAACTCAAATATATATTTACGCAATTCTTTCAAATACTTTACTCACATCCTACTGGATTATTGTGACAATCCTTAAACTTGTTAAGTTCTCATCCAAATGTTTAATAAGCTCTTAAATGTTTATAACAAAATCACATAAATTATTTATAACAATTAGAAATTGTTTATAATATTTGTCCAAGACAATAAAAATAATTTAAACACGCTTTTAACATCACTTTCGTTCCACATTATTTTCAAAAATATTTACAGCATTTATTTACAATATTAACATTTAAATTGTTTAAATTATTAATTTAAGAAATACATTAACCACATGTTCATCCGGTTGGTAATTTTATAATCGGGTCCATATAATCGACCAATGAAGGTTAGTTATACATGTTAATGTCACAATCTGGTTTAATAAAGGTTTTAATAATTATTTGTGACGGTAATCTTCATTCAAAATCTTATCTCAAATTCTTTCAAAACTCGTGTTAATTATAACAGTAAATTCACTTGATTAATTTTCAACGAACTATGACAATACACTCCAGCGGAAAATACTTCGCTAACACAATAATGCACAAACTGCATTATAATTAGGCCCAAAATTCATCATATATTAATCTATATGGCATCAAAACTCCCACAGAACTTACAAAAACCTCCACTAATAATTCTTTATCATTAATTCCTGTGGGAACCTCCTTCATATTCAAGGGCATTATACATCAGCGACTTTCAACACGTGCGCTGTACTAGCGATTATACATTCATAGTTCCACTTAAAAATTCTTATAATCATTAATTGTTTCAAAACTGTTTTCATTTAACCTTCGTAGATTTCATTCATGAATCGAAATGAAACGAAAATTTGCCAAACACAAACAAATTTAATAGTGAATACGCTTATATACGCCTGACTGGTCTATCAAAATTTAAGATTAACATCTTAAAAGAATTGTAGTATAAAAATACTATCATCAAATAAATTGTGACTAAAACTGCAAAGTAGTCGAATAGAATCCAATTAGACTGGGGAATGCAAACATCGTTATATAAATCTCTAATTGAGAAAAACTCCTAACAAAAGTTCTTGACTTTAATGCATTCAATAATTCATTATTAAAGTTCATCTTTCACAAAAATGTCTATGATGCAATGATCGTTCATAACTGACGATAAATGTCTGTGTTGCAATCAATTCAAACAACGACTAGTATTTCCAAGATCGTCGACAACGCAAGAGATTTTAACGCTCTAAAATCATTTAAATGTTCTTCCTTCTTGATGATGACAGAAAATTGGTCAAAGTAATTAAACTGGGGTAGAATTACTTTAATAAAGTGACACGCTGTCTGAATTTAAATCTGCCATAAAAATCATTAACTTACAGTCAAATCGTGACTACAAAAAAAAATAAGCAAATTACTGAAAATTTAAATGTCAGTCTCAACTGATCCAAAATCGTTTAACTATGCCCATGACATAACAGTGTCTTAATAAATCGTCGAAAAAGGCATAACTCAACAAGGTGAACTGAGAATAGGAATCTCAACAAGAAAATAGGGCAAAATACATGAGGACAAAAATATGGGAAAAATGGTTGCTCAAATATCATTAAGAAACTCAAATACAATAAACTTTCACGACTACCTTATATGCCGATTGACGTTCCAGAGGAAAATTCCCCAAAGAAGACTGCTGATGGATCCATTTCACCAAGTTAAAGCTGAGCTCCATCCTCGAAACGGGAAATAGCACCCTCGGAGAATCGAACTGCTTCCTTCTCCGGAAATCGCTCTGCTCCTCGAAGACGAATAGACATCCTTCCGGCAATAATCTTCTTTGTGAGTCGGGATAACCCTGACCTCTCTTGAAAAAATCTCTGAAGTTCCAGTAGACAATCGCCATGAAGTTTTTGTAGAAATTTCCGAAGAAATATTCATATTCAATGAGTATGAAATCGTTTCTATTGCTGTTCGATAGTATTCAGCCTTTAATCACGAAACATGGGTGTAGATGGTATTCACCACATGTTCGCTTGTGTGGAATAGCAATTAGCGAAGTTCCATGTTGCTATCTTACTCCATTGAAATATGTCCCAATCGCATTAAGTCCTTTAGCCTTCCATCTGCTCTTCGGTTGTAGTAATAGAAGAACAAACTGCCTTATTAAATTGCTCCATTATACTGTATTGTTGTGTCACAAAAGCAATCTGAAGTCTCCCTATTTCACTAGCAGCGTCAGCCGTGGCGTAGATTCAGGCGATACAATAGTGCTTCTCAGGTGGCGAGATAATCACTTTTGTCAGTCGTCGAAACTTGCTAATATCTTTCAAACTAATTACTCGAAATTGTTCAGCTTTTCTATATTACTTCATGTAGCACTGCACAATAGAATTAGCTTATAGACGACCGCTAACTGTTCAAAGCTAAACTTGTAGATGCATTCTAAGGTGCGTTTTAACTTCACCTAGTTTGAATTGGATCTCGTTAATGCAATGGCTTCACCACGCGTTATAAAGACGACTCTTTTCACACTTTTCACTATATATGACTATATAAGAAAGAACTTTCACAATTAGACTTCGATGATCTGAGAATGAGATCTGAGAATGATCGGAGAATGAGAGAATGAGACTCCTCTCTTCTGCGCAAGGCCTTTTATGAACTTCATGAGGGGCGTTTCCATCCCTTCCATCGCGTGATACTGCGTCATCGTTAGGAGTTCCTACTTCGTTAATACATGACGGATTTTCAAAATTCAAAAACTGAAAATAAATTTCACCAAAATTCCAAATCAATGCCTCTACTGCAAATGGATTTCCACAATTCTGCATTCCAAAAGTAATAAAAATACCATAGTTTCAGCAATCTCCGTCTTCCTTTAAACTATCGTTCATTGGTTCAAGCCTCCCCTCCAATAGCATAGTTTCTTCCTCAGCAGAATTCCTCGTTTCCTGCGACTGCGTCGTAAATCTCGGAACATTCTCGACTAAATGCTGACGTCACTGAGAATCTCAGCTCAAGTAGCCTGCTGGCATAACGTTTGCGTCATCCGTGCTTACGTCATGACTACCCACGTCATAACTATGACAGCCATAACTTTCATTATAATTTCCAATATAGCCACCGTGGTCTCTATATAATTCAATTACGGGGGCATTCTCCTCTCACCACGTTTTAAAAACAGTTGCAAATTGTTTTTAAACTCAATGTTACAAGTATCTCAACTCTCTTGAACACGAAATTGAATTATTACTGGCTTACTCTAGTATAGTATCTTTTTAAATTTCCAGCATTGAACTTGCCGTAAATGACATTATTCTCATCATCGTAGAGTTCGTAACAATTGTTTCCATAGGCATTCGTAATTCTAAACGGCCCCAGGAACACTAATCCAAATTTGGGGTATATTTTCTTGGTCATATCAGCCTTGACAGGTCTGCGTAATAATACAAGATTTCCAACTTGTAAGGGTGTACCAAAACGTTTTCCAGCTACTCTTTTCAATCGTTTCTCTGCTGCTTTCTGGAGTTGTTCCTTCGCCTTGTCAATCCTCTGCTGCCTTCCTATTGATTTCGCAAGCCAAGCCTTCTGTATCCTTGTCAGTGATTTCCGTTAAGACTTTCTTGATTATCTCTTCTTTGTAGTTCTCCATTAAACTAGCCTCTCCTAACTTCAAATTTTGCAGTTTGCTCGTCGTTTCATTTACATCAGAGACAACTTTATGAATCTGTTCCTCTAATGTAGATTTTAATGTTTGCATATCCTGATCTAGTTGTGTTCTATCGTCAACTTGTTTTTCGGATAGCGAATTTATCCTGACGCTTAAATCTTTCCTAATCTGTACTACTTCATTGTTAATTTCTATTTGAGTACTGGCAAGTTTTCTTTCAATCCTTTCCTGAATTTGGGTTACATGTTCCCCACTTGACTTATTCCACTCGTCTTTCCATACTGCTACGTTTGCTGTTAACATTTCTGCTATGTCTACTTCGATATCTTCCTCTAATAATCTATTATGGTCTAATACCTGGGTTCTCATGACCTCTACATCATACTTTAAACCTGCTAAAGACGTTGTCGTTCTAACTGACTCATCAACTAATCTAGTCGCTAATGCAGTTATATTACGCGTACAAAGGGTTTTCGAGTTTTCTATTTCTTCCCTGACTTTATTTACATCAGTTTGGACTCTAGCAATATCTACGAAAACTGTGTTGACTTCTACCTGAATCTTAGTTATGTCACTTTGCACCTCAGTTATATCCGAATGAATGTTATTAATATCTACCTGAACATTGGATACATCAGTTCTAGCATTTTGAATTTCTCTTTGGACTTCCTCGACCTTGTCTTGGACAGTCGCAACATCATTTTTAACAACAACTACTTCGGCTCTAGCACAAGAAATATCCCCTCGGACATTAGCTACATCTAGATTTAACATTGTAAGGTCTTTCTGTACCTTAGACACGTCATTTTTAACATCAGACACATTTGTGCGGATGTCAGTTACAGTATTCTCAATTCCTAGGGTATTAATCTGTAAACGCGACATATTATCCTCTAAATTAGCAGCACTAGTTTGGATACCTTTCAAACTTTCACCCATACTAGCTTTCAAATTACTAGCATTCTCCTCCATTCTTGCATTCAAATGACTAGCGTTCTCCTCCATTCGACTAGTATTCCTAACTTCCATCTCCTTTATGCTTTCATTCAGCATCTGCTTCATGCTGCTATTCATGCTAGCTTTCAAGTTAGCGGACATCTCCTCTAACATCATCCTCAAACTTTCATCTGCCATTACAATATTATTCAAAAATAGACTGCTGTAGGGACATACATCAATAGAGCAAAATAACAACATTTGAGCAACACTTTTCACCATATATAAATTTGATCAATTTTCTGTCTTAAATCTAACTTATAACTACCTTATAATTAACTTTCGAAGATACTTCATGTTGAAACAAACTCAAGCACATGTTCAAATTTCCCTGGCTCACTTTAAAATATCCTAACACACAAATAATTTACATTTACAATCCAAATAATTTAATTTTATCTTTAATATGACTAAAATGTCATAAGCCGGTCAAATAAAATAAGATTCCAGATTATAGGCGATTTTCCTAAGTTTCCAGCCTATTTAACCTTTCTCAAGTTGTATAAGATCTGATCTTTTCTGAGTGTAATTTTCCTAATACAATACAACATTTAATTCCTATATAATCACACTCTTAAATACTACAATTGGCCTAGACATCTAACAAAGAATCAACCTCTTTATTTGAGTCTAATCGAACCCTACGTGTTAGGTTTGTCAATCTTACTAGCGTTCAACCTGGTAATCCAGTTATGTTGAATCGATCCCCACGTTGGGCGCCAAACTTACTGTCCCCGTTTACCCGGATAGTAGGCTGTCAGATATCCGCCCCCTCAATCGGATTGCCAACAATCAATCGCACCGGCTCAGCTACATCAATGAAAATGGCACTGACAGATACTATCGAGATATGAGCACAGAAGTTAACAGGAAATCATTGTGGAACACACCAAAATAGACGGGGGTTCATACTTACCGTTACTTACCTCTTAAAAATTATCTCGGGGATTGGGTTGACAACAGGATCACTAAAGTCTGTTCACACAATAACCTCCACCATGACATTTAAAAATGAACCAGAACGAAGACGAGAACTTTGAACTGTACAAAAACTTTATTTCAAATAAAGGGTATGATTTTAATAACACAACAAAATACACGTGGCTATCAGTAGCCCATGTCAATCTGACTACGTCCTCCTTCAGGACTTGCAAAGTTATCATACAACATGATATAAAACATATTAGCTCCCACGAGCTCCAAATAACGTAATATTCATAACACAATTGGATTGGAAAGGAAGTGAGGACGAGACATATATATAGAGCATTTGGTTTCCTTTTAATAAACATGACAATTGTATTTATAGGCGCAAGGCCAGAGTAGACGACCTCACCCGCTGATAACCAGATGTTGGGATAGCTGCGAGCTACCCTTCAACCTGTTGCATACTTTGTCAAATGGGCTCCCTTCTCACATGCTACGTTACGTAAGAATACAGCTCTCTCTCTAGCTTTAAATGTCCGCAAGACAACTCAAATATATATTTACGCAATTCTTTCAAATACTTTACTCACATCCTACTGGATTATTGTGACAATCCTTAAACTTGTTAAGTTCTCATCCAAATGTTTAATAAGCTCTTAAATGTTTATAACAAAATCACATAAATTATTTATAACAATTAGAAATTGTTTATAATATTTGTCCAAGACAATAAAAAAAATTTAAACACGCTTTTAACATCACTTTCGTTCCACATTATTTTCAAAAATATTTACAGCATTTATTTACAATATTAACATTTAAATTGTTTAAATTATTAATTTAAGAAATACATTAACCACATGTTCATCCGGTTGGTAATTTTATAATCGGGTCCATATAATCGACCAATGAAGGTTAGTTATACATGTTAATGTCACAATCTGGTTTAATAAAGGTTTTAATAATTATTTGTGACGGTAATCTTCATTCAAAATCTTATCTCAAATTCTTTCAAAACTCGTGTTAATTATAACAGTAAATTCACTTGATTAATTTTCAACGAACTATGACAATACACTCCAGCGGAAAATACTTCGCTAACACAATAATGCACAAACTGCATTATAATTAGGCCCAAAATTCATCATATATTAATCTATATGGCATCAAAACTTCCACAGAACTTACAAACACCTCCACTAATAATTCTTTATCATTAATTCCTGTGGGAACCTCCTTCATATTCAAGGGCATTATACATCAGCGACTTTCCACACGTGCGCTGTACTAGCGATTATACATTCATAGTTCCACTTAAAAATTCTTATAATCATTAATTGTTTCAAAACTGTTTTCATTTAACCTTCGTAGATTTCATTCATGAATCGAAATGAAACGAAAATTTGCCAAACACAAACAAATTTAATAGTGAATACGCTTATATACGCCTGACTGGTCTATCAAAATTTAAGATTAACATCTTAAAAGAATTGTAGTATAAAAATACTATCATCAAATAAATTGTGACTAAAACTGCAAAGTAGTCGAATAGAATCCAATTAGACTGGGGAATGCAAACATCGTTATATAAATCTCTAATTGAGAAAAACTCCTAACAAAAGTTCTTGACTTTAATGCATTCAATAATTCATTATTAAAGTTCATCTTTCACAAAAATGTCTATGATGCAATGATCGTTCATAACTGACGATAAATGTCTGTGTTGCAATCAATTCAAACAACGACTAGTATTTCCAAGATCGTCGACAACGCAAGAGATTTTAACGCTCTAAAATCATTTAAATGTTCTTCCTTCTTGATGATGACAGAAAATTGGTCAAAGTAATTAAACTGGGGTAGAATTACTTTAATAAAGTGACACGCTGTCTGAATTTAAATCTGCCATAAAAATCATTAACTTACAGTCAAATCGTGACTACAAAAAAAATAAGCAAATTACTGAAAATTTAAATGTCAGTCTCAACTGATCCAAAATCGTTTAACTATGCCCATGACATAACAGTGTCTTAATAAATCGTCGAAAAAGGCATAACTCAACAAGGTGAACTGAGAATAGGAATCTCAACAAGAAAATAGGGCAAAATACATGAGGACAAAAATATGGGAAAAATGGTTGCTCAAATATCATTAAGAAACTCAAATACAATAAACGTTCACGACTACCTTATCTGCCGATTGACGTTCCAGAGGAAAATTCCCCAAAGAAGACTGCTGATGGATCCATTTCACCAAGTTAAAGCTGAGCTCCATCCTCGAAACGGGAAATAGCACCCTCGGAGAATCGAACTGCTTCCTTCTCCGGAAATCGCTCTGCTCCTCGAAGACGAATAGACATCCTTCCGGCAATAATCTTCTTTGTGAGTCGGGATAACCCTGACCTCTCTTGAAAAAATCTCTGAAGTTCCAGTAGACAATCGCCATGAAGTTTTTGTAGAAATTTCCGAAGAAATATTCATATTCAATGAGTATGAAATCGTTTCTATTGCTGTTCGATAGTATTCAGCCTTTAATCACGAAACATGGGTGTAGATGGTATTCACCACATGTTCGCTTGTGTGGAATAGCAATTAGCGAAGTTCCATGTTGCTATCTTACTCCGTTGAAATATGTCCCAATCGCATTAAGTCCTTTAGCCTTCCATCTGCTCTTCGGTTGTAGTAATAGAAGAACAAACTGCCTTATTAAATTGCTCCATTATACTGTATTGTTGTGTCACAAAAGCAATCTGAAGTCTCCCTATTTCACTAGCAGCGTCAGCCGTGGCGTAGATTCAGGCGATACAATAGTGCTTCTCAGGTGGCGAGATAATCACTTTTGTCAGTCGTCGAAACTTGCTAATATCTTTCAAACTAATTACTCGAAATTGTTCAGCTTTTCTATATTACTTCATGTAGCACTGCACAATAGAATTAGCTTATAGACGACCGCTAACTGTTCAAAGCTAAACTTGTAGATGCATTCTAAGGTGCGTTTTAACTTCACCTAGTTTGAATTGGATCTCGTTAATGCAATGGCTTCACCACGCGTTATAAAGACGACTCTTTTCACACTTTTCACTATATATGACTATATAAGAAAGAACTTTCACAATTAGACTTCGATGATCTGAGAATGAGATCTGAGAATGATCGGAGAATGAGAGAATGAGACTCCTCTCTTCTGCGCAAGGCCTTTTATGAACTTCATGAGGGGCGTTTCCATCCCTTCCATCGCGTGATACTGCATCATCGTTAGAAGTTCCTACTTCGTTAATACATGACGGATTTTCAAAATTCAAAAACTGAAAATAAATTTCACCAAAATTCCAAATCAATGCCTCTACTGCAAATGGATTTCCACAATTCTGCATTCCAAAAGTAATAAAAATACCATAGTTTCAGCAATCTCCGTCTTCCTTTAAACTATCGTTCATTGGTTCAAGCCTCCCCTCCAATAGCATAGTTTCTTCCTCAGCAGAATTCCTCGTTTCCTGCGACTGCGTCGTAAATCTCGGAACATTCTCGACTAAATGCTGACGTCACTGAGAATCTCAGCTCAAGTAGCCTGCTGGCATAACGTTTGCGTCATCCGTGCTTACGTCATGACTACCCACGTCATAACTATGACAGCCATAACTTTCATTATAATTTCCAATATAGCCACCGTGGTCTCTATATAATTCAATTACGGGGGCAGTACAAATCTACACCGTTTCACCAATCTGAAACAAAATTTGTATACTTACCCTTTGGAACCCTGCGAGTAACACTGTGTGCATGAAATTTCGGACAGATAACTCCATTCCCTGCATTTAAGCCCTTTGGCACAAATCTACATCGTTTCACCCATCTGAACCAAACTTTATGTACTTACGGTTTGGTACCCGACGAGTAACATGGTCTACTTGAAATTTCGGACAGACCACTCCATTCCCTGTATTTAGGCCCTTTGGCACAAACACCGTTTCACCGTTCTGAACTATATTTTATATCCTTACACTTTGGATCCCGACGAGTAACACTGTCTACATGAAATTTGCGACAGACCACTCCATTCCCGGCATTTGGCCCTTGGGCACAGGTTTACACCTTTTAACTGATCTGAACCAAATTTTACATACATATCCCTTGGATCCCGACAAGTAACACTGTCTACATGACATTTCAGACAGTCCACTCTATTCCCTGCATTTAGACCCTTTAGAACAAATCTGCACCGTTTCACCTAATTGCACCGAATTTTACACAGGCCTGCTTACCCTTTGAAAACCTGCTGGTAACACTGTCCACTTCATAATTTGGAAAACCCTCTCCGTTACCTACAGTACATTTAGAATAACAGACAGGAGGAACTTGAAAACCACGTTTTAAGGCCTTAGAACAATTCATGTCCGTAGTACTGTAGTGTAACTGTAAGAATGATTTAATAGGTCAATTGTTGGCTGGCAATGCGGGCTGCATCACGCCACCCCTACCAGTGTTCTGGTGCAGAATTGCGAACAAATTTACATTTTGCGCTGGGTATAAATTTTATTTCACGGGGAGTAATTAGTGCAAAAGGATTTCGTAGGCCCCTTACAACAGTTATCATCATGAAAATATTATACGTCTGTATAAGTGCGATGGTGTTGGTGCAGTACATTGAGGTTATCAGCTGCAGTAAGGGTTGGTGCTTTCAAATGTACTTTCATTTATTCATATCCTTATACTTGAGCGATTTCTGGCGATAAATAACACTATTGTTACCTCAGGAGTTCGGGACAGTCGTAGTTTTCCAAAGTGCTCTGATTATTTTCCTACGTCGCTATGCGACAAAAGACGACACTATTGGCCTCTACTATTCTAACAACCAATGAGATATAGGCCCTAGGCAGTGTCTTTTATTTCCCTTACTCCTCTTCCTAATCATATTTTTCAATTCATTTGTAAATTGCAGGTGTCAATACTGTGCCCGTTTGGACCGAAATCCAAAGACCACATTTTGTAAAATACCGAAATCAGACTAGTATGAGAAAATCTATCTCAGTGTCTATCTAGGTGAATACTTGGGTCTAATCTGGCATCCCTGATCTCGGTAATTCACAAGTAAGGTAAGGAAAGAAATTATTTTGAAAATAGCACATTTCTTAAAATCTCAATTTATTTATAGATAAAATATTAATTGACAGGCAAAAATCTCCAACACAAGCAAAACACATCACACATGAGAAATCAACAGTCCCTAAAATTATATTCTAAAGTTGCAGACTTGATAATCAGAAAATTCATTAGTCCATTCTGATATCAAACGAAAAAATAATTTTCAAATATTTACACTGGGTAATCATTGTTCAATGAAGAGTTCCGAGTGATCCCTTTATTTACATGTTTTTAGTTTACTTTTCGAAGAATTTCATTTGATTGTTCAAGTATTTGTTGTAAGATATTTCAAAAAAAACTAGTCACTTGATTCATTCGATGTCGTTCCAAAATTTTAATTATTTTGAAAAATTATTATATCACTGTTTCGTTGTCGCATAATAACAATATCAATATTCGGCTGTCATAAAGTCGAATGTTAATATTTGTTTGTAAAGATTTTCATTTCTAAAACAAAAAATTGTTTATTAACTTTTCATAATAATTTGAAAAATCAATCTTATTCTTTTCTCACATTCATTTGTTTCAATGTCATCAAAATTTTAAATTTTATTCATCATTCTGTCATGTTTGTTAGCAAAAATTGTTGTTAACAATAAAAATATAAATTGTTGCTATCCACTATTGGTGGATTAAATCATTATTTCATTTACCAAAATTTTTCTATCACTCAAAATTTACATATTATCCCACACAAAAAAAAAATGTTAATCATAAAAGTTATTATTATTATTAATTGATTAATTTCAAAATTTCTCATCACTTTATTTGTAACAAGTCTCATCACTTTATTTATAACAAGTTTCTCACCTTCTCACATTGTTATTATTATTATTATTATTATTATTATTATTCCAAGCACAAAATAAAAATTTCACTAATTATTTATTTTATCGCATTTGCATTTGCACTTCTCGTTTGATCTTTTTTTCTCGGTCAGGTTCATCAAATATAAACTCATGCTCTTCAATTAATTTAGGCATACTATTTGAAATTTGAGATGATCCAGAAAAAAAATTGAATTGACAGTAAAATGAAATCTGACAAGAATATGGGACGGTTCTCATTGCCTAACCCTTCTTTTACAATTGAGCCCACATGTTCTTTAATAACACACGCACATCCTTGTGTGCCCACAACTATGGGAACAAATGCCCTCTTGGATTACTCCTTAGGTCTCCACAACTTTAAGTGTCGCCAAACGCACACTAAAATCTTCACATTATTTGACTCAAAATAAACTTCACCACACAACAACATATTAATTTTTTTTATCATATATTTTTTTCTGTGATATTCTGTCATAATTACTATACTGTATTCTTCAGTTGTATTTTACCAATAAAAAGATGTATTTAAATCTGGACAATCTTTCCTTGCCTCCCATCTACATAAACTCGCCCTAATTTATACAGTTAATACCTGCCGCTTCCTTTCTCTTCATCTGAATATTTTTGAGTGCTTTTGGAAAATATTTCTGAGCTCAAAATCTTACTATTTCACTTTCTTCATCCATAAACTCATTTAAATTTATTTGTAAATCCAAAGTTTTATTCCAAAAATAAACAAAGTTACTTTATTTAAATCCTTCCGATTAATTAAATTCATCAACAAATTATTATTATTATTACTGAAAATATTTAGGCATCATCAACGTCAGAATGATTATTATCGCCCTATTTCCTCAATAAATAATATTTAAATCCTATCTGCAAATGATTATTAATAATATCTCATTTTCTGATTATTAACGCATTAGGTAACTATTTAATTACAATTAACAATTTAATTTAATTCCTAATTTTTGGTGCCATCTCTCCCTAAATTATTTATTTATAACTTTAAATGGTGTAGTTATATTTATAATATTATTATCTTATTTACTTCACAGTTGTTTATTATTATTATTATTATTATTATTATTATTATTATTATTATTAAATAAATCAAATTATTCAAATAATCCAAGTTGTAATTACGTCTCCTCTCAAAAATAAGAGTTAAAGAAAAAAATATTCCTATCCGTTGGAATAACTGAAACATTTCATGTCGGAACATATGAATTAACTGTCTGTCCTGACAAAAATCGAAAATAGAATAATAAATTGTCAGACAGCATGCTCCATTTGTCATCCTGACAAATACAATAGACGTTCTAGTTACGATGAAAATTGTGTTGATTTCTAATCGTGACTGTGTTAAAAAAGGAATTCTCTAATACTATAGGCTAGTGGATAGTACATGAATGGTTTTCTTACTTCATAATTGATGTGCAGGAAGAGCATGTCCTTTGGTGTACACTATCCCAATAGTGTCCTTCCATGGCCATCTGCTGTATCCGTATAACTTCATTCGTCTCCATGTCCTACCTGTCCTTCGAGTAATTTAACGGCGCATGTTGATAATCAAAGTCACTCGTTCGAAACAACTCCCGTTATCATCAGCACAGTATAACATGATGAAATGTTGTGCAGTCATATACTGGTACAGTAGTCTTGTAATATTGAGAATAATTCTCATATTCGAAAAATGCGGTTTCGTTTGGACGCTAAGATAGGAACACCTATTAGCTGCATAAAACGAACTGATGAATAAATTATTCCAGATGAAATTCGAAGTACCGGATGTATTGTCACCACAAGAAATACATCACTCTGTAGGCTAACTTCTGTGAATGGTTTTTCGACACTACCATCACCTGACCGGTTAGAATATTTGACCTGAAAGTCAGTTGATATTCTAAGTCCTTTCGCTGCCACAAGCTATGTTCGTTCACTCGAACAGAAACTAAGTCCTACTGACCACTAGTTCAGCGACTAAGACCTTCGACGGTCAGAATCTCAGCGTGTATACTCGTACTTTCACGTTGCGTAGCTCCGCACCTGAGCAAATGCTCCGTTGGAATACAATCTGTCTTGAAATCCTCGCTCCTTATATAGTCGAATCGTCAAAACTTCCAGAAACTTCTATCTCGTATCTCGGCTTCTACTGGACCGATTTTAATGCCTGATAGTTCAAATTCCTTCTCTTGTAATTGCCAGGAAACTACTACTTTTCTAGCGTCCATCTCTTCTCCTAAAGGAAATTCCAGAATTTTTTCTCGTGACGTATGTGGGCTCCACGTCACAAACTCACGTCACTCGCTCCTGCGATGCATGCTTCCCTCAGTACTCTGAGTCCTCTCCGCGCGCTATTCAAATATCAGCCATTCCTTCACACAAAATAAATCAACATATCTACATTAGAATAATGACGTCAACAATGTCACGGACGTGTGAACGATCCGGGTACAATACTGTAGTTAGTAAATAGCCGTTTCCCTGTTCATTTATATCAAAATCATTACGGGAAAAAGACTTGAACGTTACATCCATTATACCGTACTACGTATCACCCACACTACCACCACATAAAGTTATATTTTTCCCCCTGTTAGTTTAAGTATCATATGCCAGTTCTGAAGTAGTATTCAGTATCATCCACTAAACAAATAAATCCATCGGGCGAAGCCGGACACTACTGCTAGTAACTTATAATATATAACTGTTCATGTTGATTCATTGGCGGGCCTATTCATCATGGTCATTAAGCAACATGTACTAGGGTGAGTGTTGAAGTGTTCTGACAACATGTGTTATTGTGGTGTCTGTAGTAGTAGTGTGTGTATTTGTAATTCAGGCGAGGATTTGCAAGAAGGCTGCTGTGGCTTTAGGTTAGGAACGATCTCAGCATTCGCCTGGAGTAGAAGTGGGAAACCATTGGAAGCCTTGTCCAGGATGGCTGAGGTGGGAATCGAACCCACCACTTCTCAGTGTTGACTCACGAGGCAGAGTGTATTCCGTTTCAGCCTTCAGACCAGAATTTCATATCTTGGCAGAACTAGGAATCGATCTCGGACCCCCGAGGTGCCAGCTAGGAATGCTAGCCGCTAAACCACGAGGAGAACTAATATATTACTTCACTCCTTTCTTTACTGTAGCCATTGAATACCACAATATTATATGGAAGCTGCTACGCATGACTGGAAAGAGTCAACTGTTCGTGTTGCTTACGCACCCACGGACACACAATCAAGATTCGGTCATGAAGTTTAAGTTTGAAGTCTTGTAAGGTATTTTGATTTGGGAGCACATATTCTGACACATGAAGAGAGGTACTATGCGTTTGCATATGCATATATATATTCACTTGAGCAAATGCTCAATATATCTGGTAGGCGTGGTGGCTCAGCGGTCTAGCTGTATGCCTCTCACCAAGGCGGTCCGGGTTCGATTCCCGGTCAATGCATGTGAGATTTTCGAAGTGAAATGCCATGTCCTGTGGTTCGGATTCCACGTAAAAAGGAGGTCCCGTGGCTCATAATCACAAGATTCACGGTCACGTAAAACTACAATCTTCCTTCCTTCTTCTTTTCAATAAATCTAGTACAGCACATTACCACAACAAAGCTACTAAGTCTTGTCAATGCGCTTCTCCACTGAGACGTTTTCCTTGACGGACGTGTAACTTGATTAATATTGCATTGGGAGTAGCCGCTTGAGAGCAATACGGATGTAACGTGTTCTATTTGTTCGTCTACGTACTGTACTTGGGAAAGTCATTTTGCCCCGTCTATTTAAGATTTGATCTGGTGACTGGATTTCTGGATTATGTCCTTGTCCTTGGCCTGTGGAGGTAGCCTGTTGAGTGTCATTGTGAGACAAGCGGTGGTCTTCGAATTTGATCAATAATTTGGCACCAAATGTTACGTATATCTTAGATTTTAATTCCGCGGTGAACTGAATATTGAGATAAATTGAGGTATTACAGAGTTTCCATGCAATGAACATTCCCTACTGAAGGGCCATGCTTCCAAATTTCCCCATATATCAGTTTGCGACAACCAGCCTTTAGGACTGGCCATGGCCATGCCATCTATTTGTTCCACCAAGTTGTTAGTCCACTTAAACTGTGCATTGTGAGACAATGGTCAAAAAGAAGACGTTGCATTATCTTCGACCTAGTCGATGAAGCTAATTCTCTCTGCACTGGTAATGTCATACGATTATCCAACGCCCATTTAGGTCTATACACTACCCTTAAGTCAGTCCTTCGATTCAGATTTTTACATTTATTGATTTTATCGGTAAACTCCTACGATTTACTTCCCCTCAAAATATGATCGTCCACTCGGAGACGATAATACCCTGTGAGTGTGTGGGTTACCTAACGATCCCTATTGTTCGGCATTGGGTCGCTGGCTGTATGGTCTACCCTCCTCACCATTGCAGGATTGCACCCGGCCAGACAAGATTCATTTTGATGCATTTTTCAAACGCCTGTAGGCAACAAGAATCCCTGATGGATTGAAGAAAATGACAAAGAAAAGGAATAATTGGCGAGATGCCGAAAAGAACTTCGCCTTTACAAAATTTGGTATAAAGGATTGATGATGATGATGATGATGGTAAAGTTGATAAATTCATATTACTTTAAACTGGTTATTTAATTGTACAGCTCGTTGTTGATGCCATAAGGGGAGAAACAGCGAAGTAATCTGCCCATTGCACACTATTTTACTAATAAAACTCAAACCACTACTAAGATTGTCTTGTTGATTACTTGACTTCAGCATGCCTAATATCATTAATAGTTTCATGACACTGACAATACAATTTCTGTAGAGATTTGAAACCTTTCTTTCAGTGTCGCCAACACAAAATTGGCATTTGTTGCTCTTCAGTCGGTCAACACGATTATGCCCAATGAATGGGTGGGGTACAAGTTATAAAGATATAAGTACAAAAATACACTCCTGGAAAAAAGTCCATGTATTAGTTAATTAGCCAACGGACGTTTCTCGCGCTTTAATTATCCGAGCACAGTGGAACGTGCTACGGTAAGTACTTATACAAATTTTAATCCACTTGCATCAAATATATTTCAATTGTTTTCATAACCTCAAGATGTGCGAAATTCTAAAATCTCGTTTCTATTATTTCTTGTGTCATAATCATGCGAATGAAGTTTGAATAATAAACCTAGGCAATAATCTTCATCTAATAGTAAATAACTCTATGGCATACATATAGAACAATCCAACATGACGACCATCCGAAAAATGTAGACGGTTCTCAATATCAACGGATACATTACGGAATCGAAATGAAATTTTGCATGTTGATAGAGGCAATTAACTTAAGTAGGATGTATGAAAATGGACTATTTAGTTCTTCACGGAACTACTTGCTTCATATTATGAAAATAGGCTAAACGTGAATACACACCATGTCCAAGCCATCATGAGCGCTAAAATTAATTATGTCAACTAAATCTAAAAATGTTATATGATTAAACGCGATTACAACTTGTTGTTGAGTGCCGCAACACATTTCCATGAAGAGTTCATTGGGGCCTTTCTCTTGCAAGACCAGCTTCAGTTAGTATGAGACATTTAACACGGTAATGCATCCCAAACCTTCCGTGAAGTAATAATTTGCCTTAAGTACTATCTTCATGTGCTGTAATAGTACACAAATAAAACTCCAACATAGATTCATTCATTCATTCATTCATTTATTTGCAATGGGGGGTGTGTCCCCCGGTGGCAAATTGAATATACATAACAAATAAATAATTATACATAACAATTCAATAACAATTATACAACAATTAAACTGGAGTATTTACACAAATAGTCAGTCTTTTCTTAAACACACCTATATGTTTGGGAAAAGGCTCTGAGACTGCGGCAGGTAAAGAGTTCCAGTTATCAATGGCACGGTTTACAAAAGAATATTTACCATAATTTGTTCGCTGTGGTCGGCCCTTAACATGGCGACCATATGACATTTTTAGACGGTTCTCAATATCTACGTATCTATTACAACAATCAAACTGAAATTTTGTATGTTGATAGAGGCAATTAACATGAGTAGGATATATGAAAATAGGCTGTATAGTTCTTCACGGAACTACTTATTAAAACTGAAATCAATTTCTAAGTGGAGAAATGAATTATAATATAAAATAATAATAATAATACACGATTTATGTCCGTTTTAAATAAATCTAATTTTAGAGTAGCCAGGGCTCCGGAACGCTTCCTTACGTCAAGGTCAGGTAAATCTGCTGATATGGGTACCTCGTATTTAAGCAGCGTCAATTACACTGTGAATACGCTGATCATCAATCCCCCATACTATGACACAACGCAGTTTGCACCTGAGTCAAACAGATGCTAGTCACTACACTATGATCAGATCTATTTGATCTAGTGTACACTTACAGTGACTTTTGAGCCTGATTCCTTCTACGCTGCTCCCTCCCTCAGTCACTAGCTAGTCTAGATGTCTTCAGAACTGGTAGTATTTTAGGAAATGTGGTTTAACTCCGGTAACACTCACGATTCATTATTCCAGAATGGCTAAACCAATGGAAATGTAAGGAAGTATATTTGACTTATTTACAGCTGTTATAACATAGGAATATCTTCAAAGTGGTCGAGTTATTTCATTTATAAAGAGACAGTACACACAGGTTATTCTGACTTTTACTAATGTAGGCGCTGGCAGTATTGAAGTACAGTCACGACGAGGATGAACGGAGCAAATAACTAAAACCATCATACTCAGCTTTAGTTAAATGCACCCTGCACCCTATACGATTCTCGAATCTCGGCTGTCTGGTGGACACAAACCTGAAAGTAGAACAAGTGCAACATGTATTCGTTTCATTCTCTGTTTTTTGAAATCACACTGAAAGAGAATATACAGGTGCCGTATTTATTGACGATCAGTAATACATTAGGCATTTTAACGTTGGTTTCACAACAAACGAACTTATTTAATAATGCACGTGTATACATAGTAAAGGAAGAAGGATACAACATATAGCCACCAAAATGTGACTCGTGCTAATACGAAGTACGACCATCACGTTTGCTCACGTGCCCATACCAGAGTAGAAATTATAACATTGCAAAGGAAAAATAGAGACATGTCCATTCAAAAATAAATATAAGAATATGCCTATAAACCATCTAACCCCTAATCAGGATTAGATGTATGGATTATGCGGACTAGGTTCTCAGACGGATTGGAGTATGGGTATGGACACAGAAGGACAGAACCAGAGAATAGTGACCTGCATTTGTTCAATTGACATTTGGTGTCTGTTCGGAAAATATTTCTCAGCCCCCCTCTCTTGAAATGTGTTTCAGTTTCCCTGGCAGGAGACGGAAAAACACAATTAGCATGACGTTCGTCCATGTACTGTGCCAATTTGGATATTGGCAGAAGTGAACCTTTGACCATTTATATAAAAATATGTTAGAGTAGAAGCAGTAAGGAATCAAGAGGAAGAATTCGTTGTGAAATAAGCTTCAGAAACACAACATCTAGTAACAGATCACGAGATGATCATGAACGCCGCGAATTTGAAACTTTACCATCCTCCAGAAGAGTATGAACAACATATTCAAACCCTAGTAGCCGAGGCGGAAAATGAAGAAGAAATTGAGGTAGAGAAAGAGAAGAAATGGGAAGAATTAGATCGTGAATGTAGCCTAAAGAATTGCTACGATGAACTAAAGGAATTAGCCAGACAAATTGAGAAAGTAAATGATGAAATAAGAGAGGAAATTGATAGACTCAAAATTTGGAAAGAAATAATACATTTTGAGTGAGACGAGTAGGAGCAAGCCTAACTCATATGATAAACTGATGTTTTTAATTGAAAACGAGGTGTGATGATGATGAAGACTGAAAATTGATTGAATATTTGAAGCGGGAAAGAACATATCAAACCCTTGCGATGAAATAAGTAAAGCTTCCATGAAGTGTTCGAGAACTAAAGGAAACATACTTTTTGAAAAATACATTTTCTCAGGTTTTTCGACCATTTATTTATGTTTGAAGGAGGGAATTGTGCCCATTTTGATATTGGCACAAGTGAACCCTTGACCATTTATATAAAAATATGTTAGAGTTTAATAGAAGCAGTAAGAAACCAAGAGGAATAATTCGTTGTGAAATAAGCTTCAGAAACACTGCTAGATACGCAGGTGGCTTATTGACCACATAAAGTCCCATTAGTTCTTGCAGTTTAAGTGAAAAAGGTCGTTAGAAAAGCCATTAACGAAGCAAGGAAATATAGAGCTGAAGGGTCGTAATTAACACTCAACATTCCATGAGTAAGAGATCCAACGGAAAGTTATTACTATTCAAGTGCGACATTTACGAGAGATCTACTTTCCTAAGGTCATACTTGAGACGAGGCCCCAAAGAGCGTTTAGTCAGCGAGAATTCGAACATATAGACGAGGGACTCCCAACTATAAAACTTGACAAAATAAACTCACCACGTTAACAAGAATTGAAATTAAGGCCGTAGTAGGAACAGCATAACTCGGAAATTTCGTAAATCTGAAAAGAAGCTACTTAAGAAAATGCAAGCTAAGACAACGTCATCGGAATGCAAAGCGGAGTGCTACGAAGCGACACAGAGGTAATCAGGTCGGCCCCGCAGAGTGTATAATGACTATTTTAATTAATTGAAAATTAACCTATGAACGAATCCCGTTCCTCCAACAGGCAATCGTAAAGTTATTACAGATTACATCTGGAAATAAAATATAAACCAGATTGGAGCTAGGAATAAGACCGACAGTAGTGGCTACGCTGGCTAAAGCACAGCATTAGGTCATGGGGCCAAGCTCTCTGCTGACTCGGTAGACGCGTGGGTTCGAGCCCCACCGTCGGCCGTCCTTGAAATGGTTTTCCGTGGTTTCCCATTTTCAACACCAGGCAAATGCTGGGACGGTACCTTCTGACAGGCCACGGCCGCTTCCTTCCACATCCTTGCCCAGTTTCATTCACCATCATTCATTTCATCTCTCATTAACTCCTCTCATGAGGTTGGCGTCAGGAAGGGCATCCGGCCGTAAAAACCATCGCCACAAAGACTTCCATCCCATCTCATCCCCGACCCCGTTGGAAAACGGGAATAATAAGGGGTAGACATACATACATACATTAGAGCTAGGAATAAAATGTTGGACTCCCGAAATTGTCAGAGACTAATTTCTGCGCCAAAACGAATAAATAAGGCTTTAAGCCCAAGCCAGAGTATGAAGTTCTTCAGTCAGATCGAGAAGCCTCGGTAGAAGCACGTCACGTCAAGCGCGTCAGGCACGTTAAGTCAGTCAGTCAGTCAGTTGATTGAACACCTTGGTGAGGTGTTACGCTACACGTTGCAGCAATAGTTCGATTCCAGACCAAAGTGTTGGTCTTGATATTCAGTAAAGCTTAAGGAAGCAAGACAGAGTTAGGGACTCTGAGCGAACGCAAATAGACTAAAGAACATTTAAAAACAAAGGACTGCAGAGTAAAGAATAAGAGGAATCAAAAAAGAAACAGTAAATTTATAGAGCGGAGACAGGCTACGTCACGCTAAAGGGAAGATAGTTCAATCATTAAACTCGCATAGGGGACGACAAAAAGAACTTTGTAAAGTAAAAATCGCACAGTACAGAAATGCTATAAGAAATACGAGTTTAAAGAAACGAAAAAGCAGCTAGAATATAGAAGTAGAAATTATACGGTCTTCGACTGGAAGCCACGTTAGAGTTGCGAAAGTTGCGATAAGTAGAGACAGGGAATGAAGTGGCAGCAAGCATCATAAACATTTCGCCTTAAGCAAATAGGCATCATTTAAGGAAGCCACGCACAATAGACAAACTCCAAAGAGACTAGGAAAGAAATACTTACCAAGAAGTAGGAGATTTGTAGGAGCAAACACACGTTCATTGCAGAATAGGGAGATTATCTCAGGATCACAAGCGCCGTGATGTTTTCACCGCAATACGCTGAGATATGGTTCGTGTGGAGTGTAAATATTAATTAAGTGAAATTTGTAGTGAAATAAGTGTCAAAGAAAAAGCAGAGTAATAATGTATCAAGTTGTGTACGAGTGTAAAATTGAAGACCAGAAAATGAAAATGGTCTATTTTAGTGTAAACATGTGTTACTGAAGCAATTAAATGGGCGAAGGCATCCAAAAATCAGGTCATGAACCGAACAGCAGATGGGGTGAGTAAGAAATGTTTATTATACTAAATGATTGTGTCATGTGCTAATCAGTCAATTTGAAAATGTATAAAATAACCAATAAATGCACTAGTGAATGAACGAGTAACGTTAAAATGTATTGGAAAACCCGCAAATATAGTTTGCAAAATTGTAAAAAGATAATTATTGAAGTGCAATTTTTTTTAAATATCGTATGGCCTCGGGTGCCTGGTGCAAGCTTTGCTATTTGACACCCAGAGGGTAGCTTGCATGTCGAATTTCGTAGTTCATTGACTATGAAAGTCAAGGAGGTTAGATGTTAGATATCTAAACTCCTTGAACACAATAGCGCTTTCTAGTAGAGAAATGAGGAACTTTGTGCTGGCGGAAACTCCCGAGATTAATTTTGCCATTATGAACTCGGCCTACTGAATTCAAATGGGTTCTTTGACATGCCAACATCGTATGACATGCGTATCGTATTTTTGTCGCCTTTCAAAAATCACTTACCACGGTCAGGGGCGAACCTGCAATCTTGGGGTTAGTAGACTGACACGCTATCCACTCACCCACCGTGGCAAGCTAGTGCAAAAATGATAACATTAATAATAATGGAAACCCATAAAATGAATAATTAACAATGAAAAGTGAAATCTGAGAGGAGAAATCGCATATAATAATGTTATTGACAAGTAAATCACGCCATATAAGTGAAAAGTAAAATGAAACAAGCACCATAATAATAATAATAATAATAATAATAATAATAATAATAATAATAATAATAATAATAATAATAATAATAATAAATATTGAGTTTTTATACTCCGAAATGTAATAAGTTTTGAGTTTTTATACTCCGAAATAATAAATTTTGAGTTTTTATACTCCGGAATAATAAGTGTTGAATTGAATAATTGCATTCCGTAAGTAAATAATGAGGTGAATAATTGAATAATTGCCTTCCGTATGAGAATAATGAAGCGATAAGTATTAATGAGAATGATAATAATAAACTCGAGTTGAAATAATTGAATAATTGAAGGATCTTTGGGATACTTTAAAATAATGAAGTAATACCGCTATTCAGCTAATAAATGTAATTAATTAAAGTAATTGGTGATAAACGAACACCTTGGAAATGTATTGTGAAGTTATAGGCCATAGGCCATGTTGAAAGTAAAATGCCGAAGTGAAGACCAGTAAAAGTAATGCCGCGATACGAGTAAAGTTGAATTGTCGAAGGTATTTGTAGTATGCGATGAGAGTCCAAGTAATTAAAAAGTTGTGTTTCCAAAATGGGCCTATAAGTAATGAATAAAAAGTAGTATCAAGCTAGCAAATATATATCCTGTAACATGCATATTTTGAGAGATCAAAAATGGTATTAAATGTCGGAAATCGTCGTCGTTGGGAAAACTAAAGGGTTTTCGCCAGTCAGCATAAAATGGTATATATGGTTAGCGATGGTACATTTCCGCTGGAATAGCTTTGTTTATGGTAATTTGCAGTGTAAGTCCCGTTGAGGCATTGCCAAGTATAAGTCTGGAAGGATTAAAAGGTTTCTACGAGATATGATACAACTGGGGAGGCGTGTAGGGTCTCCGAGCCTAGTGTCATATAACCTATCCTAAAATGGCCAGCAGTATTGTTATATCCGACAATAAGAGTATGTGAAATGAAGTGGTAGGATGGAAGCAAGGTATGATAGCGATCTCTTGTTGTCTATCTATAAAAAGGACGGAAGCAAGGTATGATAGCGATCTCTTGTTGTCTGCCTAATAAGTATACAAATCGTCGTGATCTCTAAATATGGCATTGGTTATAAGGAAGTGAAATGAATGATAAATAAAGTAAGAAATAAATAGTTGAAGTAATGTGTTAACTTGGATGATCATACGCCCTTTACGAAAGGAGGTAAACATTTGAAAGGTCACGAAGGGAATGAAAGAGACGAAGACTAGGTCATAAATCACAGCCACGTAGAAGTGAGGGGAGAGCCTAGCGACTTTGCAGGCCTTCTTAGACCGCAAGGGGAAGCGAATACAATAGACGCTTTGTGTACAGAAGTTGTAAGAGCTGAATAGGTATTAGTAATTAAACGGGAAAATATGCACATTTGTTAAATAAAGGAGCTATAAGGATATAATTAGATTGTTGTATTGGTGGGTCTTTGACAATTGTCCCCACACTAAGTTTGAAGAAATGCTATAATATTTGACCATAGTAGTCAAGGAATAAGTTTGTTAATAAATAATCTATTTCTACCTCGAGGGATTTAGTGAGTAACATGAGTAATTAAATGACTGAGTTTGAATGTAAACCAAGTAATGAAAAAAATGGTAGCACATGATACATCATCGGTGAACCACCTTAAAAGCATGAGAAATAAGTTGGAAGGATGTGAGTTCGAGTCATGGCATGTTAAAAATTGTTGATTTGTTGTGTAACTGTTTAAACCTAAGGCTTAACTGGAAGAATTAATATAGTTTGAAAGTGACTAAAAATAAAGTTAACAATGAAGATGAAGGTAAAACAAAGCCCTGAAGGGACTATGATGATAGAGTAAATGTCCGTAAAGCCTTAGTGTACTTTTCATAAAATGATAGGCACGCTCGTTGCCTTAATGAATAGAAATGAAGTGTTGTAAGAAAGAAAAGTTGTATTGACATTAAAGAATAGATGTCAGCTAAGCAAGATAAAGCTATTATGTAGATTTGTATGATTTTAAAGAATTTATGGATTTTGATTTTTGTTATTTTGGATTTTTTCCAAAATATTGATGTTTATGTGTATTTGTATTTGTTCCTGGGAGTTTTAGTAAATAAACTCATATTAATTTTAACATGTTTAGTTTTCAATGTAGTCTTGTAGATCCTAGAGTGCTTTCATATCTGAATGTGAGATCATGTTGTGGGCTGAACGGTACAGGCCTCGAAGCCTCAGTAGCAAGCCAGGTGATGAACAAGCATTCTCCATGTGACAAAGGGTAGAGTACATATCAATACATAAACTCTGTATGGATGAAAATAACTAATCTTGGCTTAGTGTGAAACACGATCCCAACGCGAGGTATTTTGAAGGAGGGTGCATTCGAAAAAATTTCCTTTTTGGTCCGAGACACCTATGGGACATTCTGTACGCAATTTAGTAGATGGTTGCCACAGGTGTGAAATGGAGAGGTCAGCACCTCAGAAACTGGCAAACGTGAATCACGACGAGCCCTTAGTGTTTATTAGTTAAAGCTTACCGGGTGAGTTAGCCGTGGTCGTTACGGCATGACTGCTGGCATTCGCTTTCATCCGGGAGGCGAGGAGGGTCGAATCCCCCCGCCGGCAACTTTGAAGATGGTCTTCTGTGGTTTTCCATCTTCCTTCCAGGCAAATGCTGGGGTTGGTCCCTAACTATAGGCCACAGACGATACCTTCCAGCTCCTCGTCCTTACATTCCAACTTTCCTCCTCAATGGTACTTGTAGCTCACCCATTGGGTGTTCGTCTCGAAGCAGCTACAAAACTGGCGAGCCGAACATGTCCTCGGACACTCCCGGCACTGAAAGTCATACGCAAAAAAAAAAAGTTAAAGCTTGCCTCCAATGTGATATCCATATATGACAAAATATGTGTATTCAATCTGTTGATATTGCACTCTGTGTTTAAATCCAAGATATAATATACACAATCATCCAATATCTGATACAATATCCTCATATTATCCTCACCCATTACGGAATAAGGCTTTCCTTTGCTCATAATTAAACTCCCAATGTTTAGTACAGAGCACAAAAGCAATTAGGTGCCCTTCACAAACACCTAATCATAATCGTGCACGTGATTCTCACTCCCTTTTCCTAATACTATTTTCCGTACCGCAGTGATTGCTACAATGTGCCTGTAAGCGATGTTATATGTTTCAAAAGTTAACAATCTGAGAATGATATAAAACGTTGCTGTAACAATTCATTTCCGCGACGTATCATTTGCAACTGCATAAATAACATCAGGTGATGCGTTGAGTAATGTAAGAATTGAAGGGATCCACATTATATCCTTACTTTCAGTGAGTTCTTTAGTAATACATTGGTGTTGCAAATTACATGTACTATCTTAATAAATGCTCCATCGTATTTAATAACATACGCTCACATACTACAGACAAACTCAGCGCAACTGGCTTAATGGTAGTGCACGACGTGATTACAAGTTATAATTAAAGTTAATTAATTTGTTCCCATAGTACATTTTTTTGTAATCCATCTGTGACAACCTGGGACCTGAATGACATCATTACAATCGATAATAAAAGTTGAACTCTTCATAACTCGGTCAGCAACAGGGAAAGAGATCGACTAGACGAAAACAACTAAATCATGTTATAGTCTGACCGAACTCGTTCCTTAATGCCCTGTCCATTTCCCCGCTAAGCCACTCTGAGACTTACAGACGATATTATTCACCTCAAAATACAAAAATTAGACAGCGATGTTTGAATATTTAAGTTACTCATGCGTTTAACCTGCAATTACTGTCGCTGACCTCAACTGCTTTACTGTATCAGTTACTTACTGAGAATGTGGAATTATAGAAACCGCCGACATAAATAGCATTTGTTAGCTTTGATTGTACCACATTACAGGTGCTGGTTACTAGGTCATTGACAATATAATACAACTGATGGAGTATTCCCAAGTTGACATTTTGATTATAACATAATACACCCGATGGGTTAGTACTTTTTTTTTTCTTCGTGTAGCCTCCTGAGAGGCCGAGTGCAGGTCTTTCTAGTCGACGCCCGTGGGCGACCTGCGCGTCGGGATGAGAGATGGAATGGATGAAGATGAATGAAACTGGGCAAGGATGTGGAAGGAAGCGGCCGTGGCCTGTCAGAAGGTACTGTCCCAGCATTTGCCTGGTGTTGAAAATGGGAAACCACGGAAAACCATTTCAAGGACAGCCGACGGTGGGGCTCGAACCCACGCGTCTACCGAGTCAGCAGAGAGCTTGGCCCCTTGACCTAACGCAGCGCTTTAGCCCGCGTAGCCACTACTGTCGGTGGGTTAGTACTGGTCACGAGACATTGCGAGTGATCTGGGAATAATAACTAAAATCAAGTCACTTACTGACACTCTCCTGCCCTAGTACTTACGATGCTAGCCTGACGCAAAGAACCACATAACGTATCCCCGATTTGAACTGTATTATAAAACACAAAATGCAGACATTATGCAAATTTGCCTTGAGAAAATGTGTTATTGCATGCTGTTCTGCTCCTATAAGGTCTTTTTATTGGAAATCGAGATGTACTAAAAAGAACCGTCTGGAGAAATATTAAACCTAATTGTACCTTCCCTTGTTATTCAATATAGACCATACAGCCATCCATTCACAGGTGGCAACATGAGATGTTGAATTCATATACAGTAATTACATGATTCATTATTATTTTATTCTCTCTTAATCATTTTTTTCTACTTATTTTGTTGTTGTTTGAGTCTTCAGTCTTTTGACTGGTTTGATGCAGCCCTCCATTGCTCCCTGTCCTGAGCTAATCGTTTCATTTCTACATAGCTACCACACCCTACATCCGAGGCAATCTGTTTAACATATTCTAACCCTGGTCTACCCCTACAGTTCTTATCCTCGACCCTTCCTTCCATAACTAAGCTTGCTATTCCTGGGTGTCTTAGTATGTGTCCTACCAACCTATCTCTTCTCTTCATTAGCAGTCGCCAGAAACATCTCTCCTCTCCCACTCGCCTTAATACCTCTTCGTTTGTAACCCTATCTACCCATCTGATCTTCATCATTCTCCTGTAACACCACATTTCAAATGCTTCAATTCTCCTCTTTTCTGCTGCACCAATAGTCCAAGCTTCACTTCCATAGAGCGCCACGCTCCAGACAAAGGCTTTCAAATATGACTTCCTAATACCTAAATCTATATTCGATGTCAACAGATTCCTTTTTTGTAGAAAGGCTTTCCTTGCCTGAGCCAACCTACTTTTTATATCCTCTTTGCTTCGTCCATCACTGGTTATTCTGCTTCCTAAGTAACAGAAGTCTCCTACTTCCTTCAGCTTTTCACCGGCCAATTTGATCTCCATAGAGGTTTCTGATTTATTTCGGCTGCATTCCAGTATTTTTGTTTTACATTTATTAATTTTCATCATGAATTCCTTCCGTAAGACGGAATCCATACCATTCAAAAACTCATTCAAATCCTCAGGCCTGTCGGCCAAGATGACGATGTCATCAGCAAATCTCAGAGTAGAAATTATTTCTCCTTGAATCTTCACTCCCACTTTAAATTTTTCTCCAATTTCCTTCATTGCTTGTTCAATGTAAAGATTGAAAAGAATGGGTGATAAGTTGCAGCCTTGTCTTACACCTTTCTGAATACCAGCTTCTCTCTCATGTCCTTCAGCTCGAATGACTGCTGTCTGGTTTCTGTATAGATTGTATATCACCCTCCTATCCCTGTACTTTATTCCAATAGATTTCAAAATGTCAAACAATTTAGTCCAATCAACGTTATCAAAAGCCTTTTCTAAGTCTACAAATGCCATGAACGTTCTCTTATCTTTCCTTATTCTACCTTCCAAAATCATCCTAAGACTTAGTACAGCTTCCCTTGTTCCTACATTTCTCCTGAAACCAAACTGGTCTTCACCCAACTCCGTTTCTATCTGGCTTTCAATCCTCTTGTAAATTATTCTAGACAGGATCTTTGAAGCATGAGTAATCAAGCTGATTGTACGGTAATCTTCACATCTGTCAGCTCCCACTTTCTTTGGTATAGGGATGATAACATTCTTCTTGAAATCAGGGGGTACCTCACCTGTCTCATATATCCTACACACCAAGTGAAATAACCTATGCAGCGTAGCAACTCAATCGGTATATCATCTATGCCTGGTGCTTTGTTCCTGCCTAAGTCCTCTAATGCTCTGTCAAATTCTGATCTCAATATTAAATCTCCTTTTGCATCCTCATCAATTTCCTCCTCCCTTTCCATTACATGATTCTCAATCTCCTTTCCCTTATACAAGCACTCTATGTAAGCTTTCCATCTCTCAACCTTTTCTTCCCTATCTGTTAGAGGCTTTCCATTTGTGTCCCTAATATTACAGCACTTACTCTTCTTTTCCCCAAAAGTATTCTTAATCCTTCGATAAGCTGTGTCTACTCTTCCTAATTTCAGACAATTTTCTATACCTGCACATTTCTCTTTCAACCATTCTTCTTTCGCTTCCTTGCACTTCTTGTTAACCTCATTTCTCAGACGTCTGTATTCTGCTTTCCCCTTTTCATCTCTTAGATTCTTGTGTTTCCGCCTTTCATCCATCAATTCTAGTATATCCTGAGTGATCCACGGTTTTCTACCTATTCTTTCTTTCCTACCAATGTTTTCTTCTGCGGATTTTGTTATTTCATTCTTCAAAAGTGCCCATTCGTCTGCAATTGAAGTTTGTTTAGGGGTTTTGAATAGTCCTTCCTTTATACTCTTCTTGAATCTTTCGTTTACATCCTTTACTTTCAGTCTGTCTATTGCCCACCTTTTTGGCTTTTGACTTTTCTTCAGTTTCTTCAACTTTAATCTGCATTTCATTACAACCAGATTGTGGTCAGAGTTTATGTCAGCACCAGGATATGTTTTACAATCCAAAATCTGGTTTCGAAACCTCTGCTTGACCATAATGAAGTCGATTTGGTAACGCCCTGTATCTCCTGGTCTCATCCATGTGTATATTCTTCTATTGTGGTTATTGAATAAGGTGTTAGCTATGACCAGCTCATGTTCGGTGCAGAATTCCATCAGCCTGCTTCCTCGATCATTCCTTTCACCTAATCCGAAATCTCCTACTATCTTCCTTCCCTTCTCTCCCTTTTCCTACCACAGCATTCCAATCTCCCATTACTATAACATTTTCATCACCTTTGATATACCTCAGAATGTCATCTATTTCTTCGTAGACCTTTTCAACATCCTCATCATCAGCTTGACTGGTAGGCATATAGACTTGTATCACTGTGGACTTATTTTGTATTTTCATGAAATTTGGCGATGTGACAAGTGTGTCCCCAATGTAACGTGTTTTTCGAGGGGTTTTTATGCAACTGGCATAAGTCAGTAGGAAGCCATTCTATATTTATTTACGCGGCAAATTGTTCAGCCAAGAGAATTTTTCATGGTAATTTATTATTATTATTAATTTATTATAATTATTATTAAGGTATTTTCGGAGCATTTTATAAAAATTATTAGCATTCAGATAGGTTTTTATATGTCTTAGAAAACGCTATCAAGCAAATTATTACGAACGACAATATCATAGAAAGTTATGTGATTACGGAATTTTACGGAGTTTTCGTCAGTTAGGGTATATCGAGAGACGTGACTCACTGGGATTTCAAGTACAAGCTGATTCCTGTCGAGAAGTATCACGCAAGGCGGGGTCGCAGCGTCAAGGAAAGGCGAATTGTTGAAACGGAACCCTCCCGCCGAGTGTAATGACCCAGAGGAGGGGAAGATCGCGTGGTGGGTCAACCAATCAGTGAGGACCACGCAAGCTACAAGTCGGATGAAGAGTGGGGGAGCCAACGTGTGCATATATCGTTCAGCGCGCCGTGAAACGTGGACTATCTGTGAAATACTTGACGAGTATGGGTGCGCGTGCGAGTGGCTCCGATGTTCGGTGGAGTTAGCGACAATCTGTATAGAACTTCCCGAGTATTGTTCACGCGGGTGTCGCTCCGATGTTCAGTGGAGTTAGTGACTAACTTTTGGTAAAACTTAACCAGTGTGGTTATACGAGTGTTTGGGTCCGATGTACGGACCATAGAATTATCTAATCTACCAGAATATCATCAAATTTCGACGGAGATGGCGACGTCCAGGAGACTGTGGGAAGCTCACAGCATCATCAAGTACGAGGGAAATGCTTCGGGCATTTCCAGTGGTAAGCGCTAATGACGCAGAAATACGCAATCTCTCATTTCTCTTGGTTTTATATTTCATATTTCAGTAACTTCATAGCTTGGAAATAAGAGTAAAATCAATTTATCAGACTCCGTTTTCACGTAATTTTCTATCGGTAATATTAAAATCGCAGCGCTCCAATTTGAATTTTATACTTATTATTATTATTAATTTTGCTATACTTGTTTTATATAATAAATTCATTTCTTTTACAATGCAATCTTTGCTTTCAGTAGGTAGCATTAGATATAGACCAATTCCTTCTCCTGATACAATTGTTTGTTGGGTTAATGATCAAATCATACCACGATCTGAGTGAATAGAGTCTTGAAGGTGTTCTGCCAGAGCTAGACGTTGTTAAATACAAATTTAGATTTCAACATTGGGTTGAGGTCTTGGCGCCCATTAAAACAACATAGCTTAGGCAAAGGTAAACAGTTACATTTATCACCCAACAGTTAGGGGCAAGCAAAACGTTTCATTTGTCGCCGACAACTTGGGGCTGAAAACCTAATAACATTTGTGGAAGGAGAAGGGTATATATTTCTGTGCCTGTATTTTGGGGGTTATTTGTCTTTATCAGTGTATATCATTATGGGGGATGAGAAAGAAAGACAGATGAGGTTACGTAGTGGTCATCAACTGGAGAGTGATGATACGAGCAGTATGTCGAGTGATGGTAGTACCGGGGTAGCGGAGGTAAATCCCGATACTGAAACAGGGAGTGTAGGAGGCCAACCAGAATTAAAAACTTTACTTCTCGAGTTCATGTATCAGAACAAAGTTAGTAGTGATGCCTTAAATGCAAAATTAGAACAGAATAATGCAAAATTAGAACAAAACAGTAGGGAAAATAAAGAAAGTACAGACGCTTTAAACGCAAAACTGGAACAAAACAACGCTAAATTAGAACAAAACAGTAGGGAAAATAGAGAGAGTAATGAAACATTAAACGCCAGATTAGAACAAAACAGTAGGGAAAATAGAGAGAGTAATGAAACTTTAAACGCCAGATTAGAACAAAACAGTAAGGAAAATAGAGAGAGTACTGAAACTTTAAATGCTAAATTAGAACAAAACAGTAGGGAAATGAGTGACAAATTCGAACTGATTAGAGGTGAGATCAGGGGGGTGATGGAAGAAAAGGCTAAAGAGATTATTGCAGATGTAGACAGAAAATTAGGAAAAGTACAGGAGGAGTTGGAAATTAGAATCTGTACACAGGCTGAAAATTTAAAAGAACTAGTGCAACTGGAAACACAGCAGGTCAAAAAGCAATTGGGGGGAGAAATTGACAAAATTCAGGTAGCTACTAAAGAGGTTAAGGAACAGCTGGGGGGTAGAATTGAAAAAGTCCACTCACAAATAGTTGCAGAAGTAAATGATTTAAGAGAGAGTAATAGAGAGAGCATTAGCAAGATTGAGGAGAAACAAGCAAAGCTATATGATAAAGTAGAGGAATCAGAAGGAAACATTAAATTAACAGTAAACAGTATTGAGAGGAAGGCTGAGGAGAAAATCGCAGAATTAGAATTAAAATTAAAAGCTAGGATCAGGCAAGAAAATAGTCAGGATAGGCCAGTTTTTGTGAATAGCACACACAGGGAGGTAGAACTGGGTAAGTTCAGCAATCGACAGGGGTGCCCAATGGAGTTCATGAACACTATAGAAAATAAATTCGGGGAAAGGTTGGAAAATGGTAGTATTGAGTGGTGCCAGGTAGTTGAAATTTTAGAACAAGTGTTTGTGGGGGAAACGAGGAATTGGTTTGCTGTCTACAGAGACAAGTTTACTGATATCAATGATTTTAAAATGAAATTCTGTGAAAAGTTCTGGAATGAGGTTATTCAGTCGCAGCATCGTGAGGGAGTAGTGTGTGGTAAATATAACCCTAAAGGAAGCTCCACCATGACCGAATACTTTTTAGGGCAGGTATTAGTGTGTAAATATCTGGATGGCTTGAAGGAGGAAAGTGATGTGGTGAGGTTGCTACTTAGGCACTTTCCCTATAGGATCAAGGAGACTGCTTGTATCCAGAATGTAAAGACTATATCACAAGTAGAAAATTTATTAAGCACATTTGATGCACTAGGGAGAGGGGGTTATGAGGACAATTTCAATCGGAACCAGGGTAATAATAATAATAGACCTAATGAAACCAGGCATCAGGAAGTTCAAGGGAACGGTGGCGAAGGGGCCAACGCTCAAAATAGAAATAATAATAATCAGCTAAATCAGAACAGAGGAAATGGCTATGGTAATCAGTACCAAGGGAGGAACAATGATTTCAGGGGAAATCAAGGGAGGAAAAATGATTACAGGGGAAATCAAGGGAGAAACAATGATTTCAGGGGAAATCAAGGGAGAAATTATAATGACAATAATTACAACCAGAATAGGGGTCAAGGAAGAGGACAGCCTAGTGGTAGTAATATACAGCCAAACAATGACAACACAGCCCAGAACAACCAGACCAGTTCAGTAGTTAGTAGTACTACGGCCAGCTGTAGCGGTTCTTTAAACGCGAACCAGGCTGCGAAGCAAGGTCAGAATCTCAGTCTGTAGCATGCCCTGTCCATACAATTATACAGGAACCCTATGACCTAAATGTAAGAAATGAATTATTACATGAACTAAATGATGAAGGTATTATTCAGGAAGTGGTTAGTAAGAGCCCCTTAGTTAAATTTAACGTGTCCGAGGCGTACACAGATGTTTTAATTGATAGTGGTTGTATGAAGAGTTGCATAAGTAGTGCATTTTATGATAAAATGAAAGGAACTGGAGTAAATTTTGAGGAGATGCCAATTAAAAGCACTTTTGTTATCACAGCTGTTGGGAAGAGGTCTAAAGTAATTTCTAAGCAAGTTTTAGTAGACATTAAAATTAATAATCATGTAGAGAAGCAGATTTGTCTTGTAATTCCAAATTTAGTATTCAGTGTTATCTTGGGTTCAGAGTGGCTAAGTAGAGTGTCTGGTAACTTATGTTATGATGTAGGGAGTTTGAAATTTAAATGGGGAGATTCTGAAGTAGAAGTAGCGTTCAATGACCAAATTCAGAGAAGTAGTGTTGTAGGGGTGATTTGTACTTTAAATGAGATATCGCCAGCCGTAGAGCGGGGTTCTCCATGTTTTGTGGGCAGTGTGATTACGAACGGAAGTCTAGAGGACTCGTTACGTGAGGCTGCATTTCAGGGAAATATAGAGGATGAACAGTGTGTTCGGCTCTATGATGTGTTATGGTGTAATAGGAGAGTTTTTGAGGATCGCATTGGTATGGCCAATTGCTATACACATTCATTGAACGTTATTGATAGGTCAGTATTCACAGGACATAGATATCCTGTACCTTTCGCTTATCAGAGTGCAGTTGAGGCACAAATTAATCAGATGCTTGAAGATGGGATTATTGAGCACTCTAACAGTCCATATGTTAATTCTTTGATCACGGTACCCAAGACCGACGGCACTGTTCGTATTTGTTTAGACGCTCGTTTGGTTAACAGTAGAATTAGTTCAGATCAGCTGAAATCTATGTCAATAGAGGAATTAATGCAAACATTTGAGGGGAAGAAGTATTTCACTTGTGTAGATTTGAGTTCCAGTTTTTGGCAAGTGCCACTTATGTACGAAGATAGACCATTTACAGCTTTTAGTCATAAATATAACCTTTATCAATTTTGTAGAACACCTTATGGGTTAAAGAGTAGTTCAGCAGCTTTAATTAGGGCTTTAAACATCGCATTAGGGGATGACACAGGAGAGTTTGTAACCATTTACATAGATGATATGGTAATTAGTTCACGCAGTTTTGAGGAGCATCTAGGTCATTTAGATATAGTTTTTCAGAAGTTAGATCAGGCAGGGTTCACTTTGAAGCTGTCTAAGTCGTCATTCTGTCAGTCAGAAGTGACATTTTTAGGTCATAGAGTGTCGAGTAGAGGTGTAACACCAGAAGAAAGTAGGGTTAATAAGATACTTAACGCAGAGGTGCCACAGAATGTTAAACAGTTAAAAACTTACCTGGGAATTTGCAACTTTTTCAGGAGGTTCGTTCTTAAATACTCTGGGTTGGTAGAACCATTCAGGGAATTGCTTGAAAGTGGGACTCGGTGGAGATGGGAGTCCAAGCATGATCAGGCTTTTAGAGCGTTGAAGGAAGGTTTTGAGAAAGCTGTAGTGCTGAAATATCCGTTAAAAGATAAGGAATATGTGGTTATGACAGATGCTTCACATATAGGCATTGCTGGAGTATTATGTCAGAAAGATGATGAGAGTAATCTGTGCATTGTATCTTTAGCCTCGCGAGGACTGACAGCAGCAGAGAAAAGATACACGATTACTGAGTTAGAGCTTTTAGGTATTGTTTTCAGTTTAGGGAAATTTAGAATGTATTTAGTAGGGGGGAAATTTGAGATCCACACAGATCACCATGCATTACTGTATATGAGGACTTGTAAACTCAGTTCTAACAGAGTTAGTAGGTGGATTCTTGCTCTGCAGGAATACGAATTCACAGTAAAATATATTAAAGGTAAAGATAACATTCTTGCAGACATGCTATCGAGGGACACTAATTTATGTAGGGATTATCCTGTGGTTAAAGCAGAGGATGGTATTTTAATATGTACATGTGTGGACAGTAGCAACAGGGCATCGTTACAGACACTGAGAAATATGCTAGTGGAGCAACGTGATGACGTTAAGTTAAAGGAGCCACTGGCTAGGTTGGAAATAGGTGAAGAAGAGTATGTGAAAGTAGGACGGTTCACGTACAAGATGCAGGATGGGCTTCTTGCAAGGAAAGGTAGGAATAAGCGGTGGGCAATATGTGTTCCTGCCACTTTGCGGGAGGAGCTAATTTGGTTCATTCATAGGGAATTAGGACACTTTGGTGCTGCCAAGGTCTTCTATGAAATTGGTCGTGACTTCATTTGGAGTAAAATGGGAAGGGATGTTAGGAGGATTTTAGCTAAGTGTGACACCTGTCAAAGGAGTAAATATCCAGTTAAATATTTAGTGGGGGAGAGATCAGCAGTTCTCACCAGTAGTCCCGGCGAACTACTGTGTGTGGATTTATTTGGCCCGATCGTTAAAGGACAGTACGGCTACGAGTACATTTTTATAGTTATTGACGCTTTTAGTAAGTATGTCAAGCTATATCCGCTAAGGAAAGCCACGGGACTAGCGTGTAGCCGTCTGATCATTAATAAGTATGTACCTGAGTTTGGCATTCCTCTCAGGATACTATCTGACAGTGGACCACAGTTTACTGCAAAGAAATGGAGAACCAGTATGCAGGAAGCTGGTATAACACACGTTCATTCCTCTGTAAGGTACCCTCAGGATAATTCTGCAGAGCGTCCATTAAGGGAAGTGGCTCGTCTTTTTCGGACTCTAGTGCATGACAAGCATGCGGCCTGGGTTGGACATCTTCCCAAGGTCGAGACTTGGCTGAATTCTGTCCAGCATGAGAGCACGAAATTGACGCCATACGAAGTTCACTTCGGAAAAAGACCACAAAATGAACTAGCGAGGGTGTTGGGATTAAATGAGGGTAAGCAACCGGGGATGGATTACATTGTCCAGTTGGCGAAACAGAATTTATCTAAGTCAGCACAAAAGAGAATTCGCCAACAAAAAGAAACTAAATTTGACCTATTCGAGCCGGGAGACAGAGTCTTACTTAGAGTGCCGAAACAGTCAAATAAGCTAGAGAAAGTCATGTCCAAGTTCTTTTATCTCTACGAGGGCCCATTTATAGTTTCCAAACGTGTTGGGAAAACAGCATATGTGCTGGAGAATAGTGAGGGAAACAGATTATACGGGACGTATAATATACATACTCTCCGAAAGTATGTGTCATAAAGTGAGGATGTTTAGCTGGCGAGCCAGCCTATCAAATGAGTAAGTGTGGTATTTGGTGCGTGGGAGGAGATGGTCTTCCAGGCAGGCGTATCAGAAGTCACACAGGGGGGTAGTATGTAAGTAAATGAGAGTTTTTAAGGTACAGGGAAATATGACGGGATTGTCGGATGCTGTTGAGCACTAAATTGTCTCGATGCACCAAGGCCATTTTGGCAGCGCTGATGGGTTCCCATTTATCTCCAAGAGATGGGGAGCGCTTGTATAGGGCTTGTTAGCTTAAGGCGTCCACGAGATAAAAGATGGGCCATCAGAATGCGAGACAGTCCTTCATGAAACTCATACATATCAGCACACGTGATTTCTGTTTACGGCCTCGCCATGTAAGATTTGTAAGTGTGTAATTTAAGGTAATTTGTAAAAAGGTATTATTTGTGTGAGGAGAAATGGTCTGTGTTGAGAACTAGTATTAAGTAGAATATGGTCTACGGGAACTTAACAAGACAGGGCGATTACGGCACAGAAATATTTGGTGTTATATGTAATGCGCATTTACTGTTTTTTTCAGAAGTCAATATTAATTTAATCTACTTTAAAGAGAGATTAAGTATTGTGGTCACGAGGCGCTGCCACAATAGTGTGATCGTGTGGTCAGTGATAAGTGAGATTAAATTTCACCATAAGGAAGGGACCTCCAGTGAAATTAGGAAGATCTATGGTGATATAAATATATCAGAACACCTTCAATGCGTGTGATATGACATCATAAATACATAGTGCTCACACATTAATTATGTCTATTTCTCCAACATAGAGAAATTTGAGAGGCGGAAATATCCGTGGAACACTATTCTATATGTAAAACATTGGACTGGTTGCAAAGTGCAATCCATAGTGACAACAAACTTTGACGCAAAGTGCGTGAAGAAAAATTATGAGTGTATATATCTGTAATTTAGGGTGATTTCATTTATTTAATATGTATTTTGGATAGGGTTTATTAACGTGTCTGGGATAATCGGATAATGGACCGTCGTCACGGTAAATGATCCGATGATCCGAGGCGAATATGTAACGTGTTTTTCGAGGGTTTTTTATGCAACTGGCATAAGTCAGTAGGAAGCCATTCTATATTTATTTACGCGGCAAATTGTTCAGCCAAGAGAATTTTTCATGGTAATTTATTATTATTATTAATTTTTTATAATTATTATTAAGGTATTTTCGGAGCATTTTATAAAAATTATTAGCATTCAGATAGGTTTTCTATGTCTTAGAAAACGCTATCAAGCAAATTATTACGAACGACAATATCATAGAAAGTTATGTGATTACGGAATTTTACGGAGTTTTCGTCAGTTAGGGTATATCGAGAGACGTGACTCACTGGGATTTCAAGTACAAGCTGATTCCTGTCGAGAAGTATCACGCAAGGCGGGGTCGCAGCGTCAAGGAAAGGCGAATTGTTGAAACGGAACCCTCCCGCCGAGTGTAATGACCCAGAGGAGGGGAAGATCGCGTGGTGGGTCAACCAATCAGTGAGGACCACGCAAGCTACAAGTCGGATGAAGAGTGGGGGAGCCAACGTGTGCATATATCGTTCAGCGCGCCGTGAAACGTGGACTATCTGTGAAATACTTGACGAGTATGGGTGCGCGTGCGAGTGGCTCCGATGTTCGGTGGAGTTAGCGACAATCTGTATAGAACTTCCCGAGTATTGTTCACGCGGGTGTCGCTCCGATGTTCAGTGGAGTTAGTGACTAACTTTTGGTAAAACTTAACCAGTGTGGTTATACGAGTGTTTGGGTCCGATGTACGGACCATAGAATTATCTAATCTACCAGAATATCATCAAATTTCGACGGAGATGGCGACGTCCAGGAGACTGTGGGAAGCTCACAGCATCATCAAGTACGAGGGAAATGCTTCGGGCATTTCCAGTGGTAAGCGCTAATGACGCAGAAATACGCAATCTCTCATTTCTCTTGGTTTTATATTTCATATTTCAGTAACTTCATAGCTTGGAAATAAGAGTAAAATCAATTTATCAGACTCCGTTTTCACGTAATTTTCTATCGGTAATATTAAAATCGCAACGCTCCAATTTAAATTTTATACTTATTATTATTATTAATTTTGCTATACTTGTTTTATATAATAAATTCATTTCTTTTACAATGCAATCTTTGCTTTCAGTAGGTAGCATTAGATATAGACCAATTCCTTCTCCTGATACAATTGTTTGTTGGGTTAATGATCAAATCATACCACGATCTGAGTGAATAGAGTCTTGAAGGTGTTCTGCCAGAGCTAGACGTTGTTAAATACAAATTTAGATTTCAACATTGGGTTGAGGTCTTGGCGCCCATTAAAACAACATAGCTTAGGCAAAGGTCAACAGTAACATTTATCACCCAACAGTGGGGGCTAGCGGAACTGCCACATTAGTACGCTCAACGTGGAGCAAAGTAAATACCGTTTCACTTGTCATCCCAGCCTAAGCAGAACTGCCACACCAATAAATGCGAAGCAATCATATCTACTTTGAAGTATCCTATGATAACATCAGTAGTACTTAATCAATACAGCCACTTCTCCCTGCCCTCTTGGAGTCATGAGTACAAAGCAGCTCGTGGTAATTTTGTACATGATTGACACTTACCTTACCTTACCCCCCGGCGCTACAGCCCTTGTAGGACCTTGGCCTGCTCCACCACTCACCACCAATCTTCTCTATCCTGCGCTTCCCTCCTCCACGATTTAATGGCAAAATCTCGAAGATCCTTCTCCACATCGTCCTGCAATCTTCTCCCTGGTCGTCCGGGAAGCCGCCTCCCACTCGGTTTTTCCGGGTGCACTTGTCGGGTCTGCCTGTCTTCATTCATTCTTTCTACATGCCCAATCCACCTATTTCTACTCTTTTTAATTTCTGCCTGGCATATTCACGAAGCTAGCATTCGAACCCTAAATTACAACAGGTCATGTGTCTTTGGAAACTCGTATGTTTTGTTATAATATCTGTGTGGCACAGCGATGGCGACCATGTGGATAAGGCTGGTTTAGCCAAGGTCAATGGCGTGGAGAGTTGGGATGGCAGTGAGCGGATCATTTCCGCTAGTTACTGGAGCTTTATTTTCGACATATTGGCTGTTAAGAAACGAGAGAATTAAGAAGTTCCCACAAATTGCCGAAGGATTTCAGCCCATATTCATCTATTTCGATTAAAAGTCATGCATATTCATGTTACGTGGAGTTGAAATTTTCGATTGGAAGGAAATAAGTTTGTCAGCGGAAGGGTTGTTTCACGATGTGAATGTATGGTGCAGTCAGGAGATCAGGGAGAGAGGTCACTTGATTTTGAACTATGGACGTGCGCGGAGTTAGTCGTTGTGCGTGTAATGATTTTAACCGGAGTCGGGAGTGTCGTTACCTGAGATTGAGGCCGTGTCTTCAGCATGAAGCACAGTGTATAGTCGGGCGATTTGGAATGGTGAAAGCGACTGCTTTCTACTTCAGGCCTAAGCAATGTTCACGTCATGTTAAACATTTTACTGGAATGATGTTGCATTTGTGAATGTATCACAGAGGCATTAAAGCACTTCTATGAACATTGTAGATTGTGAAACCAAACGCAGAGTGGTGTTATATCTACATCATTTCTGGAACCTTACGAACATTGCCGCAATACGAAGGGTGTTCGCAAAAATGTTTTCTTTCTAGGACATTGTTCCAATACTTCGAAATTATGGACTTGAGAAGTGGATGTTGCAGTATATGACTTGTGAAATAGCCGAGGAAACAATACGAGGGAGATTTATGAAAATATTTTCAAAACTTCAGCTGAATATGGATTTTATTGTTACCATGTGTGAATTGGAACTGGAAACGGACATGGGCATCGTGATGAAGGATAGATTTGAGTAGGGAATGCTACATTGAGACCTTGGGAAGATCATGAGTGGCCAACATCTGATTTTTCAAAATTTCAAAGAAATGCCGAGCCTACGCGATGTTAATCTGCGCCATTATGAGGATGGGAAGGAACGTTTCAGAACGTCGGGACTTACATGTTTGAGAAGGAATAGATTTCGTAGCAGGAGCAACCTGAACCCAGTTCAAATGCTTCGAGAACCTATTTCGCGACCGGACGGTGACGTTTTCGGGATTTGGACCTGGCATCTTGGTGGAGTTTGGAGACTTGTATTTCCAGGGATAGTAATATTCATGCTAATTTCTTCAGAGGGAGCAGAGGTCGACTCACATTATGTAGATTTATTTTTTGGAAAATCTAGAGTAGGGTACCATTTTTTCGATATTTTTATTTTTGGATTGTGGTTTTGAAATTTAATATTTAGTTTTGTTTAGTGGTTTTCGGAGCTGTGTGCTTAATAAGCGATTTTCATTGCGGTGTTTCAAGTTTCGCGTGAAATAGAAAGACAAAAATGTTGATATTATTGGATCTTCTGTAGGTCTATCGATTATTTCATGAACAATCTTCAACCTGGAGGGCACATAATATTTTGGTCGACAGTAGAGTGTTTTCTGAAATAATAAGCAGATAGTTATCATTTATACCAAACACAAAAAGGTTCTCCAAACCTGTGAACTTATCATATGTGGAATTCTGCGTCGAGACGATTCCTCGAAGAAGAATAGGCTAGTGTTTTCCAGATATCGACCCTCTGCTAGGGTCACAATGATAATGTAATTCACCTACCAAAGGTCTTCATAGATGTTACCAAAATCTGCAAGAGAAAAACGGTTGTAAACATAGTTGTTCGTAAATGGTTATGGTTCATTCCCATGTCGTTACTTCTCAGTACAAACGAAAAGTGCAAAACAGCCTAAGCGATAAAGCAAGAGAGCGCATTCTGAATACTACAAAATAACCGTTATATCATAAAATTTAGATGCTTTTCAGTCGGTCAACACCAATTGTAATGGGTGTTATTCCCTACAACAGAAAATAAATACTTTATGCTATTAAATGTCATATTTTTCACATTTAGATTACGGCACCCATTACAGTTAGGATACAATCGGGTTGACCGACTGAAAAACATCTATATTTCGTTTGATAAGGTGACACTGAAAAAATCTTCCAACACGATAACCGGCATACCTTTTATAAATGGCCCCACACATGCAGTTATTAAACTGGAAAATGCTAAAACAACATTTTAATTGCAAACGCCTAATATTTGCAATTGTTGTAAAGAATATCAAGTGTGACATAAAGAATAAGAGGATTCACCGTGTGTCCGTAACTAAAATATGATATTCACTTTCTCAAACGCACTCTTTCCGCTCTTGTTGGTATATTATAAAATAATGCTCCCCAATTCAGCTGCGTTGTGCTTAATTATGATGTAAGACAAGATAGTAACTGATAATTATTAAAGTAGAGTAGGCAGTCTGTTGGTTGACATTGAGCACAAGAGGAAGTGATGGCCAAGATTATTACAACTAAATCATGTTCTAGCCTAGGCAACCTCTCACCCTCATACTCTGTTCGTATCACCACGATGCCAGCGTAGGACCTGAAAACAACATTTCAACAGATAATAAAGGTAGAGGCTTGATTCTGTATCACCATACCCTAATTAATTCAAAAAAGGGTAAAAAAAAAGTCTGCAACCCTTAGCGATAAAGCAAGAGAGCGCATTCTGAATACTACAATGTAACCGGTATATCATACAATTTAGATGCTTTTCAGTCGACCAACACCAACTGTAATGGGTGTTCTTCCCTACTCCAGTATATAAATATTTTATGCAATTACATTATGACATATTTTTCAGATATAGGTTACAGCACCCATTACACTTTGGTTACAATCGGGTGACCGACTGAAAACCATCTATATTTCATTTTATAAGGCAAAACTGAAAAAAACTTCCAGCATGATAACCGGCATACCATTTTTAAATGGCTCCACACATGAAGATATTAAAAGATTTACCGTTCATCTCATAAATTTACCATATATATGACTAAAGTATGGAATATACCAAAATCCAGCTGATGATAAATGCAGTGTCCTCTTCCAGTTCACTAGCACCGATCACCAGACGAACAGAAAGACCATTCAAAAGACCAATAGAGCTCGTGACAATCTTGTACAAAATTGATACTCTCCTCTTCGTATATTGTTTGTTATTCGCATGATGCCAGCCTAGGTACAGCAACAACCATCTCCAAACTGGAAAAATTTTAAAATAACATTGTTTGAAATAATGTCAAGTGTAACATAAAGGATGAGAGGAATCACAGTGTGTCCATAACTAAAATATGATATTCTTTTTCCCAACAAACACTCCTTTCGCTTTTGTTGGTATATTATAAAATTATTCCCTTCAATGCAGCTGTGTTGTGTATAATTATGGTGTAGGACAAGATAGCATCTTATAGTTTATTAAAATAGAGCAGACTGTCTGTTGGTTGACATTGAGCAAAAGAAGAATAGACTGTCCAGAATAAAACAACTAAATCATGCTCTAGACTAGGCAGTCTCTTTCCCTCATGCTATGTTCGCATCCCCACGATGCCATCCTGGGACCTGTAAGAACGGACAGCAGAGTATCAATTATGTACAAGATTGCCACGATCTGTTTTGAATGGTCCTGTTCGTCTGGTGATCAGTGCTAATCAACTGGAGGAGGACACTGCATTTATCTTCAGCTGGATTTTGGCATATTCCATACTTTGAGTGAGTGATTTGTTAATAGTTTATCAGCTCTGGCACGACTGTGCATTGTGGATTTTATTTTAATAGCACTGTATTATTTGGTGCATTTAGTAATATAGTGTATATTGTAAATTTATGAGATGAACGGTAAATCATTTAATATCTTCATGTGTGGAGCCATTTAAAAATGGTATGCCGGTTATCGTGTTGGAAGATTTATTCCAGTGTCGCCTAATAAAACTAAATAAAGATGGTTTTCAGTCGGTAACGAAACTGTAATGGGTGCTGTAACATATATCTAAAAAATATGACATAATGTAATTGCAGGAAGTATTTATATTCTGGTATATTACAATTGGTGTTCTGCGACAGGAAAGCATCTATTTTATAGTATTCAGAATGCACTCTCTTGCTATATAGCTTACAGTTGCAGACTTCTTTAACAATTTGTTCTATATAGTTATCATTCAATGAATTAATTAGGGTATGGAGATATAGAAACAAGCCTCTGCCATTGTTATCTGCTGAAATGTTGCTTTGCAGGTCCTACATTAGCATCGTGGGGATATGAACAGAGTATGAGTGTGGGAGATTGCCAAGTCTAGGACATGATTTGGTTGTCCTATTTTTGGCGATCTCCTCCTCGTGTGCTCAATGTCAACAAACAGACTGCCTGCTGTATGTTAATAATTATCAGTTGCTGTCTTGTCATACATCATAATTAAGCACAACACAGTTGAATTGGAGAATATTACTTTATAATATGTCAACAAGAGCGAAAAGAGTGCTTGTTGAGAAAGTGAAATTCATATTTTAGTTACGGATACACAGTGAGTCCTCTTATTCTTTATGTTACACTTGATACTCTTTACAACAATAGCAAATATTAGGCGTTCGCAATTGAAATGTTATTTTATTATTTTGCAGTTTGGGGATGGTTATTGCTGTACCTAGGCTGGCATCATGCGAATAACAATCAATTTACGGACAGGAGATTATCAATTTTATAAAAGATTGCCACAAGCTGTTTTGTATGGTCTTTCTGTTCGTCTGGTGTTCGGTGCTAATCAACTTGGGGAGGAAACTGCATTTATCATCAGCTGGATTTTGGCATATTCCATACTTTGAGTGATTAATTTGTTAATAGTTTATCAGCCCTGGCACGACTGTGCATTGTGGATTTTATTTTAATAGCACTGTATTATTTGGTACATTTTGTCATATATATGGTAAATTTATGAGATGAACGGTATATCATTTAATATCTTCATGTGTGGAGCCATTTAAAATGGTATGCCGGATATCTTGTTGGAAGATTTATTTCAGACTCGCCTAATAAAACGAAATATAGATGATTTTCAGTCGGTAACCAAACTGTAATGTGTGCTGTAACCTATATCTGAAAACATGACATAATGTAATTGCGTAAAGTATTTATATTCTGTTGTAGGGAATAACACCCATTACAATTGGAGTTGGTCGAATGAAAAGCATCTAATTTGTATGATATACTGGTTATTTAGTTGTATTCAGAATTCGCTCTCTTGCTTTGTCACTTACAGTTGCACACATTTTTTAAACAAGTTTTCTATATAGTTATCATTAAATGAACTAATTAGGGTATGGACATATAGAAACAAGCCTCTACCTTTATTATCTGCTCTAATGTTTTCTTGCAGGTCCTACGCTGACATCGTGGGGATACGAACAGAGTATGAGGGTGAGAGATTGGCGAGTATAGGACATGATTTATTTGTCCTATTCTCGTCAGTCACCTTTTCTTGTGCTCATTGTCAACCAACAGACTGACTGATCTATTTAAATAATTATCTGTTGCTATCTTGTCACACATTATAATTAAGCACAACTCAGCTGAATTGGAGACCATTATTTTATAATATAACAACAAGAGTGGAAAGAAGTGCTTGTTGAGAAAGTGAATATCAAATTTTAGTTACGGAAACGCAGTGAATCCTCTTATTCTTTATGTTACACTTGATATTGTGTACAACAATTGCAAATATTAGGCGTTTACAACTGAAATGTTATTATCATGTTTTCTTGTGTGGTGATGGTTGTTGTTGTACCGAGACTGGCATGATACGAATAACAATAAATTTACGGACAGCAGAGTATCAATTATGTACAAGATTGCCACGATCTGTTTTGAATGGTCCTGTTCGTCCGGTGATCAGTGCTAATCAACTGGAGGGGGACACTGCATTTATCTTCAGCTGGATTTTGGCATATTCCATACTTTGAGTGAGTGATTTGTTAATAGTTTATCAGCTCTGGCACGACTGTGCATTGTGGACTTTATTTTAATAGCACTGTATTATTTGGTGCATTTAGTAATATAGTGTATATTGTAAATTTATGAGATGAACGGTAAACCATTTAATATCTTCATGTGTGGAGCTATTTAAAATGGTATGCCGGTTATCTGGTTGGAAGATTTATTTCAGTCCCGCCTAATAAAACGAAATATTGATGATTTTCAGTCGATAACCAAACTGTAATGGGTGCTGTAAACTATATCTTAAAACATGACATAATGTAATTGCATAAAGTATTTATATTCTGGTGTAGGGAATAACACCCATTGCAATTGGAGTTGGTCGACTGAAATGCATCTAATTTGTATAATATACTAGTTATTTAGTTGTATTCAGAATTCGCTCTCTTGCTTTGTCACTTACAGTTGCACACATTTTTTAAACAGGTTTTCTATATAGTTACCATTAAATGAACTAATTAGGGTATGGACATATAGAAACAAGCCTCTACCTTTATTATCTGCTCTAATGTTGTCTTGCAGGTCCTACGCTGACATCGTGGGGATACGAACAGAGTATGAGGGTGAGAGATTGGCGAGTATAGGACATGATTTAGTTGTTTCTGGTCAGTCTCCTTCTCTTGTGATCAATGTCAACCAACAGATTGCCTGATCTACTTAAATAATTATCTGTTGCTATCTTGTCTCACATTATAATTAAGCACAACGCAGCTGATTTGGAGACCATTATTTTATAATATACCAACAAGAGTGGAAAGAAGTGCTTGTTGAGAAGGTGAATATCAAATTTTAGTTACGGAAACGCAGTGAATCCTCTTATTCTTTATGTTACATTTGATATTGTTTCAACAATTGCAAATATTAGGCGTTTACAACTGAAATGTTATTATAATGTTTTCCTGTGTGGTGATGGTTGTTGTTGTACCGAGACTGGCATGATACAAATAACAATCAATGTACGGACAGCAGAGTATCAATTATGTACAAGTTTGCTACAATCTGTTTTGAATGGTCCTGTTCGTCCGGTGATCAGTGATAATCAACTGGAGGAGGACATTGCATTTATCTTCAGCTGCATTTTTTCATATTCTATACTTTGAGTGAGTGATTTGTTAATAGTTTATCAGCTCTGGCACGACTGTGCATTGTGGATTTTATTTTAATAGCACTGTATTATTTGGTGCATTTAGTAATATAGTGTATATTGTAAATTTATGAGATGAACGGTAAATCATTTAATATCTTCATGTGTGGAGCCATTTAAAAATGGTATGCTGGTTATCTGGTTGGAAGATTTATTTCAGTGTCGTCTAATAAAACTAAATAAAGATGGTTTTCAGTCGGTAACGAAACTGTAATGGGTGCTGTAACATATATCTAAAAAATATGACATAATGTAATTGCAGGAAGTATTTATATTCTGGTATATTACAATTGGTGTTCTGCGACAGGAAAGCATCTATTTTATAGTATTCAGAATGCACTATCTTGCTATATAGCTTAGAATTGCAGACTTTTGTAACAATTTGTTCTATACAGTTAACATTCAATGAATTAATTAGGGTATGGAGATATAGAAACAAGCCTCTGCCATTATTATCTGCTGAAATGTTGCTTTGCAGGTCATACACTGGCATCGTGGGGATACGAACAGAGTATGAGTGTGGGAGATTGCCAAGTCTAGGACATGATTAGGTTGTCCTATTTTTGGCGATATCCTCCTCTTGTGCTGAATGTCAACAAACAGACTGCCTGTTTTATATTAATAAGTATCAGTTGCTGTCTTGTCATACATCATAATTAAGCAAAACGCAGTTGAATTGGTGAAAATTACTTTATAATATATCGACAAGAGCGAATAGAGTGCTTGTTGAGAAAGTGAATATCATATTTGAGTTACGGACACACAGTGAGTCCTCTTATTCTTTATGTTACAGTTGATACTCTTTACAACAATAGCAAATATTAGGCGTTCGCAATTGAAATGTTATTTTATTATTTTGCAGTTTGGGGATGGTTATTGCTGTACCTAGAAAGACATCATGCGAATAACAATTAATTAACGGACAGGAGATTACCAATTTTGTAAAAGATTTCCACAAGCTGTTTTGTATGGTCTTTCTGTTCGTCTGGTGTTCGGTGTTAATCAACTTGAGGAGGAAACTGCATTTATCATCATCCCCCAGGGGCTCACATCTTGTGGGCGTGGGTTGGCGACCACGGGGCCCCAGCTGAGTCCGGCATTGCTTCCACTTACTTGTGCCGGGCTCCTCTCTGTCTTCTTTCCTGTCGACCACACTTGGTCAACTCTTGTTCTCTTCCGACCCCGACGGTATTAGGGTATCCGAGGCCTAGGGAGTCACTTCCTTTCCCGCCTTAATTGGCCCTTGTCTCATCTTTTCTGATTCCCTCCTTCTGCGAGGGGTCAGCCTTCTTTTTCTTTTCATGTTATCTCCTGCCTTCTGCTTAAGGCCCTCAAGGAGGCAGGGTGTATGTAGCCCCACCACTTTTGGTGCACCCTAGATAATGCTACACCCTCAGGGGCTCACGGCTGGTGAGTTCGGGAGTTGGCGACCCCGAGGGATTCCTGAGCTGGGTCCGTTTTCCTTTTTTGTCCCTTGCCTTTGGGGCGGACCCTCTCCTCTTCCACTTTCCTGTCTGCCTTTCATGGCTCTCCTTCCTTCCAAGTCCCTCAATCCGCCTTCTTCGAGGGTTGAGGGCATTTCTTTTCCTCCTGTCCTTTATTTGCCTTATTCTCCTTTAGTTTTCCATTTCTTCTTCTAGTATGTAGGTTAGTAGTTAGTTTTAGTTTTAAGTTCGCTTTTCATTTTCATCTTCACGATCACCCAAACCATCAGGGGCCGATAACCTAGATGTTAGGCCCCTTAAAACAACAATTATCATCATCATCAGCATTTATCATCAGCTGGATTTTGGCATATTCCATACTTTGAGTGAGTAATTTGTTAATTGTTTTTCAGCCCTGGCACGACTGTGCATTGTGGATTTTATTTTAATAGCCTTGTATTATTTGGTGCATTTAGTAATATAGTGTATATTGTAAATTTATTAGATGAACGGTAAATCATTTAATATCTTCATGTGTGGAGCCATTTAAAATGGTATGCCGGTTATCTTGTTGGAAGATTTATTCCTAAAATAATATAGGAAGAAAAATCTATTGGACAATGCCACGGAGTACAAACACCTAGGGTTGCCATATGGTAATCACCTGATTGAAACAGTCTTAGCATTATTAATAATGGTTCGAATTGCTGTAATTTCTCACAAATGATCTATTGGTATATCTAAAACAATAATTTGAAGTAGAAAGCTAAGAAGAATATAAAATATGTGAGTGAATATACTTACTCGAAGACAACGTCCATTTCATTTGTGTCTTGCTACCGAGCTGAATGTTCACACAGCGGTATACATTACATTGTTTTTTGGTTGGCAAGATGGCGTCACAGTGAAAGTGTAGTGAAATAGTAGCTAGTGTAAATATTTGATAAAAGTGGTAAAATATTATAACAGAGGTTTAAAATCTATAAAGTTACTTTCCTTAGATCAAGTGTAATACGGAATATTGATAGTATTTAGAAATTCTTATTGATAATTTAATAAACTTAAACTAAGTTGTGGGAACGTGTATCAATCACTGTTTGAACCAAGTAGAGCAGTGGTGCTTTTACGAGACTTCACCCGATTGGAAGATATACGTATTTCACATTCTTCTTTATTTGTAGGTAATTAGATTAATTCTATTAGGTAGTAATAATTAAAATAAATTTAGTGTAATTTGGTGTAAACATCTAGGCTAACTTAGATCTCTAGTATGACGACAGTAAACAGTGTTAGTGTCTCGTCAGGTAGTGTAACCGTAACGTATTTATGCTCGTCGTGCAAAATAAAAGTAAAAAATGCAAATAAAATCATCACAAGAACTCAGGTAAAATAGAATGAGGAGAAAAGTGAAACCGATTGTCGTAATGTAGGCCTACCGCTACCGTCATGCGAATGTCATAACCTGAGAAACGAACTGTCCTCAAAAGACGAAATTATAAAGCTGCTAAAGGAAGATATTGCTAAGTTAATGGAAGAGTTGAATAAATTAAAAGGAAACAGAGAAGAAAGCAAGGAAACTTGGTCGACAGTGATTGCTAGTAAGGTAAGATTGAATAAGCCTAGGCCTATAAATGGAGTACATGTAACTGAAATTCCCTCTCAAATTCATTTGGAGTGCTTGCCGAAGAAAATGATGACTTTCCTCAAGAAGAAAGGAAGAAATTGATAAAGAGAAAATCCAGGAAGATGCGGATATTTGCGGATAGCCACGGGCGAGATGTAGCAGCAAGCGTATTGGAGAGAAGCAGAGAAATGGAGGTCACTTCGACAGTGAAGCCAGGAGCTCAAATTGCAGAGGTCACGAACGGGATGATAGGAGAGTGTGCGTCCCTTTCTGCAAAGGACTACGCAGTGATCATCGCTGGAGCAAACGACGTCTATAGAAATGAGAGTAAAAAGGTAATCAAAGATTTAAAGGGTACATTGCCATCCATGCAAAAAACAAATGTCATTATTGTAAACATTCCGCAGAGATACGATTTAATTCCCAAATCATGTATAAATGTAGAAATAGAGGCTACAAATGGAAAAATTCATAAAATTTGTAAGAGTTTTCCAAATGTCCAAATGGTAGATGTAAGTAAATTAGACAGGAAGTTCCACACTCGGCATGGCCTACACTTAAATAGATTAGGAAAAGAGTATCTTAGTGATGAAATCTGCAAAATTGTAAATTCAAATGGTAAGAATAATTCAACAGTAATATCATTAGAGTGGAAGCAGGGAAATTGGTAGAAGAAGCCAAACGTGAGGTTTGGCATTCAGATCTTTTGAAGTCAAATTTAACGGAGTGCAACAATGGTATTTCGGATTTGTCTAGAAACAATAATAATAACAATTGTGATAATAATGTAAATAAATCACCAACACAAGCTTGCAAAAGTAACAAATTTAAAATTTACCACCAGAATGTCCAGTCTCTTGATAATAAAATTGATTACATAAATGTAATGCTTAAAAATGAACTAAAAGACATATCAGCACTATGTATTTCAGAACATTGGCTGAAAGAGGAACAACTCGAATTAATTCAATTCCCAGGGTTTATACAAGCTAGTAAATACTCTAGATCTAATATTAGCCATGGTGGTACTTGCATCTTCATAAGAAATAATTTAGATCATGAACAGATAACAGCTTATTGATTATCTAATTATGGAACAGGATTTTGAATTCTCTACCGTAAAAATACAGCAGTTTAAGTTAATAATTGTATGCGTATACCGATCTCCGTCAGGCAAGGTTCCTTTATTTATAGATAAATTAGAATTGTTACTCAATAACATGAGCAAAGTAAATTTCGATATAATAATTTGTGGGGATGTAAATGTGGATTTCTTAAAATTTGATAGAAATTGTGAATTATTAACACAGTTACTAATTTCCTATGGACTGAAACCTACAGTAAATACCCCAACAAGAATAACAAAATTTAGTAAAACCACTCCTGATCAAATTTTTATAAATACAGATAAATATCACCATTCAATAGAAGTCTATTGTCCGGGTTTTAGTGATCACCATGGACAAATACTGAGTTTTTAAGTATCCGAAACAATCAATAATAATGATAATGGAGTAAAATCAAAGTGCAGGTCATTCACTGAATCAAATGTTACATATTTCAATGACTTATTAAAAAAGGAAACATGGTCAGAAATTTATGAACTAGAAAATGTAAATGATAAATTGAATGCATTTAACAGTACCCTAAAACACTATTTTGAAATAGCATTCCCCTTTAAACGAAAAACTGTTCAAAATAACAAAACTAGCAATTGGATAACAACAGGGATTATAAATTCATGTCAAAGAAAGAAAGAAAGAAATTTCTACACAAATTATATAAACAATACCACACAACACCTGAATTCAATTTATACTACAAAAATACACTAGCATATTAAATAAGGTAATAAGGCTAGCAAAGGAAATGCATAATGATAATGTTATTTACCAATCATCTAATAAAAAGAGGGCTATGTGGTCCGTGATAAAGAAAGAAACTAGAAAATCTGCTAAAATACAAAGGAACATTACACTGACCAGAAATAATAAAGTGATTAATAATCCAGAGGAAATAGCAAATACTTTTAATGACTATTTTCTGGAAATTCCACAAAAATTATTAAATAAATCACAGGTAAATACACTAAATTCTAATAATAAAATAAATATATGCAGTGATTCTTTATTTATAAATCATGTCACAAGTGAAGAGGTAAGACTAGTTATAAAAGAGCTAAAAATAAATTCTGTGCTGGCATTGATGGCATCCCTGATGCAATTTTAAAGAAATGTGCAGAAAATATAATAAATCCACTTACGCACTTAATAAACAGTTCAATTCTCTCAGGAACTTACCCGGATATTTTGAAGTTATCAAAAGTAATTCCAGTGCACAAAAACGGCTCAAAAGATGAATTAGATAACTATCGTCCTATTACCTTACCAACTGGTATTGCAAAAATTGTGGGAAAAATTATGTATAAGAGACTGATAAGTTTCATAGGAAAAAAGAAAATATTATCAAACTCACAACATGGATTCTGAACGGAAAAATCTACATAGACAGCAATTTACGAATGTAGTAATTGTATACTGAAATTAATTGACAATAAGTAACATGTAACTGGCCTATTCTTGGATTTATCGAAAGCATTTGATGTTGTTGACCATAAAATCCTCCTTACCAAACTAAATCAATATGGTATTAGAGGTCTAGCTAATAAATGGATAGAGTCTTACTTAACAAGGCGTAAACAAATAGTAAGCTTGAGACACAAGGATGATGGAACCAAATTACTTAATGAAACATTGTCCAATGAGGGAATTATTGAATTTGGAGTACCCCAGGGATCGGTTTTGGGCCCACTGCTCTTTCTTCTATATATCAATGATATAACACAGAAAGTTCATTCACGTAAGGAAATTTTGTTTGCGGACGATACAACACTCGTAATAAAAGGTGAAACTAAACAGGTCATACAGCAGTCTGCTGACTCCGTTACAGGAGAGTTAACCAAATGGTCACAAGATAATCGCCTCATAATAAACTATAAAAAACAGTATGTCTAAATTTCCACACTATACAGAATACGAATCCTGCGAAACCCAATATAACATTAAATGGTCATCAAATAGAAAATAAATCAGAAACAAAGTTTTTAGGACTATGGATACAACAAGACTTGAAATGGAATAAACATATACAATATCTGAATACTAAACTGAACTCGATGTGCTTTGCGATACGTATTTTGAAAACCTGCACTAGCATGCACACATTAAGAAATACTAATTTTGCTTATTTCCATTCATACTTAAGATATGGGATCATATTTTGGGGTATGTCGCCAGATGTACTAAGCACGTTTAGGATACAAAAGAGGGCGATTAGAATTATGGCAAATGTAAACTCTAGAGAATCATGTAGACCTCTGTTTAAAGATTTAAACATTCTTCCACTGCCCTGCATATATGTCTTTGAAAGTATTATGTTTTTTAAAAAGAATTTAATGAATAAAGATGTTTTTCTTAAAACAAACAATGATGTTCATAAGCATAACACAAGACAAAATCAAAACATTCATATTTCACACACACACACAAGCATATATCAAAAAGGAACTTTTCACACTGGAGTTAAATTATACAATAAACTACCCCAGTATATAAAACTGGCCCCAAAAATAAAAACCTTTGATAGAATGTTGAAAGCTTATCTGCAGTGCCATTGTTTTTACTCAGTAGTTGAATATCTTAGCGTATAGGAGCGATGAAATCTATAATTATATTTAACTTTTTTAATTTAATTGTAATACCTAGCTGTATGTTGTTGTATTTATAGAATTAAGTTTTCATATTATGATAATAGAGTGAGGTGTAAATAGTTGTGCAATAAGATTGTATCTATTAAGATTTGCTATTATAATAAGTTAAATAGTTATAATATTAGTAATGTATACCTGTTATTTCCTTTATTTTATAGATGTAAATTCTGACGTGTCCTATATCAAAAATGTATTGAATGCATGTATTTGATCAAATGGAATTAATAAAAATCTATCTATCTATCTATCTATCTATCATTAAGACGCAACAAGTGAAAATGATAATCGTGGTGCATTGTTGACACCTTCACGCACCAAACAAACGATTTTGCGCCGTTCTAACGCCTGTTACTGCTTGTGGGTGTCTCTTTTGAAACATAGCGACATTCATTGCCATATGGCAACCGTAGGAGCTAATGGGTTAAGAGCAATAGGCGTTTATCTAGGCTCATAACCTGCCATAAATAATTAGTAAAACGTGTTTATTAACTACAGTCCTAAACTCCAAATTGATGGGAGAATAAACAAACACCGACCTCCATTGGTCACAACCGGAAGCAGACAGTTATATTCAGAAAGTACATTTTACTTGTACGGTATACAAAAACAAAAGAACAACACTGAGAAATACAAAAACGAAGGAGTACACTATGAGGAATTTGTGAATGCAAACTCACAGTTTATGTGGAGATTATGTGGTCTAGCACATTTAACAAATTTTCGTGCATCTGAATTGAAATTTACAAGCAGCAATACTTGCTTAATTTATAGTACGATGGACTTGTATTTTAAAACTGTATGCGAATGATATCAGCTGCGACAGTGAACTTTGAGCATATTCTTCGATGGGCATACTGTACCACAGTATGACTTCAAAACGAGACGATGACATTTATTCCCATTGTATGCCAGCTTCCAGAATCATCTCAAGGTATTCCTCTTCAAAATGGCGACAAGTGGCAAATCAACCAAGTGCGGTCAGAGTGAAAAATGTGTAACTGATAACGAAGACTACATAATTTGTGATGGGAAATGTGGTAAATCACACCACAGAACCTATGTAAACATCAAAAAGAAAGTTTTTAACCGGCTTTTGTCCGACAAAGCCAGGCAATGGTATTGCGTCGAGTGCAGTGCAGTAAGTAGGTCAACTACGGAAAAGGTTTCGCCAGACGAGGATGTAAGAAAACCTGATTTAGAAGGTCTTGTTTGTGAAATCAACCTCCGACTGATAAAACTCGAAAACATTGAAAAGACTCAGAATGACATGCTCAAGTCCGTGACATACTTTTCTGATTGTTTCGATAGTATGAAAAGTGACATTTCAACTGCCACACAAACTCTGAAGCAAGCCTTGTCAGAAATTGCAAAGCTCAGCCAAAGAGTTTGTGAGTTAGAGAAGGATAAGGATATCGCTTGCAGTGAGGTTAAAATGTTAAAGCAAGAGAATCTCGAGCTTCAACAGTACGTTCGGCGAAACAATCTAGAGCTTCATGGCGTGCCGCACACTTCAAACGAAAACACCGTTCAGATTGTCCAGACTATCGCTGACCAATTGGGTGTCAGAGTTGTTGAGCCCGATATTGACGCCTGCCATCGGCTACCACAAAGCAGAGAAGGTCTTCCAACTCCTTTACTAGTCAAATTCTGCAGCCGGCTAAAAAAGAGGCAATTTTAAAAGGCAAAAGGTCCAAACCCAACCTGAACTCAAGTGATGCTGGAATCAATGCAAGGGCTAGGCCTATCTACATAAACGAGCATTTGATGCCAGCTAATAAAGTACTCCACAAACAGGCAAGAGACCTCCGTAAATTAGGTTTTAAATACGTCTGGACCCGGGACTGCAAGATATTCGTCCGTAAATCAGATAGTGACAAGGCTATCAGGATCAGCTCACCGGAAGACATTGAAAGGCTAGTAAGAGATTCTTCCATCAACAAGGCTCAGCCATCCCATTCACAGAAATAATAATGCATCAAGACATGGACCTACTAGTTGATGTTGACTTACACACATCAATTGATGAGCCTAAATATGACTGTATCCAGGACTACGTAGCAGACACTAAAAATGAGGTTAGCCAAATCAAGTGTCTTTACCTAAATAGCAGAAGCATCAAAAATAAACTAGAAGATATCGAGATACTAATACATATTGTTGAAAATCTAGATGTCATAGTGGTAACCGAGACTTGGGTAAAAAGTAATGAAGCTAAATACTTCAACCTAAACAACTATTCCGTTGCTTTTGTACACAGAGACAATCAGGACGGTGGAGGCGTGGTAGTGTATGTCCACAAAAAATGGAATATAAAAGTTCTTAACCTAGTTGAGAGTAACCATAGCTCGATCCAGTTAGAGCTTATAAGAAGTGATACTGTTCGTTTCAATAACCTGCATACTATTAATATAATTGCAGAATATAATCCTAACATAAATAACGCAACAAATTTCATGCAATGTCTAGAGCACATAATGCCAATCTTTGCTTATGCATTGGTGATACAAATATTAACTTACTAAACAAAAATAATGTAACCAAATCATACCTCAATCTACTATCAAGCTATGGTTTCACACAAGGCAATACTCGGTATCCAACAAGAATATGTGAATCAACAAGTACACTCCTTGATCAGGTGTCCACTAATGACTGTAAATATACCTATAGGATAAGCAATATAAATAGTGATATTAGTGATCATAATATTCTTGTAACTGAGATTTTCTGGTCAAATTACTATCCAGGCAAAAGCCCAATCTCGAACATGACATTTAAATACCCCCACAGCAAGCAATGGTCTAGTTCAAAAAACGTAAATAAAAATTACCGGTACGTGAACAAAAACATATTCTCCAATGATCTTATTCAAATAGACTGTTTAGATGATGTAAATGAAACTTACATCGCCATGAAACACAAAATCTTGACACAGACACCCAACAAAGAAAACACTGACACACCTTTGAAGAAAATACACCAGAACCACAATAACCCATGGATAGCAACAGAATTAATTCAGCTAATAAAACAAAGGGACCTACTACATGCTAAACTTAAAACTAACATTCACAGAAACAACAACCTCTTAAAGGAAGAGCACATAATATGTAGGAACAAAGTGACAGCTTTAAAACGGAACCTGAAATCCTCATACTATGAACACAAATTAACAATGAACGCCAATAGCATAAAAGATACTTGGAAAGGAATCAATGAAATGATCTACAACTGCACAACTGAAAACAAAGATGGTCCCAGTGAGATAATAATTGACGGTAAATCTTTCACAGGAAAAGAAGGTATATGCAATGCTCTAAACACTCACTTTATAAACATAGCACATACGTTAGCCAAAAACATCCTCTCAGGGAAGAAAGTTAATAAAATTAATGTCAATACAGATTCCATATTTATGACCCCGACTAATGAGATGGAATTTCGCAATATTATATTAAGCCTTAAAATGAAAAGTAGCCAAGACAAAGATGGTATGTCAGTAAAATTGTTAAAAAACTCCATTGACATGCTAAGTAGCCCAATAACTACTTTAATTAATTTATCGTTAGAGACTGGTCTGGTGCCTGATGATCTAAAAGTAGCACGAGTCATACCAGTCTATAAAGGAGGTGACAAAAGCAATCCAGACAATTATAGACCCATTTTCATCCTCCCACCCATATCCAAGGTACTCGAAGCAGTAGTAAAAAACAGAATTGTTATTTTTTTAAATAAAAATGATTACTTTTCAAAGGGCAGTATGGATTCCGAGAAAACTCAAGCACAGAAACAGCCACAATTGATATAATCTCTAACTTGCAGGATGTCATAGACAGAAAGATGACAGCGAGTGGCCTTTTCATAGACCTGAGAAAGGCGTTTGATACTGTTGACCATGAAATTCTTTTTGGGAAACTTGAAATCGTAAGCAGTATGTTGAAATAAATGGCTACAGAAGTGACGAAGTAAATATTACCCATGGTGTGCCCCAAGGATCAATACTGGGTCCTTCCCTCTTCTTAGTATATATTAATGACATAGCAACACTCAGTTTTCATGGTAATATAACGTTGTTTGCAGATGACTTAAGCATCTTTTACAATGCGTACACCACCAACACGCTGATTACACACATGCAGGAGGACATGAATACAATACTTGGCTGGACCCAGTGAAATAAATTAACAAGAAATGAAGATAAAACAAATTATTTAATAATATCTAAGCGTAGAACAAAGTTAGACTTCACTCAGAATATAAAGCTGAATGGAAAGGCAGTTAAAAGGGTCTCATCTGTAAAATACCTAGGCCTGATAATAGATGAAAATCTCTCCTGGCAAAAGCACATTGATGCATTAGTTTAAAAAATATCACCTGCTGCTGGGATGATACAAAAATTGAGCTACTATATCCCAAAATATCTACTCAGGAAAGTGTATTTTTCCTTAATCCATAGCCACTTACAATATTTGAATACAATTTGGATAAAATGCTCAAATTACCTAAAAAAGGAAATTGAGGTAATTCAGAATAGAGCCCTAAGAAATATGTATAACTACCCTTTTTTAACACCAACCAAACACATTTATATTACGAGTAAAATTCAACCAGTAGCCCTAAATGCAGAAATCAAATCAAATGTCCTGATGTACTGTGCCCGTTCGTCCTGGGGATGCGATGACCCATCTGCTATAACATCGCATTCCTGGAGTTCCGGGACAGAGCGGAGTTAAATGAACCTCTAGTCAAATAAGGAATGTGTCGGAAATTCAGCTGAGTTATCGAAAAAGCAGTGGGTCTCACGAGACAAAGTATCTCTAGGGTCGCTACGGGCTTAAGTTTAATAGAAATAATGCAAATATAAATGGGCGCCATCAACTGAATTCCTAGCAAACCACTTCCTTTCCGGATAAGCCTTACTCAAGACAAGGAAAGAAAAAGGAACATCACACCATCATCAGATCACAACTAAGATAAAAACAAATTTATTTTACTTTGATAGTCAGACAGACATTTTAAATATATCTCCTACCTGAGAGTATGGTCGAATGCCAACGTTAAATTGTCATTGTCCAAAAATCGAACCATCTCCTTTCTAATCCAAAATTATTTCATCCACATAGAACAGAAAAATCTCTAAAGTTCTCTTGGGTTCTCAGAATCACTGTAGCACTATGTCTTTCGTCACTGACATTTGTGAAACCTGAGACCTAATTTCTCTTTAATTTAACATCATCAATGTGGATTTGAAAAAGTTATTAATCTGTCTAAACATACACATATTATAATCACATATATTAAATATCAAGTATTTTATGGTTTGCATGGCATAATTTAAATGTTGAACATGTTAGTCAAATGCTCCTAAACATCGAATAATTAATTTACACTATTTACATTGTCATTCATAATCACTTATCTGTGAATTACAGAAAATTCATGGCTCATTGGTCATCGTTATCGTCATCATCAAAATTAAATATTTCTCACATTAATTCTCACTTCAAAATTCTACATATTCCTGTCAGAATCCTTAATTCATCACCATTACATCATTTAAATTCTCAACTCAAGTTGCAATTCCTTCAAATTATCTCTCAATTAAATTTATTTAATTCCATGTAAATTCATTAATCATCAGCTTCTTTAATTAATTATCACCTTCTAATTCAGTTATTCATCATCATTACAATCGTCTATTAATTTATTTCAGTCAGTTTATTTATTCAATCTTTAATTCATTCACTTATTTAATTCATTGATTTATTTCAAAATTTAATTTATCAACTTATTTAAATTTCAATCATCTGGTTATTTAGTTTTTCATTATTTCATCTAGTCATTCTGATTTTTATTTCATTAGGTCAGATCGTTAATATGCTTAAATCTCAGATTATTATTTCATTAATTATTATTCTCAGAAAATCTTGTATTATCAACTTCATTTATTTGTTTAATTTCCTAACAAATTGTTTAATATGGTTTATAGAACGTTGTCTTACAGTTTTATCACTTCCAAGTTATATCTCGTATTTAATTTATCATGCCAAAAAATATTATTGCCTCCACGACATCACGTTGGATCTAACTATCCACAACGACATTACATTTCCTCAATACTTCAAATATCACATTTGAATACAACAACTATTCCACAAAACTCCATAAATATTCAGCACATACAGCATGAATCTCAACAATTACGCTAGACTGGGTACGACGACCTCATGTCTGCCTCAAAATACATTAGCAACATTGCCACTATCACTTGGCAACTTCCACAAAATGCCTATCACAAACTCCACTTAACCATGTTGCATGATCTACAAAAAATATATAACTGGCTTCAAATTATCAACGCACACAATCTCCAATAACTGTAATTACTCTGATCACATCTAGACAACTTCTTAAACAATTGGAAAAAATATATTACCTCAGTAATTTAAGATCTGCTTTCAAATAGCATAAATTCTCTTACAATTTTCATAACTCACATCACAGAAAAACACCAATGTGCTATAATCTCTCATATCAAAATCTGCAATACTGATCTGCCTTAAAATAAATCTGACCATTAATGATTCATCTTACAAGATTCAATTACTTTAAATCCTTCTCAAAGGTATCAAACACAATTATAAAACTCATCAAAAGCATCAGCTGTAACAGCTGTTAAACTGAAATTACTCTCAAAAGAGTATAGCAACAAAATATTGGATTGGCAAACAAGAATTACTAAATGCAATCCTGCTGACATTTATCGTTACTTTATTTAACAAAATTTCGACTGATATATGACTAGTAGTTCCTTGTTTGATTCACTTACAATCTCATGTACACTCGGATGATAAAAATGAGTCCCTCAATGGCGAGTAAGATGTGTAACCACCGTACAGTCGTATAAATACGAAAGACCTCGCCCCGTCGACTTGGATGATAATGCCCTGAACGATGGGTAAGATGAGTAGCCACCATACAATCGTATAAATACGAAAGACCCCATCTCGTAGACTATATGAGTGAATGTACCAGATAGGAATCAACAAGTCTCTAGTTGTCATATAAAAGCGATGTTCATTCACTAAAGTGAATAACTTCTTAATATCTCCAAACAATCCAATGGAAAAAATCCCTACTGATGAATAATACACACTCGCTAGTATGCAATGAACTGACGAAGTAATTTTAGATAATCAATTGCAGATCACGAGTTCGAAATACTCGTTACACAAAAAAAACTATTCATAAAAATATCCTTGCTGGAAAAATGTCTAAAAGACCAAACTTCTGCTTAATAAAGCCAACCAATGGTGAGAATTTCATATAATGATGCCTGCCATATCATATGGTCACTCCATATTCTAGCAAATTCGAAGCATATAAAGTCAAACCATGTCTAAATAATCGTATCACTCCTATTAGAAAAATATACATGTGTGCCCAGTATTCATGAAAATAATCGTATCAGGTAGTTATAACTCTTACAGTACCTTTCAAAATCAGCTGTTATTAAATTTCCAAGATCGTCGATTTTCCCTACATAATGAATTTCTCGAAAGATCGGCGTGAATATCATTCCATCCATGAAATGACGATTGCCTTCGAAATCCCAAGTGAATCAGCTGGTGGACCTCCTCTCGTCAGGAATCGAATCCATCGCTCTGCGGTGCCATCTTGTCTCTATCTGCGTCTACTCTGACATGTTGAACTTCGGATTACCCATAGCGGATATTGTCCAACTCCTCTCGAAAAAGTTCATGGAAACAGCGGACCCCCTATTCCTCTTCTAAGTTACGCCACTGTTCCATTAAACGTTCAGTTTGAGTATTGAAAGATCAATCTCTAATAACTGCTAGTCTCACTTTCGTAAAATAAAATTTTACATGAGAGTGTCCAAGTTTATTAAACACCCTGTAGTTGTCTGTATTTGGTAATTCATGAAACTGCATAAGAAATAAATTTCATTAATGCACGATCTAATGTTCATCAGTGCCTATGCTTACGACATTCCGTTTGCTTGAAATTGTTAAAGTAACTTTGAATGCGTTATGAAAAAGCATAGTCGTAATATTATTCAGAAGAACTGTGTTCAAACTGCGTTGAAATGTAGCTTGTAATAAAGTCTCCAACTACTTGCAGTGCTGTTCTAACATATCCCGGCCGTCTGTGATTGCTTACTCGGCAAGTCCGCCTGGATCAATGACCTGCTTGGCGTTCGCTGCTCGGCGATGCTGAAACTGTCGCCTACACTCTGCCGTGACAGTTTCGGTACGCTACGCGACCTTCACAATGCGTCTGGCTTGTCCCCCCAGGGGCTCACATCTAGTGGGTTGTGGGTTGGCGACCACGGGGCCCCAGCTGAGCCCGGCATTGCTTCCACTTACTTGTGCCGGGCTCCTCTCTGTCTTCTTTCCTGTCGACCTCACTTGGTCAACTCTTGTTCTCTTCCGACCCTGACGGTATTAGGGTATCCGAGGCCTAGGGAGTCTTTCACTTTCCTGCCTTAATTGGCCCTTGTCTCATCTTTTCTGATTCCCTCCTTCTCTGAGGGGTCAGCCTTCTTTTTCTTTTCCTGTTATCTCCTGCCTTCTGCACAAGGCCCTCAAGGAGGCCAGGTGTGTGTAGCCCCACCTCTTTTGGTGCACCCTAGATAATGCTACACCCTCAGGGGCTCACGGCTGGTGAATTCGGGAGTTGGCGACCCCGAGGGATTCCTGAGCTGGGTCCGTTTTCCCCCTTTTGTCCCTTACCTTCGGGGCGGACCCTCTCCTCTTTCACTTTCCTATCTGCCTTTCATGGCTCTCCTTCCTTCCAAGTCCCTCAATCCGCATTCTTCGAGGGTTGAGGGCATTTCTTTTCCTCCTGTCGTTTATTTGCCTTATTCTCCTTTTGTTTTCCATTTCGTCTTCTAGTATGTAGGTTGGTAGTTAGTTTTAGTTTTAAGGTTGCATTCCATTTTCATCTTCACGATCACCCAAACCATCAGGGGCCGATAGCCTAGATGTTAGGCCCCTTAAAACAACAATTATCATCATCATCAACGTCTGGCTTGCGCTACAGAGCTCGACCCTACTTGCTCGACTGACAGAGCTCCACTGAATGTGCTGGCACTGTCTTCACACTTATCTGCCTGGCGCAGACACGTGGTGTTGTCCCCCACCACTGTGCTCTCGCGTCACGATTATAGCCTCGAACCCACATCATCTCGGCTGTTCCGTTATAAAATAACTTAAGGGTTATCTAACATCCTTAAAATTATTTCCACATATAATGCATGTTATATCTTCTCTTCTAAGATGTTTAAATATCATATTCCATATATATCTTAATAAAGCTTCACATCTCTATCCATAATTCCATCTTCTTACAGACGTCAGTGCCTTCTTGATCCTAGACCTCCTACGTCATCTTGACATTCTTCTTGACTCGATCGGTGCGCTATCTTTTCCTAACTCTTCCCAAAACCTCAACTACGGCTTAATGTCTGCTGGCGTAGCCGATAGCCTAAACTAGGTATCGGGTACATCTCTCCCGTACATCTCCTTTTTTTTAAATCAGGATTGAGAAAAAAAAAATACACTCTCAGGCATTCTATATATAATACATGTACACGATAGCTCTACAATTCCCTTACTCAGCATGATGGTATTTCCTGATGCTAGCTGCATTAAAAGTTCCTACAACTTCATCAGTATCCATTCTGACAATCTTGTAGCTGTTATTCTGGTATGTTTGTTCGATACGGAACGGACCAGCGTACAATGGAGCAAATTTATGGTAGATCTTCAGTTGAAGGTTCGAAGTGACTGGCTTCCTAATCAGCACCTCATCATTTTCTTGAAATGGCTCGTGGAACCTCCTTCCTGCCTGTCTTCTGGCTCTCTTCTCCGCCTGTCTTCTGAGTCTCTCTCCTGCCATCTCGACTCTTCTTTCTTGTGTGGGTTGAGATCTACTGGTGCCCTCACGACTCGGTCCCATGGTCTATCCGGTTTCAATCCATGATGAAGCATGGACGGAATCTGTCCTGTGCTTTCATGTACTGTGGAATTCAAGCATTGGCTAATGATGGGTATCACTTCCATCCATCTATGGTGTTGCCTTGACACATATAAGCGACACATCTTACTGATCTCCGGCATAATTCTTTCGGCTGGATTTCCCTCTGGATACCGTACAGAATTAAACACATGCCTTATTCCTAAACGTTCCATAGCAGTAGAAAATTCCAAACTAGTAAATTGCGATCCATGGTCACTCAACAAAACTTCAGGTTTCCCCATGCTCGGAATAACTGTTTTCTCAAGTCTGTTTATCACGTACTTGGATGTAGCTTTCTGTATAGGGCATAGAGATACGTATTTCGAAAATACGTCAACTGTTACCAAAACGAACTGATTTCCTTTCGTCGAACGAGGAATCGGACCGAAAATGTCCGTCGCGAAAAGTTCTCTTGGCTTGCTGGGTAATATTGATCTAGGAACTTCTTTCATTAACTTAGATGAGTATTTACTTCGCTGACAACTGTCACAGGTCTTTATGACGTCGCGAATCGTTTGTCCCATTTGTCTCCAAACGAAAGTTTCTTGAGCGAGAGCCAAAGTCTTGTCTACACCTACATGAGCTGCAGTTCGGTGTATCATCCAAATAACTGGTTTGACACGCTTGGGTGGGATCACTACTCTAAGTTTAGTATGATCCTGGTCGATATATTGGCATATAACACCTCCCATAATATGATATATTCTAGCCTCTATCTCAGTTCTTTGAAAATCCGGATCAGCGTTGTCCATTCTGCGTGTCAAAAAACGGTAAATTCTTCGCAAAGGTGCATATCTCTTCTGAGTTTGCGCTAACAACTTCAACTTTTCTAGAGTACCATTATCCTCTTGAATCAAATTTATATGGTTGACAATTACTTCCTCACAAGGGTTTCTGCTCAACACATCTGCTAACAGATTTAACTTCCCAGGTCTATGTACAACAGTTGGGTTAAATTGCTGTAAGAACAGAGCCCATCTGGTGATGCGGTCACTCGCTAAGTCTGTCTTCATAATAAATTGGAGGGCTTTATGATCTGTGATCACTGTTATGTCATGTCCAAACAACACCTTCTTCCACGTTTTAAGAGCATGAACCACTGCTAATGCCTCTAACTCAGTTGCATAGTAATTCTTCTCACAATTCCTAAGCTTGCGACTGGTGAAAGCTAAATACCTATGTTTCTTGTCATCATCCAACTGATATAGGATCCCACTAATACCTATTTTGGATGCGTCTGTCTCTACAAAAAAATCTTCTTGTAAAATCAGGGTACTCAAGCTTGATATTTTGGATCAACATTTTCTTGGCCGCTAAAAACGCTTGATTGCATCTATCGTCCCATTTCCATCGATTTCCCTTTCTTAGTAAATCCTGCAGAGGTGCCATCGTCTCAGTATATTCAGGACAATGTGTTGAAAAGAACTGACACATGCCTAAAAACTGCCGTACCTCTTTAATCTTTCGTGGGGTTGGAAACTCTGAAATTGCCATGATCTTCTTTGGATTGGGCCTATAACCATCTCCATCGATTCTATGTCCAAGAAATTCAATTTCTTCATGAAAGAACTGACATTTATTGAAATTCACCTTGAAGTTCGTCCTCCTTAGATTTTCAAAAAGAATTTGAAGGTGCCTGATATGTTCTTCCGCTGTCTCAGACGCTATAATCAGGTCATCAATATAGCTTACCACATGCTCCTTAACTGCATCTGACAAATTTTCATCTAGTGCTCGGATCATCACCGGACCACTATTTTTCACTCCAAAAGGTAACCTATTGAATACATATGTTTTATGGTCAAACAAGAACCCTGTGTATTGTTTGCAGTCTTCTGCTAGCTCAACATGATAATAAGAACTAGTCAGATCGATTGTCGAAAAGAAACTCTTTCCTCTGAATCTGCGTAACAATTCACGAATAACAGGTGGTCTGTCATGTTCAGGAAGAACTCTTTCATTAAGGGCTCTGGCATCTAGACATATCCTCAGCTTACCATTAGGTTTCTTGACAACAGCTAAAGGATTCAAATAAGCAGTTGGCATTTTCTTAATTATTCCATCTTTCTCCATATCGCTTATCATTATGCTAACTTCCTCCTTCCATTTATCCGGAATGGGATATAAATTTTTATGGTATGGTTTGTCATCCATCAACTTGATGCTGTAGGTAAAATTTTCTATGAGACCTGGTTTGTCATTGAATATGTCCTCATATTCTGAAATTACTTGATCAAACTTCCCCTTAATTTCTGGATTTATTTTACTTGTCATGCCAGTTTTATCTTCTATAGACCTTTCAACGCTGCATACAATCTCATCCAATATATCCTCTCTAAAGAATGTCATCTCCGATTCCTGATTTTCCATGACCCCTTCTTGAAAGTACATGCGCCTACTCTGCATATCTATGATCAGGCCACTCTCACTTAAGAAATCCACTCCTAGGATCATGTCAAAATGTAGTTGACCCACTACTAGGAACATCTGTTCAAAACTTCTGGTTCCAATCCCAACATCTAAAAGTACCTGACTTTTACATTTGATACTCCTGTCTGGGATCACCCCTTGAATTTTGCTAACAACAGTTGGCAACATTGTAATTTCTCCTAATAATTTCAATTCATCCAGGCAACCTATGGATATCAAGCTCACCATAGCCTCCGTGTCTACAAGTGTCTTTATTTCTTTTCCCATGACTTCCACACTAATAACTGGCAATTCATGTCTATTTTCTCGGTGTACTATGTCTTTCTCCTCGATTAAATCCTCGTCCTTGACCTGATACGTTTCCACAATGATGATCGATTCCCAATGATTAGCATTTTTCTCTAGAGTTAATTTGACGTTTTTTTTCCTTCGCCACTCGTGCTTGCTCGATTGACATCTCGGACTGTCTCTTCGAGTGGTGCACTAGGCTGTCTATCTTCTTGCCTCGACCTCTCATGTCCACGATTATCTCGTCTGTCGTTAGGATCGTTTCTTCGGCCATCCTGCCTGTCGTTCCCATTATACTGTTGACCTTGGCTCCAGTTATTTCTGCCCCGATATCTATTGTTGTATCGATTCCTGTCTTGATATCTGGAATTCTGGTTATAATTTCTATATCGGCTATCTCTTGCTTCTTGATCGTATGGCCTCTCATATGGTCCTCTATATCGATCATTTCCTCGAGCGTTACGGATGTTTCCTCGATTCCCTTCGTTCCGTCGGTTTTCCCAGGAATCTCTTCTGTCCGTTTGAGCTGCATTGTCTACGACTACCGCATTCACCTCTTGCGTATTTCTATTGTCGTTTCTGGTATTTCTAGGCGTAACTTGTGCGCTTGTATAGTCCAATCGCCGTAAAATGTCGTCATAGTGCTCAAGTGTATTGGCTCCCGACGCTATTAGTGATCGCTGTACCTCAATCGGTAACTGTCTCGCTATAGCTTGTAAAAGCTCTTCTTCTGGCAATGGAGGAATCAGAAACTGTAATTTAGCCAGCTGTGACGTGAAATAGTTGGCATAATGCGTCGGATGTGACGTAGAATAGCGCTTTGAGTACATTTCCGCTCTTACGTTAAGTTGATCCTCGGCACTCCAAAATCTCCTCAAGAAAGCTATTGCAAATTGCTCCATATTCGCAAAATTGCTTCTGAACGCTCTAAACCAAGTAAGCGCAGACCCATCTAAGGCGCGTTCGACTAACCTTAGCTCTCTTTCTTTGGCTACCCTATGTTCCGCCATGTAGTCTCGAATATCTTGCAGAAATTCGACTGGTGTGACTCCTGTATTTCCCGAAAACTTTCTCGGCTTGTCATCCAGGTTTCTAATAATGGTGACTGGACCTGAGTATCGTTCGCTTGGACCCAACGTACTCCTATTCGAACTTGTATTATCCTGAGGGGTTGAACTGGCCCTTTCGAATGTCACATTCGGTTGCATTTGACGGTCTTCTCCCATGCTAGCTTCTTGATTACTCATACTGCGGTCTATCGCTGTCTGATTTATCAATGTTTCCCCTGATGTTATATTCTGACTGGTGAAACTGTTAAACATGGATTCTAGTTTAGTTATCCTGTCTTCTGCTAATTTCTCCACAGTCTTGACCTGAGTCTTCAACTCATCTAACGATGTAACATTCTGCATTTTTGTTATTCTCGTCTAAATCGTTTTTCAACTTGTCAATTTTGCCTTCGCACGTATTCTTTACTAACGCGACTTGTTCCTTTAACAGATCAACATCTGTTCTAAATAGAGTTGAATCTATCTTCATCGCTTACTTGTTCTCCGTAAACCTCGCTTCTAAGTTTGCCATACCTGCGATTAATTTTTCATCTAACCCTTCACGTTTCTCTTTTGCTTCGGCATCGACCTCACTATACCGTTCTTCCACAATTGCACCGACTCTATTTTTGAACAAAGCTAAGTTTTCATTAACCTTTTGCTCTATATCGTCGTCTATCTTCCTAATATCTTTCTGCAATTGATTTTCTAATGATTTTAAATTAGAATTAACCTCTCCTAAGACTTCCTCTTTAATGGTCCCAATTACTGTCTTTAAATCTTTAATCTCATTACCTAGATTAATTTCTAGACCTTTAATTTTAGTCTCGAAAGATACTTCGGTAGACCACTCTTGAATTTTGCCTACATCTGCCACTAAACCATCGATGTCGAATCTCAACTTCGATACATCCGATTTAATGTCTTTCTGTATGGACATAACGTCTGTTCTTAAAGTAAAAATATTTTCTTCTCCTCTACTTTCTAATTCAATAATATTTTTTCTTAACATTTGAACATCTTCCTCTCCTTTCATATTTACTGCAATTATGTCTAATTGTAAAGTCTTCAGCATTTCATTATTCTTTAAAGTTAAGCTATTCTCTAATCTAGTTAACTTGTTTTCTAATTCAGTGTTAGTTTCTTCACTACGAGCTTGTAATTTCACTTCCAATGACTTAAAATTATCTTTCAAGTTAGCTTCACTAGCTTTTAAATGACGTTCAGTACTAGTCTGTAATCTAGTTTCTAATGACATCAACTCATCTTTACTATTTGACTGTAATCTTTCTTCTAATAACTTAAAATTGTCTTCACTATTTGACTGTAATAATTTTAAATTTTCTTCATTACTAGTCTGTAATCTAGTCTCTAATGACTTTAAATTATCTTCACTAGTTGACTGCAATAATTTTACATTAGCTTCGTTACTAATCTGTAATGATTTTAAATTTTCTTCAGTACTAGTTTGTAATGCTTGCACATTTTCTTTACATCTAGCTTCTAATCTAGCTTCTGAATTATTAATTTGTTCTTTAACTTCCGTTTCCATCTTAGAAATAGTTTCTGCAATACCAGACATACCCGTCTGTAACTCTCCTAACACCTTAGCTAAATCTTCCGGCAACATAATTATATTTTCAATATACGTTTTATACAGAGACGTTAGACAACAACACATCACAATGTCTCAATTCCTGCATTCACTTGGGTATAGGAAAAATGTCTTATAACTAACATGATATAATACTAATACGATTAACATGAACACTGGAATGGGCACACAAGTACATTGTCTGACTAAGTTTAATAAATTTTGTAACACACTTAAATGAACTTGAGATCAATCTCTCAGTAATCTAAATCTGATGTGATTCCATAGAATAAACAAAATCGAAGCCCCACTAGTTGGATAAAGCCAATTCTCCCTCTCTCTCTGTGCCCGTTCGTCCTGGGGATGCGATGACCCATCTGCTATAACATCGCATTCCTGGAGTTCCGGGACAGAGCGGAGTTAAATGAACCTCTAGTCAAATAAGGAATGTGTCGGAAATTCAGCTGAGTTATCGAAAAAGCAGTGGGTCTCACGAGACAAAGTATCTCTAGGGTCGTTACGGGCTTAAGTTTAATAGAAATAATGCAAATATAAATGGGCGCCATCAACTGAATTCCTAGCAAACCACTTCCTTTCCGGATAAGCCTTACTCAAGAAAAGGAAAGAAAAAGGAACATCACACCATAATCAGATCACAACTAAGATAAAAACAAATTTATTTTACTTTGATAGTCAGACAGACATTTTAAATATATCTCCTACCTGAGAGTATGGTCGAATGCCAACGTTAAATTGTCATTGTCCAAAAATCGAACCATCTCCTTTCTAATCCAAAATTATTTCATCCACATAGAACAGAAAAATCTCTAAAGTTCTCTTGGGTTCTCAGGATCACTGTAGCACTATGTCTTTCGTCACTGACATTTGTGAAACCTGAGACCCAATTTCTCTTTAATTTAACATCATCAATGTGGATTTGAAACCGAGCCTCCGTGGCTTAGGCGGCAGCACGCCGGCCTCTCACCGCTGGATCCATGGTTCAAATCCCGGTCACTCCATGTGAGATCTGTGCTGGACAAAACGGAGGCAGACAGGTTTTTCTCCGGGTACTCCGGTTTTCCCTGTCAAAATTTCATTCCAGCAACACTCTCCACTATCATTTCATTTCATCTGTCATTCATTTAATCATTGCCCCAGAGGAGTGTGACAGGCTTCGGCAGCCGGCACAGTTCATATCCTCGCCGCTAGATGGGGGCTTCATTCATTCCATTCCTGACCCGGTCGGAGACTGGAAGCAGGCAGTGGATTTTCATTTTTCAATGTGGATTTGAAAAAGTTATTAATCTGTCTAAACATACACATATTATAATCACATATATTAAATATCAAGTATTTTATGGTTTGCATGGCATAATTTAAATGTTGAACATGTTAGTCAAATGCTCCTAAACATCGAATAATTAATTTACACTATTTACATTGTCATTCATAATCACTTATCTGTGAATTACAGAAAATTCATGGCTCATTGGTCATCGTTATCGTCATCATCAAAATTAAATATCTCTCACATTAATTCTCACTTCAAAATTCCACATATTCCTGTCAGAATCCTTAATTCATCACCATTACATCATTTAAATTCTCAACTCAATTTGCAATTCCTTCAAATTATCTCTCAATTAAATTTATTTAATTCCATGTAAATTCATTAATCATCAGCTTCTTTAATTAATTATCACCTTCTAATTCAGTTATTCATCATCATTACAATCGTCTATTAATTTATTTCAATCAGTTTATTTATTCAATCTTTAATTCATCCACTTATTTAATTCATTGATTTATTTCAAAATTTAATTTATCAACTTATTTAAATTTCAATCATCTGGTTATTTAGTTTTTCATTATTTCATCTAGTCATTCTGATTTTTATTTCATTAGGTCAGATCGTTAATATGCTTAAATCTCAGATTATTATTTCATTAATTATTATTCTCAGAAAATCTTGTATTATCAACTTCATTTATTTGTTTAATTTCCTAACAAATTGTTTAATATGGTTTATAGAACGTTGTCTTACAGTTTTATCACTTCCAAGTTATATCTCGTATTTAATTTATCATGCCAAAAATATTACTGCCTCCACGACATCACGTTGGATCTAACTATCCACAACGACATTACATTTCCTCAATACTTCAAATATCACATTTGAATACAACAACTATTCCACAAAACTCCATAAATATTCAGCACATACAGCATGAATCTCAACAATTACGCTAGACTGGGTACGACGACCTCATGTCTGCCTCAAAATACATTAGCAACATTGCTACTATCACTTGGCAACTTCCACAAAATGCCTATCACAAACTCCACTTAACCATGTTGCATGATCTACAAAAAATATATAACTGGCTTCAAATTATCAACGCACACAATCTCCAATAACTGTAATTACTCTGATCACATCTAGACAACTTCTTAAACAATTGGAAAAAATATATTACCTCAGTAATTTAAGATCTGCTTTCAAATAGCATAAATTCTCTTACAATTTTCATAACTCACATCACAGAAAAACACCAATGTGCTATAATCTCTCATATCAAAATCTGCAATACTGATCTGCCTTAAAATAAATCTGACCATTAATGATTCATCTTACAAGATTCAATTACTTTAAATCCTTCTCAAAGGTATCAAACACAATTATAAAACTCATCAAAAGCATCAGCTGTAACAGCTGTTAAACTGAAATTACTCTCAAAAGAGTATAGCAACAAAATATTGGATTGGCAAACAAGAATTACTAAATGCAATCCTGCTGACATTTATCGTTACTTTATTTAACAAAATTTCGACTGATATATGACTAGTAGTTCCTTGTTTGATTCACTTACAATCTCATGTACACTCGGATGATAAAAATGAGTCCCTCAATGGCGAGTAAGATGTGTAACCACCGTACAGTCGTATAAATACGAAAGACCTCGCCCCGTCGACTTGGATGATAATGCCCTGAACGATGGGTAAGATGAGTAGCCACCATACAATCGTATAAATACGAAAGACCCCATCTCGTAGACTATATGAGTGAATGTACCAGATAGGAATCAACAAGTCTCTAGTTGTCATATAAAAGCGATGTTCATTCACTAAAGTGAATAACTTCTTAATATCTCCAAACAATCCAATGGAAAAAATCCCTACTGATGAATAATACACACTCGCTAGTATGCAATGAACTGACGAAGTAATTTTAGATAATCAATTGCAGATCACGAGTTCGAAATACTCGTTACACAAAAAAACTATTCATGAAAAATATCCTTGCTGGAAAAATGTCTAAAAGACCAAACTTCTGCTTAATAAAGCCAACCAATGGTGAGAATTTCATATAATGATGCCTGCCATATCATATGGTCACTCCATATTCTAGCAAATTCGAAGCATATAAAGTCAAACCATGTCTAAATAATCGTATCACTCCTATTAGAAAAATATACATGTGTGCCCAGTATTCATGAAAATAATCGTATCAGGTAGTTATAACTCTTACAGTACCTTTCAAAATCAGCTGTTATTAAATTTCCAAGATCGTCGATTTTCCCTACATAATGAATTTCTCGAAAGATCGGCGTGAATATCATTCCATCCATGAAATGACGATTGCCTTCGAAATCCCAAGTGAATCAGCTGGTGGACCTCCTCTCGTCAGGAATCGAATCCATCGCTCTGCGGTGCCATCTTGTCTCTATCTGCGTCTACTCTGACATGTTGAACTTCGGATTACCCATAGCGGATATTGTCCAACTCCTCTCGAAAAAGTTCATGGAAACAGCGGACCCCCTATTCCTCTTCTAAGTTACGCCACTGTTCCATTAAACGTTCAGTTTGAGTATTGAAAGATCAATCTCTAATAACTGCTAGTCTCACTTTCGTAAAATAAAATTTTACATGAGAGTGTCCAAGTTTATTAAACACCCTGTAGTTGTCTGTATTTGGTAATTCATGAAACTGCATAAGAAATAAATTTCATTAATGCACGATCTAATGTTCATCAGTGCCTATGCTTACGACATTCCGTTTGCTTGAAATTGTTAAAGTAACTTTGAATGCGTTATGAAAAAGCATAGTCGTAATATTATTCAGAAGAACTGTGTTCAAACTGCGTTGAAATGTAGCTTGTATTAAAGTCTCCAACTACTTGCAGTGCTGTTCTAACATATCCCGGCCGTCTGTGATTGCTTACTCGGCAAGTCCGCCTGGATCAATGACCTGCTTGGCGTTCGCTGCTCGGCGATGCTGAAACTGTCGCCTACACTCTGCCGTGACAGTTTCGGTACGCTACGCGACCTTCACAATGCGTCTGGCTTGCGCTACAGAGCTCGACCCTACTTGCTCGACTGACAGAGCTCCACTGAATGTGCTGGCACTGTCTTCACACTTATCTGCCTGGCGCAGACACGTGGTGTTGTCCCCCACCACTGTGCTCTCGCGTCACGATTATAGCCTCGAACCCACATCATCTCGGCTGTTCCGTTATAAAATAACTTAAGGGTTATCTAACATCCTTAAAATTATTTCCACATATAATGCATGTTATATCTTCTCTTCCAAGATGTTTAAATATCATATTCCATATATATCTTAATAAAGCTTCACATCTCTATCCATAATTCCATCTTCTTACAGACGTCAGTGCCTCCTTGATCCTAGACCTCCTACGTCATCTTGACATTCTTCTTGACTCGATCGGTGCGCTATCTTTTCCTAACTCTTCCCAAAACCTCAACTACGGCTTAATGTCTGCTGGCGTAGCCGATAGCCTAAACTAGGTATCGGGTACAGTACCAAATCTTACACAAAGGTATCCACACAAGTTTAAACTTCACTAAACAATCTGATTTACACGCTTACAAAACTAGACCTGCAGATGACATATCACTTTTCCATATCAATTCCAAACAATATGGCAGTAAGTATAGTGCCTTTGTGAAGTTCAATAGACTACCAGAAAATAGAAAAATTGCACCTAGCCTAGCAATCTTTAAAAGGAGGCTAAAACAGTTTCTGTGGAATGATTATAAAGTGTCAGTTTGAAGAAATTCCAAAATCTGAGAAGACAAAAAAGACTACATTGTGTACAAAAACTTATGAAAACTACAAAATGTTGTATATATTTTCATACTGAAAACTTTGTAAACTAAACATTGAATTGTAATTTGTCGCCAACAAGATAAAACTGTACGATTCATTTGTATATGAGTCCTTGACTCGTTAAGGGATTAATAAAATGAATGAATAAAGGTAGAAGGAAATCTATCATCTCCGTAGTAGTAGAGTAAGATATATTGTATTAACCATAATTGCCATTCTTTCCTTTTCGTTAACATGATTGAGGTACGGTTCAGGTTCGACGTTTCTTTCATGGCTGGCCACATTTTCAGCCGGATTTTGATTCGAATAACGAATGCATCCCTATTTCAATCTTGCCATTGAATTAACTTTAATATTAATATTTCCATTTTTTTAAAATTTAATTAAATGATAATGAATATTTTTAATCGTTGTGAAGAAAACCGTTAGGAAGAAGCCTTGCGTATTTTTCAAGAAGATGAATTTAATCTGTAATTATGATGAACTTTGGTGAAATTTTGACGAACTTTTTGAATTTTATCTCAAATTGACGTTTTAATCTGCGTTGATATTGGAAGCTATTTATTGGAGAATCACCATTGAAAATCACTCTCATGAGCTTTTGTGGTAGGAATATCGTTTTTGATGAGCGGTGTTGACCAATCTCAATTTTGAAGAACTCTCTATTTTTTGAATGACTTTAATTGGCGATGACTTCTAATTGATCAACAGTAGAATAATTTATGTTACCTGGATCCATGGTGTAGAAGACATTGTTGTTCTTTTACGATTTCATCTGAGTTAGGGTGATGTCTATTAGATTCTGATCATTTTGACTTCTAATGGATCCCATGCGAACTTTGTGCCTGGAGGATTTCTTGGTGTAGGGTTGATTGATTTTGATAGATGGATCATTTTTGAAATGAGAATTTAGTCTTGATTAACATTCAATCTTTTAATAAGATTCCCAAAAGTGAGTTTGAGAGTTAATTATTATTGTTATTAAAATACGACGAAGAATATTTTGAAAGCCAAAGCTACTATATTACTTTGGAAATTAATATGTAATCCATTCTCAACAATTTAAACTATGTGCAAAGGTGTTATGAATTTTGGATCGGCATAATAATATGTGCGATGTTTTTGATGGTACCCGATGATTTTAAAAGTTTATTGGTCACCAAGAATGTGTTATTTATATATATGCATCGATATTACTTGGTGTTTGTGAGAACAGTACTATGTGAAGTACGTGCCAATGGAGCTAATGATAGCTAATATTGGGAAGAATTTCGGTGAAATCTTCAGGTATAATGTTTGTGGTATTAATGCTTATGTGAATGTAATGTGAATGTCAAGTGTGACATCAATAGTTATTAAATCGTATCATAGTGGATCTTTACGTAGTGCGAAAGTGTTTGTGACAGAGTTTTATATTTAATAAATCCAACTTGTGATTTAATTAGCAAAGCCAGCAGAGATATTTTTAGCCTACTTTTCACATTTTGCAAAAATGAGAAAAAAGTAGTCTTATGAGATCGGGCAAATGTGTGTCTGTCTGTCTGTCTGTCTGTCTGTCTGTCCTTCTGTCTGTCTGGCTGTGTGTGTGTCCCCCCCTATCAACTCCTAAACGGCTGCAGCAATCAAAACCAAACTTAGTATGAGTAAAGATGTGCACCGGAATAGCTCACGTCCATATTTGAAAATGATGTCAGTGCTACCAACTGCTGAAAAAACGCACTAGAAATTTGAGCTCCATGTTGGATATCCTGCAAGGTATGCATAGGAGCTATTCCAAAATTGGCACACATGTAGATAATACTATTTCAGTTTAATTTCCAGGAGGCCAACCATGCCAGTGTTGCCAAAATAATTTTAAGCCTTCTGATAGGTCCAATGTTTAAATGCATATAACTTCTACACTATCAACTGGATTTCAACCAAATTTTGTATGTAATATCTGTACATAAACAGATATGACTGAGCGTATTCTTAAGAGCCACCAGGGCTGCCAACTGTTAATAATTGCTCTCTCTATTTTTTTTATCCAAATACCAATATATCAGAATGTGTGCAAGCCGACAGCTTTAAACTATGCACACGTATAGTACCTGACATGTTTGATTAATTTTGGAGTAACTTATATACGTCAGTTCTACCAACATGATTCTAAGCCTGCTGATAGGGCCAATTTTTAAAAACATGTAACTTCTATACTATCAGTAGGATTTCATCCAAATTTCGCATGTACTATGTGTAACATATCAGATATGACTATAAGTATTCTTCAGTGCAATCAGGGCTGCCAACTGTTAATAAATGCTGTCTATATTTTTTAGCCTAATATCAATATATCAGAAAGTATGCAAGCCAACAGCTCTATACTTTGCACACGTATAGCACCTGACATTGTAGATTAATTTGGAGTAATTAATACAAGGCAGTGCTGCCAACATGATTCTAAGCCTGCTGATATGTCCAATTTTAAAATACATGTAACTTCTATACTAACAAATGGATTTCATCCAAAATTGGCACAACAAGATATCATAATATTTCAGATAATTTCTGACCAGCACACGCATGGTATTGTTGGCAACATGCTTTTACGCGTGCTGATAGATCCAGTGTCTAACTGCAAGTAACGTCCATTGGACTTCAACCAAATTTTGTATTCTGTACCTTAAGAGATGGAACTAAGAATATATTCAGTCACCAGGGCTGCCAACTGTAGTGCTCTATTAGGATACATTATACCAGGTATATTTTGAACTAATTAGATATTTCGATATTACCAACTTAATTTCGTCATTATTCTAGATAGGTTCATATTCTGTAGAATAATCATTGGCATGAAAAGTAGGCTGTATAGTTCTTAACGGAACTTCTTGTTAGTAATCTTATTGGATATATATTGAACCCTTATGATATCATCTGATATAATAATGATTCAATTTTTAGCCTACTTTTCACATTTTGCAAAAATGAGGAAAAAGTAGACTTATGAGATCGGGCAAATGTGTGTCTGTCTGTCTGTCCTTCTGTCTGTCGGTCTGTCTGGCTGTGTGTGTGTCCCCCTATCAACTCCTAAACGGCTGGAGCAATCGAAACAAAATTTGGTAGAAGTAAAGATCTATACCTGAATATCTCACGGCCATATTTGAAAATGATGTCAGTGCTACCAACTGATGAAAAATCGCAATTGAAATTTGAGCTCCATGTTGGATATCTTGGAAAGTATGAATGGGAGCTATTTCAAAATTGGCACACGTGTAGATAATAATATTGCAGTTTAATTTCCAGGAGGCCATATATGGCAGTGTTGCCAAAATGATTATAAGCCTACTGATAGGTCCAAATTTTAAATGCATATAACTTCTACACTATCAATTGGAATTCAACCAAATTTCATATGTACTATGTGTACATACACAGATATGAAAGAGCATATTCTTAAGAACCACCAGGGCTGCCAACTGTTAATAAATGCACTCCCTATTGTTTTTATCCAAACACCAATGTATCAGAAAGTATGCAAGCAGACAGCTTTAAACTATGCTCACGCATAGTACCTGACATTCTATATTAATTTGGAGTAACTTATATACGTCAGTGCTACCAACATGATTCTAAGCCTGCTGAGAGGTCTAACTTTAAATACACGTAACTTCTATACTATCATTTGGATTTCAACCAAATTTCGTGTGTGTTATGTGTACCATAACAGATATGACTATGCGTATATTTAGGAGCAAGCAGGGCTGCCAACTGTTAATAAATACTGTCTCTATTTTTGTTACCCTATTATCAATATATCAGAAAGTATGCAAGCCAATAGCTCTAAACTTTCCGCACGTATAGTACCTGGCATTCTAGGTTAATTTGGAGTAACTAATATAGGCCTACGCCAGTGCTGCCAACATGATTCTAAGCCTGTTGATAGGTCCAATTTTAAAATGCATGTAACTTCTCTACTAACTAATGGATTTCATTCTAAATTGACACAACAATAGATCATATTATTTCAGATTATTTCTGACCAATACACGTATGTCATTGATGCCAACATGATTTTACGCGCACTGTTAGATGCAATGTTTAACTGCATGGAACGTCCATGCTATCCATTGGATTTCAACCAAATTTTGTATTCTGTACCTTAAGAGATGGAACTAAGAATATACTCAGTCACCAGGGCTGCCAACTGTAGTTCTCTATTAGGCTACATTATGCCAGGTATACAGTATTTCGAACTAATTAGAAATTTCTATATTACCAACGTAATTTCGTCATTATTCTAGATAGATCCATTTAGATTAATCATTGGCATGAATCTTAAATTTTAAGAAAATTAGGCTCTTTAGTTCGTCACGGAACTTCTTGTTATTTTATTATGTTTGAAAGAGGGTATTCATACAAGCAGCAGTGGATTCGAGTTGAGGAAATATGTTGCAACTATTGGGAGCTGGACGACAAAGCAAGTATATTTAAGCCAAGCTTTTGAGACAAGGAAAAATGTGCCATAATTCCGGGAACTAAAGAGGTCAACGTGCAATATGCGTGGTTTCAGTTAGCTGGCCATGAGACGGTTGCTACCGATTTACGCAAGCAGGAGTAGGGGGACCAGGATCTGACAGGAAGAGGATGCTTGTACGTCATAAAATGGGGAGGAGTCTCTAGGTCGAACTCTCCGAGATGAATTTGAATCAACGAATGAAGCAAGGCACGATTGAGGCCCGCGAAAAACTAGCGTACCTTTGATTTGGCGCAAAATGTATATTAATAAAACCCATGATCATTTTTGTCTCCGCCGATCAGATTCTTAACCTGTGCAATAAGAGAAGCTCAATGAAATTAGTCGCAAGTCCGTAACTTAAAAACTCCGAATTATTTTTAAAATTCGTCCCCACTACTGTCAATTTGCTGTGTTCTGTATAAATGTAGCCAAGCTGGAGGTTGAACTTACTTTATTTCGATGTGTCGTGGGCGACACTTGTGTGGACTTTTATTTTGAGGTGTCGTGTGGGACACTTGACTTTATTTCGATGTGTCGTGGGCGACACGTGTGTGGACTTTTATTTTGAGGTGTCGTGAGGGACACTTGACGTTATTCTGAGGTGTCGAGGTGACACTTGTGTAGACGAAATATTAACTTCTAAACTCTGACGAGTTCTTCAAGTATTTATGTGTATAATTTGCGTATGAATGGTAGAAGCTTCTGGCTTATAAATATTTAGGGAAAGTTTCTTCGAAAATTGCTCAGGACTTTGAGTGGACATTATCAGCTCATTCAGCAATTTTAGTAGTAATTGTAGTACTGTGAAATAACTGAACATTTTCTATCCTAAGAAAACCAAGATGTCTGGAACGAGGCCAACAGTTGGAAGGATGACCATGGACACACCAGCGACTATGCCCAAGTCCGGCTAAATAACTGCTGGGTTATGTGTGGCGACGTGAGCTGAGGTGTTTTGGCGAAGTGATAAGTACAACATATTGATATTCAACTTTAGTCGTAGTTAGATAAGCTGGGGAAATGTAAATAATTTTCTGTTTTTTTATTGTAGTTTGATTTTTATTCGGTGTACCGACACTCGATTGTAATGTCGTGCGTGACTATTTTTTTCTAATATAATTGATTGTAATGTAACTTATAAACGTACAATGCGTGTACAGTGTATTGTTCACATCGCTTGAGCGGAATTTATGGTCTGAGCGATAAATGGTGCTTTGTAAGAATAAACTTAACGATAAACTTAGAATTTTGGGGGGGGGGGGGTAACATTTAAACCTTGTTTGATAAACAGGCGTTTTTATTGTGACTTGCCTAGAGCAATTTTATTTTGCAGGGTACCATAGTTCTCTTAGTAAAAATGCAAAACTAATGAAGTAATGATTTTATTTGATCTTGGGGAAAACAATTTAAGTCTTTCCGTGGAATCCTAAATCTGGACGTATTTCAGGTGGAGAGATGTGAGGTGAAGTCATTACCCAGGTGTGCGTTATTTGGTTATGTGTGATGATGTGTGTCTACATGCGCGGGGAACATCGTGGTAATCTGACCATGATTCCTGTCTGCAGCAAAATATAATTAACGGCAGTATGTACTCCAGGGAGACTACTGGCCGGATCTTCGTGTCTTTAAATTCCTGAGAGAATTATTGGGACAAATATGATATTTTATACACACTTTTTCAGGACATACAAGGTACTTCTAGGATCGAGAGCTGCTGTGAGCAAGCTTCCGATATTATTATGCGACGCACAGGGTGAATGATATAATGGCTTCATAAGGGACGGAAAGATTTTAAGATAACACCAATTAGGTTTGAGGCCGGGTTACCGTGTCCTCTTCTCTTAAAGTAGATGAGCCTGTATTCTCTATCTTGATTTAAAGGGTAGCTCGCCATACTCAGACCATAATTTTCATGCATTAAGTTGAATTGATATTTGTTTGTGTGTTATAATTAAATGCCATTGGGCATAGTGTTGTTCTTGTTTTTTGATATAATCCATTTGGATTGTTGTGGTCATTGTAATTATTAGAATGACGTTCAGTCATGTCCTCGTGTATTTTGTTGCAGTCACGTACGCGTGTGTTGATTTTACCAAGACCCGGTTGGGCAATTAGACGTGTTTTGGCACGTTGTCAAGATCTCGTTCGGAGATCTAATTTGTATTATATAAGGGTAGCGGGTGTCGGATATTCTTAAGTGCCTTGTTGTGTGTTCCCTAAGCTAATCTAATTTACGCAGAATTACGGATTCGTTGCTTGACGGGAAACCAGATGGTAACGGATCTCGTAATCGTACTTATTTCCTTCATATAATCAAAACATCGTCACGCGTACACAAGTATAGATTTGAAGTAGACGTAATGTTTCAAACGTCTTTTTATTAATAATCTCTCCTGAGATATTTATTTTAAATGTTAAACTGTCGATATTTGATTGCCACTTGATTGATGCAGACACAACTTAGGATTTGCAGTTGTGATCTATTTAGAAGTGTGGGAGTATATTCGAGATTTTTTTATTGTTGTTATTTTTGGTTATTAAACTTGTTATTTAGTATACTGGTTTACATCCTTTCTTTAATTATTGTATTTGCCCTATGTACCCTTGTAATCTATGAGAAGCAAAATTTAACTGCACGGCTATCATGGACCGAAATATTACCCGAAATTGAGTCTCGATACGCTTCTTTTACAAGGGTTCAATATATAATTACTTCGAAGTTTATATTCTTCTTAGCTTCATTGCTTGGCTGAATAATTACTGGAAATAACTAATATGAATACATCGAAATATGATAAAATGTAACATGTGGTGTATTCTTGGAATACACGGTAAGATAGAGTATTTTTAATGCTCTTTTCTCGTTCACTCCTTACTTTTTCTCAAACACCAACAGTGATCTCCTATGTTCTCTTTGCTGTTTAGGGTTCTCATGTCACTTGTGAGTCTGTTCTAGATATATATCTTCCATGACTCACCTAGCGTCATCTAGCAGCGAATCTCTGAAGTTCCTCAATTCTTCCCGGTGCAAGAGGACTTCCTTATCAATCTGGCCACCAGATCTCGTCGCCATCGCCAGCTATTATCTCCGTGATCAAGAGAACTTCGTCTACTTTTTCACCCACCATGCTGCGCTAGTATTGCCTGCTATCAACTCTTTGAAGACCATTTCCTCAAGAGAATTTAACTTTTCTATGTTAGTTATGCTTATATGTCTTCCTTTTGTCTCCTATCCCCACTCTTTTCCCTTCCCTGGTCCCTCTGCGCTTCGCTGAGTGTGTCTCACTTGTACGTCGGCACTCGACTCTGTCAGTCAAGGCTCCACTAGAGCCGACCTTCTGAACTAAAAAGGCATTCTTTAGATTCCACGCCATGTTGGAACTTTAATCGTCAAAGGGAATTTCATCGTCGCCATGAAGCAAAGATAAGTACCGACTTCAAGTTTTAATCTTATTCTCATCATCTTTTAACAACCACATGCTTTTAATAATCATTTATAGGCAGTGTGAGATTACTTATTTGTGGCAATAATCATCCTTCGCGGGATTTTTTATATTGAGCTTTGTCTGTCTAAGTCAATCTTTGTAAAAGCTGCATTTCTGATGCTTGTTAAATGAGAGATCTTCTCACAACGTGGGATATTATCGAATACCCACTGCCTATAAAATATTAAGCTCGTTCCACCGCTGGAATAACTTTGGCCCTATTTTTCTATTAGGATCGTTCTGGAACCTTCCAGAATCTGCACTCTATCTACAAGTTGTGCCGCCATGTATCTTCCACTCACTTGTGGGAATACTATTTAAAAATGAGGCATCTCCCTTATGAATTAATGCTCAATAGCTAATTTTCTTCCACCGTTGGAATGTTCTATGGCGCATTTAATTGTAATCCACAACTTTCTCAAGCAATAGACTTTCGCCTATCTAGTGTAACCAGTTATTTTCCACAATTGCAATAACTTTTTTTGCCATAAACTTTTGTGTTACTACAGTGAACTTTTCATCCATTTAACAGACTATAGTGAAAACTAGTGCTTGTTCAACATTTTCTACCGCGTCGCGATCGTCCTATTACCATAAATAAGGCCATGAACATTTATCCTCAATCCCAGTTGATCTTTCCTAAACCTCTTACTAACAAACCATAATAATAAAATTGTTACTTTAGGTCTTTTTCAATGAGGTGTCACTCTATAGAAGTGCCCTCCCCTTTTTCTTATATAACATTAATTAACTTCTGCATAAATACGTGTCAAGTGCACGTTTCAAACTTACATTGTTTCTCCCTTCTAATTAGGGAATACAATTCTTTCAACTCATGAGTGAGTTATATCTAGGTTTCACGAAAAGGAAACTTGCCCCATTTGTCTCGTGATTCCTACTTAAACATAGGAAGTCTAGAACCTTCCTTTTGACTTTCTCTTCAGGTTTCACAGTAAATGACCTGCCCTATTTGTATAACTATTATAAAAGTAATTCAGCGTAAATATAAGAAGTTATAGGAACTTCTCTTTCATTCTACTTGCTTTCTTTTTTGTTATTTTCGAAGTCGTAACTTTTTCTAAGATAGGTACTTGGAAATTTCTTAAAGTACACACCTTGTACTCGATTTAATGTCTAACTTTAATCACTTCATTTGTCTTTTTTAAAATCTTACGAAGATTTTAGTACATATAAAGGTTTGAAACCTAAAGAATTGTTAATTGCCTGGCGCAAACTTAAAATGTTTTCTGAGGTCTGCGACCCCAAATTGTTAACAAAATTGAAAATATATATTTGTTAAATTCATCAAATTCTTTTGAATTGTTAAATAAATTAAGAGTTCCTTTTCGCTTTTTCATTTTTCTAGTATAACAGTTAGGCAGATCCTGTCTTCCTTGACTTTTCCCACTTAATGCCATTAAATCTATTGATAGGGCTTTCACCACTTGTTGCATTTGAGCAAGAACTCTTAGCGGTTATCTTAGTAAAGTCTCTCTTAGCTTTAATAGCTAATTCTAACTGGCCAGTAAGGCAAGTACAGCTCGCTACGCCAGCTTCCTGCTTGTGGAGATCCTCTCCAAAAAACTTATGGTTGGTTTTCCAAAAGATAAGTGTTTCTCTTTGCCTAAACTTTTAGTAGGCTCCTGGCTGGGTAAAAGCTTAGCCATTTCCAAATGCAACTATTGGTGCACTTACCAACATTTTCCTCAAAAAGTATAATTCTTTTATCACTATCCTTTTTGGAAGCACTTGGTCGCTTTTTAGGAACTCTACAACTTCGAAAACTGGAAATATCGAAATCGATTCAAATTATTGGCATTCTTCGAATTACTTGTTCAAAAACGAATTCCTTTGAACAGACATACAATAAGTCTGTTACTCTCTGTCTTGCCAGATCATCACCCTTCCCCATAGTAGGCATATGCATGCTTGAGAGGGAATACGCTAAAGCCATTCTCTTGCAAACCGCCCAAGTCCTAGCTGCGTTTCCCGTTAGCTTCGACCAGGTCCTTACCCACTTTAGGTATCAGAGAGCGGATTTGCAGTGGCAACCGCCTTTGAGTGTATTTAAAGTTAAATTTATAACTTTTGTGGGACTCTCCTCCTATTTCTCCATCCTTTCTCTCCAGTCCGAAACCCACCTCCTTTTCTTTATCATCTTCCCTTGGTGGTTAGGTTATTCCTCAGCCAATAATCTACCCAACATGCAAGGATGGATAGTGATAGCGATAAGCGTATTGCAAACGCATTTAAGGGTGTAAGTAACGATGCTAGTTTGTAGATATAATTATTTAATATTAATGTGCGGTATTTTGGATCATGGAGTATTTGTGATACCTTAATGATCTCAATAAGTTGATAGATCATTCTTCTTGTATATATTGTTGCTATATTTTGAGTGACTAGGAACTCAATATTACCAGATCCAATGGGACATTGAATTGTTCATGACTCCATTTATCGTGATTTTACTTTCAGTCAGTCTATTTTCTTTTAGTGACATTGCTACTTTTCTTGTTTAATGTCATCCTGAATAAATTTTGATGATTTATTTTTAATCCTCATGACGTGGTAATTTATAAAGGTGATGGAAGGTTGTGTTAAGAAGGCCATTGCAGGGTGTTTTCTAGAGTTTCCAGCACTCTTGAGATTTTTTATTTATTTGAATCTTGTGCTCTTTGAGCGTCTTTTATTACACTTTGGTCTTTCTTAATGCAACGTTGATAGAATAGATTGTGCCCTATTATCCCTTTTACTGTTGGTAGGGTCTGGGGGTTTTTCTAGCCGGGGATTTTCAGGTTCTACGATCAAGCTGCCATCATGGGATTCGACGAGTATTGGTTTGATAATGCGGGTACAGTACCTTAGGCAGTTATCTTCATTTACTCAGATAGTGAGACTTGTAGCATGGATGTTGTGCTTTATCAGAAACACGTTACGACGTGAGATCCGAGTGTGATGATCTCTCCGTCCATGAATGGAAGGGGCTGAGAGAAGACTTCTTCTCGTCCAAATGGCAGTGAGGGAATAATCTGACAGGAAACAACTGAAATCCCTTGGTACTATCATGGGTCAAGATGGTCTTCCAAGGCTGAAGACAAAAATTATCCGAAGGGAAGATGATGAAAATTTCAGGTACCTTATCCTACTTCCTTCCAGTCACCAACTTGTAGAAAATCCGATACATCATTATTGATACCCCACATGAATGGCACTGGCCAGCAGCACGTCGGTAACTCGATAACCAACGCTCTGCTTACCAGAATGAGACGTGTACGGCGAGCGTGGATGGGCCAACTTACCTGTATTCAGGGGTCCGGGTCACTTCCGCAGCAAAATCACCTCCAGATGACATGTCCCAACAGAAGAGCTCCAAAGGAGTGGAAGGAAGATGGAGAAGGGGACAACACACACACAGGCTATCGTACAGACACCCCCCACTAACCGACAGAACTGCCGTCGGTGAAATAATGCCACAACAGTAGTAAAAGGAACAAAATAAAAGTTTAATTGTTAAAACTTCCACCAGAAAAGAGAACATGCATGCTTGCAAACAAAAAGGCAAGAATTAAATGAAATTTAATTAGTTAAAAAGCCCAAAGCTAAAAAAATTAACTTATATATATATAGGCATAATTAAAAGATAACGGGCTTGGTAATTTACACGCCAATACAATATCGATCCGACATGCAGATGTTCAGGCCACGCCAAAAAAAGGGATTGAAATTAAATTAAATTAAAAAAAAAAAATGGGAAAGAAAATAAATAAATGATATGCACGACGGCGGAAAACACAAGGACATTTACCAAAAATCACAAAATTAACATCAACAAGATTACATTAAAAAAAATATTAAGCTAACACACAACACGTTTGCTTTTGGAGGCCGGCGCCAATGGACTGACAACGAGACCATAATGCATCACGGCAAAACAACAGACATGGCCACACACAAAACATGCCCGATCGAAACTACGGCAAACAATTAATAAAATAAATTTTAACATCAGCGTAAGGAAATGAACGGCGGAAAACAATTACATCTAAAAACTATTAATGCAAGTCATTTTAAAACTCGACGGATCTTACATAGTTAAAAAAAATGACAATCCCAAGCTTGCCAAATGAAAATAAATACAAATTTAAACGTAAAATAAACTAATAAATGTGTCTCCAGAAGGTACAAAATACTAATAAACTTAATATATACAAGGAAACGTTATTAAAACGTAAAAGAAATTTTAGGCCTACAAGGCAAAACACAACAGAAGATCAACATTCATACACGGCCAAAATTGGAGCACCCAAAATAAAATAATTAGATAAATTAAATTAAAAAAACGTACCTTAAATTCTTCACAGTGGAGACACAATAATAATAAAATAATTAACACATAATTTTACGTTACTACAAGTGCTTCACAAAAAAATGGCTAACCCGGCACATGCGTTGTTTGGGTCACAATCACAGGTCACATTTCACACGTCCACTTCACGGCGAAACGATGAAAATTCACAGCCTGAAGAGAACAGGCAATTCCTTTTTCCTTGCATAAATTTAGATTTCGTAGAGAATGGGGGCCAAAAGCCCCCATCAACGGAGACACCTTTCACGACCAGACGGCTAGATGTTTTCTTCACGACAGCTAATGGCCTCCACAAAATGGCGGAGAATTTTTGCGTGTCAAATCCGAACTGCATACATGTAAATAATATTGTCCAATCACGGAGTGACACCTCAAAACAACAATGTCATAAATAAGTTCATAATTTGGCGGTATCAAGAATACACTAGCACTTGTTTGATGACGAAGAATGTAATTGTCTTTCAATTATGTCATGCATATAAAGAGTATTATAAGGCGCAGCCCACACTACGTATCGGAGAGAAACAGGAACCACGTGCAGACTTTACAAGGTCCGACTGGCGCTACCATCTCGTGTTCAAAATGGGAAGCAAGTCACCAGGCGGTCGTTTCAAATGTCGAGATGTTACGATCCAAGGGTATATACATGTTTGAAAGCGTAGGGACGTGCCCTTGCACGTATCAGTCTCCCTCCCTTAAGTGTGAACACGGTTCACGAATATGCCTAGGCATAGACAGTACTCCTTAACTTGTCGATTCACCAGAGATGTTTCCCGAAGATAATGTTCACCTGTTAACTCCAATTGATGGATGAAACCGCATCGTTTTGGTTAGGAAGAATGCAGGGTCAGATTATCAGTGATGGGATAATTGATCACCTCGCAAACCACTTAGTCAACAGCATCACTGTGTCCAAAAATCTTCAGAAACGCAATACACCAGCACCAGCAGTGCTTTCAGAGTCCAAGACACGTTAGATACATTTTCAACAAGTCCAATGTAGGTCGTTTTAGACGAAGTAGGAGGAAGCAATGTGCAAGATATGATTCGACGCGTGGGCAGCCATTTACAAAAATATAAGTTAATCTAATTTCAAAAAAGGTTTACAGAATTACTAATTCTTACTACATTTTACAAAGAGAAACAAGGTTGACTTTAAATGAAGAAAATTTTTGACCATGCCCTAGATCCGTGCTTACAAAATTTCATTAACAAGTTTACCTTTTTACAGATTCGAAGTACGTTACAAGATTACATGAGTTAGATGACTATACATTTCGAAGGAACTACGGTAGAGGAATGACCACTAAAATTCCCAAAGGGAACAGGAATACAAGGTTACCATGAGTTAGGTCTCCCACCAAGCCCAACTTACATGTTATCATCGCCTATGAAACATCAAAATTAGGTACACTTTTACAATTTACCATTACAATGGGAACTTCCCAACAATACAGTTTGTATCCCATCAGAGTTTTCAAATCCAATTAAATTCAAAATTCCACAAGGAACAGAAGCTTGAAGGCTTCAATGAAGGTTAGGGATACTCTACATTATACAAAATTTGTTTTACAAAATTTACGGTAGCATTTCCTCATTAGACACCTCTCCACCTCGCTTAATGTGTGATAGATGCACTCTAGAAATTTTGTTGGCCTTAGGGTTTCGAACAAGAAGAGTAACAGGGGTCAAGAATGCCTCTACATAACATGGGCCTTTAAAACGAGGGGTTAACTTGCTTGAAACTAGATTACTGACGCCCTTGGGCTCGAAATTGCGGACGTACACAACATCACCAATTTCCAAATCAGCTGGCTTGCGACAGGCATTGTGTCGCCTGGCAAGTTGGTCATGGGATACCTTAATATTCTCTCTAGCCTTGTCGAATTTCGCCCTCATATCCTCGGGCGTGAAACTGTCAGGAAGGAGATCGTGCAGGTTCCACAGGTTGGACAACGGAGAATTAGCCATAAAGGAAAACATTAACGAAAAAGGGGTAGCTTGCGTGCTCTCATGCACGGCGGTGTTGAAAGCAAAATTGAGCCAATGCAAATTAGAATCCCACTTGGAATGGTCGTCGTGGTGGAAAGCAATCAGAGCAGAACGGAGATATCGATTTACTCGCTCAGCGAGAGACGGGTTAGGAAAATAGGGGGTGGTGGTTACATGCGAAATAGCATAATCAAATAAGAATTGACGGAACTGATGAGATACAAAGCACTTGGCATTATCTGACACCAGATACTGACACGGCCCAAAAGACGAGAAGATGGAATTAAGACACTTTATGACGGAACTGGTCGTAGCCTGTCTGGTGGGGAAAATCCAACTAAACCGGGAGAAACCGTCAGTGCAAACAAGCGCAAATTGGTTTCCCCGACCAGAGCGAGGGAACGGTCCAACATGGTCGATAAAAAGCCTCTCCATGGGTCTAGATGCTGGTTCAGATGACAACAGGCCAACCTTAGTAGAAACCGGAGGTTTGCTAATACTGCATGCAGCACAATTCCTAATGAGCCTCCTGATGTCGCCATCCATACCTTGCCAAATGAAAAACTGTCTGATTTTAGCTCGGGTCTTGAATACTCCTAGGTGGCCACCAATAGGAGATTCATGATAGTAACGAAAGATTTCGGGAATGAGGACCGACGGGAGCACAATTTTAGGTAGGCGGTCATGACGAGACGAACAACACAATACACCGTCCTTCAGAGAGTAGGGCTTGATCACTTCACCAGAATTGATTCGGTCAATAAGGCTAGATAAGGAGGGGTCTTCCTTCTGGAATCGTCTCACATCCTCAAAAAGCACAGGGGAATTGCTAAGAACGGCATTGACACAATTTACAGCAGATACAAGGTTTACAGTTTCACATTCCTGAACATCCTCTTCAGCTGTTTCCTCGTACATGCGGCTTAAAGAATCAGCTACCGCATTTTCGGACCCACGAATATGTTGGACAGTGAACTGGAACGATAGAATCCTAGTTGCCCACCTAGCAATTCTACCAGTTTTGCGGGGTTTCCCTAAGACCCAGCTCAAGGCTTGGTTATCGGTCTCAAGGAGAAACTTGGTGTGCTCAAGATACATACGGAATTTTTCTAGAGCGAACAACACAGCTAAACCTTCAAGTTCGTAAATGGAATACTTCCTCTCTGCGTCCGTTAAGGTACGAGAAGCGTATGCAATGGGTTGCCTACCCAGATCAGATTCCTGCAGTAGAACACAACCAACACCACGACCAGACGCATCAGTCTGCACAATGAACTGCTTCCCAAAATCCGGAATGGCTAACACAGGGGCGTTAGAGAGCGCAAGCTTAAGATCTTCGAAGGCTGCCTGCTGAGAGGGACCCCACTCAAACTTCACAGCCTTTTTGCGTAATTGGTTTAGAGGAGCAGCACGGTCGGCAAAGTTACTGATAAACTTACGGAAGAAGTTCACCATACCAATGTAGCGAGCAACACCCTTGGCGTTCTTGGGTGGTTTAAAATCTCTGATGGCCTACGTGCGAGACTGGTCCACTGAGATACCAGATTCAGAAACAATATGTCCCAAGAAGGAAATTTTGGGCTTGGCAAAGGAAACCTTGGACAATTTTACGGTAAGTCCAGCGTCACGCAACCGATCAAGTACAATTTTCAGATGATCAACGTGTTCCTCGAAGGACTCGGAATAGATCACCACATCGTCAAGGTAGTGGTACACAAACTTGAATTTAATTTCTGAAAATACCTTGTCCAGAAGTCTACTCAACACAGCGGCTCCGGTGGATAGGCCAAACGGGACACGGGCATACTCAAACAGGTTCCAGTCAGTGGAAAAAGCAATAACATGCCTGGATTCAGGAGAGAGGGGAATTTGGAAGTAGGATGAATTTAAATCGAGGATCGTGAACACCTTCGCGTTGCGAAACCAACTAAAACATGTGTGAAGGTCCGGCAAAGGAATGGACTGCAAAACAACTTTTTGATTAAGAGCCCTATAGTCGACCACCGGCCGAAAACCACCGTTAGGTTTTGGCACAAGAAATACAGGGGATGAGTAGGCAGAGATAGAGGGTTGGGTTACACCTTCTTCTAACATCTTATCGATAATCTTACGAAGTTCAGCCATCTTGGGCGGGGCAAGGCGATACGGGCTGGAACGCACCGGCACAGAATCGGTTAGCTCAATCTTGTACTCCATCAAATGGGTTACACCCAACTTGTCAGTAAATACATCGTCATACTCCTGACATAACCTCTTAATGGCATCCTTTTGAAGACTCGTTAAATTTTCCAGATCGAGATCCTCAATGGTCATAGGTTCAGTAACAGAATTGACAGCAGGAGAAGATAAAACCGGGTTAAAAGATAATTTACTCTGTGGATTAAACTTAAACCATAAGTTGCGAGCACCAAAATCAAGAAGCATACCAACGTGTGACATGAAATTAGCTCCAATGACCACAGCACAAGAAAGATTTCGGGCAACCAAAAATTTAAATTTCCAAGAAAAATTTAGAATATGAATTTTGACTGTCATACTACCCAAAATATTTAAGTTTGAACAAATTGCCGAAATAAAAGATTCATTGTTAGGCTCTAACTCAGGAAATTTGCAAACACTCTTCATAGATAAAAACCAGTCCTCGCTTATAAAGGATGCGACACTACCAGAATCAAGCAACGCAGAAACGGGCTCGTCATTGACACAAATTTCAATAAACGGGGATATTCCTTTAGCCACAGGAGAAATTCCAAAATCATTACTCACTCTAACACGATTACAATTAGGTGACGAGGACACCCGCACCCTAGGATTCACACAACGTTTAGAATTAGGCTGACTTGCCACGCCATTGCTCACCGACAGGTTAGGTAGGTCAGCGACATAAGCAGAATTAGCACATGAAGATTTAGTTTTCAACGAGTTATCAAGACTATCATTGGTAGGGCGACCAGAAACTTCACAGGGTTTTCCCAAATTCTTACACACAGAAATATCCTTGGAAGTAACACCCGAATTGGTCTCCACAACGTTCCGTCATTGGCGATACACAGCCTGGTTACTCGGACACACCTTCTTGACATGTCCCACTCCACCGCACGAGTGGCACTTAATATTAGGTCGAGGATGAAACATAACCTTAGGTGGGGGACGAGACATCAAGGAAGGAGGGGGACAAGACATCAAGGAAGGAGGAGGAACATTAGCTACACGAAGGGAATCTGCATGCTTCACAGCCATAGCCTCTATAACGACCTGTTTCAGCTCGACAAATGACGAAGGCCTGGTACACATAGTCATATATGACCTATATTGAGGCGAAAACCCATTCACAATTGATGACACCAACTGTCGCTCTGTTAAAGGGGATGCAAAAACCTGGGCATACACCTTAATGTCGCTGACATAGTCGCTAAGGGACTCGTCCAGCCTTTGGACACGATAAAGGAACTTATGCTCGAGAGCACTTAGGGCGCTCGCAGGGACAAAAAAAACCACAACACTTCCCTAACAAACATGGCTAAGGACATGCGGAGGTGGATAGCTTCAACAAGCTTATCGCGCAGCATACCGGATGCAACTGGATACAAAAGTTGGAAAATCTGAACTTCCGACATCCCAAAAATCGAGGCATGGTTACCCAACTCGACCACTTGCTTTAAAAATTGTACCTCTTGGGTAACGTCATCAAGGTTGAAATGCTTTAATTTAGTTAAGAAACCAGAAATAGGATGAGGAATCGACCCATAATTAACGGTAGGTGAGAACGTAGCATTAGGAATAGAGACATTGTTACCAGGGTAGCCCGCTCGCACACCCTCTACAGGCGACAAAACATTTATATTACTAGAGAAAGAACTGGGATGCAATGGGTCGGCAGGACCCAGGAAATCATTAGGTGACCTAACATGAGAAGAATGACCGTATGCAGGATTAAGTGGTATGGACGAGCCAGCGCCAGGCAACAGAGGGGCAGGCAAACTACTACTGGTAATCGATCCCAAAACCTCAGACCTAGTAAACAGAGGTGATTCACGTTCAACCCCAGAAGAACTCTCTAAATTCACAAGGTTATCGCTTAAGTCAATTAAATTGAAAACACTATTGTTGTCGGCCATTTTGGAAAACACAGAATGCAGACAACCAATATAGAAGGAAACAAATTTCCAGGAATTACAAGGACAGTTTACACTTTCACAACAGTACCATAACCAGCAATTACCATCACCAAAGATTAGGCTGACACTCGAACACAGCCACCCCACTACACCAAATCATGCACCATGCTGTCCAGAACTGCACACGTCACCACCTGCTTGGCTCGAGAACAGGGAGCTAAATTACAAAATAGGCACAAAACATCAGGCTACCAGCTACCGACGGGCTCCAGGATGCCTTCACACGCAGCATATAGGCTATCAGAACACTGAGAAATCCCATTTCCCATGCCAAGAACACATGTCAGTCACTCACCGGGCTTCATCTTCAGTGGGGATGTTGCACACAAACAGGGTAAAATACAGGAGTAAACGCCTCGTTTAGAACAGGTTACATACATACAGCATATGGATATCCAGAGGCAAACATGAAATAAAACAAATGACAAGGATTAGCTTTACACAACATCAAGTGCACTGGCCTGACAAAATCCCACCAACAACTGACCCATCGGCATTAGAGGGGTCCATAAAACAGCCTGTGGGTACTGGGGAGGGGATAGTTACGGAAGTGAACTCGAGCAGGATCTGCTACCAGAATGCTACCCCACATGAACGGCACTGGCCAGCAGCACGTCGGTAACTCGATAACCAACGCTCTGCTTACCAGAATGCGACGTGAAAGGCGAGCGTGGATGGGCCAACTTGCCTGTATTCAGGGGTCCGGGTCACTTCCGCAGCAAAATCACCTCCAGATGACATGTCCCAACAGAAGAGCTCCAAAGGAGTGGAAGGAAGATGGAGAAGGGGACAACACACACACAGGCTATCGTACAGACACCCCCCACTAACCGACAGAACTGCCGTCGGTGAAATAATGCCACAACAGTAGTAAAAGGAACAAAATAAAAGTTTAATTGTTAAAACTTCCACCAGAAAAGAGAACATGCATGCTTGCAAACAAAAAGGCAAGAATTAAATGAAATTTAATTAGTTAAAAAGCCCAAAGCTAAAAAAAATTAAGTTATATATATAGGCATAATTAAAAGATAACGGGCTTGGTAATTTACACGCCAATACAATATCGATCCGACATGCAGATGTTCAGGCCACGCCAAAAAAAAAGGGATTGAAATTAAATTAAATTAAAAAAAATTAAATGGGAAAGAAAATAAATAAATGATATGCACGACGGCGGAAAACACAAGGACATTTACCAAAAATCACAAAATTAACATCAACAAGATTACATTTAAAAAAAAATATTAAGCTAACACACAACACGTTTGCTTTTGGAGGCCGGCGCCAATGGACTGACAACGAGACCATAATGCATCACGGCAAAACAACAGACATGGCCACACACAAAACATGCCCGATCGAAACTACGGCAAACAATTAATAAAATAAATTTTAACATCAGCGTAAGGAAATGAACGGCGGAAAACAATTACATCTAAAAACTATTAATGCAAGTCATTTTAAAACTCGACGGATCTTACATAGTTAAAAAAAATGACAATCCCAAGCTTGCCAAATGAAAATAAATACAAATTTAAACGTAAAATAAACTAATAAATGTGTCTCCAGAAGGTACAAAATACTAATAAACTTAATATATACAAGGAAACGTTATTAAAACGTAAAAGAAATTTTAGGCCTACAAGGCAAAACACAACAGAAGATCAACATTCATACACGGCCAAAATTGGAGCTCCCAAAATAAAATAATTAGATAAATTAAATTAAAAAAACGTACCTTAAATTCTTCACAGTGGAGACACAATAATAATAAAATAATTAACACATAATTTTACGTTACTACAAGTGCTTCACAAAAAAATGGCTAACCCGGCACATGCGTTCTTTGGGTCACAATCACAGGTCACATTTCACACGTCCACTTCACGGCGAAACGATGAAAATTCACAGCCTGAAGAGAACAGGCAATTCCTTTTTCCTTGCATAAATTTAGATTTCGTAGAGAATGGGGGCCAAAAGCCCCCATCAACGGAGACACCTTTCACGACCAGACGGCTAGATGTTTTCTTCACGACAGCTAATGGCCTCCACAAAATGGCGGAGAATTTTTGCGTGTCAAATCCGAACTGCATACATGTAAATAATATTGTCCAATCACGGAGTGACACCTCAAAACAACAATGTCATAAATAAGTTCATAATTTGGCGGTATCAAGAATACACTAGCATTTGTTTGATGACGAAGAATGTAATTGTCTTTCAATTATGTCATGCATATAAAGAGTATTATAAGGCGCAGCCCACACTACCTATCGGAGAGAAACAGGAACCACGTGCAGACCTTACAAGGTCCGACTGGCGCTACCATCTCGTGTTCAAAATGGGAAGCAAGTCACCAGGCGGTCGTTTCAAATGTCGAGATGTTACGATCCAAGGGTATATACATGTTTGAAAGCGTAGGGACGTGCCCTTGCACGTATCAATTATCATGTAAAATATTCGCATGTGGGTGGACAAGTGTTACTTGGGAAATTGAGAGAAGACTAAATGTGGAGGTTCGAATCTAAGATTACCATGAACCCTGCTCCACTGCTGGAGGAGAGAGTAAACGATGCTTCAGTTTTCGAGGTCGGTGGAGTAGATTTGGCAGGACCAGTAGTCCTGAAAGAGGGTGACAAGACCTGGATTCTGTTGTTCACATGTGAATTTTATCGTGCCGTACAATTGGAGTAAGTGCTGAGCATGTTCACAGATGCCTTCCTGTTGGGACTGAGGGGATTCATTGCAAAGCGAGGCAGACCATGGCTGATGTATAGTGACAATGGGACGAACTTTTCTGGAGCTGAGAATTCCTGCGACTCACATGACTGGACTAGATTACAGAAGAGACATCTATATGAAGGATCCAGGGGAAGTTCATCCCACTTACAGCTGCATGGTGGGAGAGGGTAGTTTGGATGGTCAAGAAGCTTTTGAGGACACTTGGTAGAGCTTCACTCAAACATACAGAAGTCTCAGCTATTCTGTGTGATGCTGGAGTAGAAGAACCATGGAAACCACTTCCAGGATGGCTGAGGTAAGAATCAAATCCACCTCTTCTCAGTTTTGCCTCATGAGGCTGAATGTACACTGTTCCAGGCCTCATACCAGTTAAATTTCTTGGCAGGACAGGGCATCGAAACCTGGACCCCTGGGGTGACAGCCAAGGATGCTAGCCACCACACCTTGAGGTGGTCAAGAGGACCAAGGATGGACATGCAAGAGTGGTTTGAGAGAAGACTGCTGGGAAGGAGTTAACCAGATCTATACAGTGCATCTACCAGTTGGAGTTACCTTCGTGGGAAGATTCATCATCTATTGAAGGTGATCTGGGCGCCCACTCCTAGTACTCCTCATGATGTGGGCGTGTAGTGAAAATGCCAGTTCGATACAAGACTTAGTTTTTTGAGAATTTATTTTTTCTAAAAAATAAAAAAAATGTATGTTACGTTTTATAACTTTCAGAAATTGCCCATTGAATTTCATATTTACTGTGTGGTATCGTGGGTGATACTTAACGTGTGTGTGCTTGAAACAAACATGGAGGACAATGAACTGAAAACCAACAGTTAATTCTTTGTAGCACGCATTGTCCTGTGAACCTTGTTTAGATAGAAATAAAGTCAATTTATGACAAATTTCAGTTAATTGGGTAGATTTTCTGATTCGATGGAACAACAAGTAAATTTCAGGGTACCTCCAATTCCCCCCCCCCCCCCCAACTACTGTACAGTAGATCAGAGTGCAGTAATTTCACATGATTTTATAATATACTTCCTTGTGGGAGAGTGACTAGCATTCTCTTTGACTGTAACCCCTGAGATCAGGGTTCAATTCCAGGCCATGCCAAGAAATTTAATAAAATCTGAGGGTTGGTACTGTACCCGTCCCGTTATGGTATGCGACGACCCAGCTGACATAGCATCGCACACCAAACGTTACGGCACACACACTCACACACACACACTGAAAAAATATGATGAATGAAATAAATTATTATGATGATAATAACAGGTGACATTTATGATTACGATTTTCTTAGATGGTTTTAAAGAATGATGGAAATAATTTGGTTACCATTAACATTAGAACACTATCCAGTTTGATTATGTTGTAATTTTTTTAAAATATAGTAATGAGAGTGAACAGACTATAACATAACCTCACATTCACATGATTTATATAGGGTGTAGATGTGTGTATTTAGACAATGGTTACAAGTTCACATGCAATATATGATTATGATTTAACTTTGATAGGGCTCAGAGGTCACGAGTGTCGTGTGTTCTAGTGTTCAGTGCTTCGGTGACCCTGAGCATCCAAGAAAGACTTTTAGTTCTTTTCTTTTTCATGTGAACTCAGATTCTAGGGGAAATGGTTGGGATTGCAATGAACAGTTCATCATAATTTTTTCGTATCCACCATATTCCTAGGTAGGATTCTCCTTGGGTATATTTTCTTGCATTAGACCTGACCAAGGCATCAAGAGATGGCGCCCTTTGCATTCATAATTGATGTTGCTTTCACCCGTGATCGACCCGGAGACACTTCGTCTCGGGCTACCCATAGCTGATTGTTTTTTTGTTAGTTTTTTCTTCTTGGATTCCAACACAAGCCTTATTTCATTCATTATATTTTTTCAGTGTGTGTGTGTGCCGTAACGTTTGGTGTGCGATGCTATGTCAGCTGGGTCGTCGCATACCATAACGGAACGGGTACATAGCATACCGCAGTTGGCTTTTCCCATTCGTGGGGCTCGATAGAGTTGTTAGTTTTTGTTTGGTGAAGACACTCGATGGCTGATGAGAAAGATACATCAGTGAGGACATGTTGAGATTAATCTCAGTTTCAGTTAGATTTATTCGTCTGAAATGTATTGGACTTGGCAGGTCAATTATACGTGTGTGCTCAAAAAAATATTCTGGCATAGCCATATTCTACTCACATCAATACTCATGTTTTTTGTATGCACATACTTGTGTGATTACTCAAGATCTACTTGGGAGGTCACGATGCTCTTCCATTAATGTCTCTTTATTTAACCCATTTATTGATTGGAATATGTGGATGGAGGAGATGAGGAAGATGTTTAAGACATTGCTGGGCAGCATGTGAGCTATTGAGGCAAATATTTAGAAAATGGAGACTGAAGTTAAGGAAAATATTTCAGCTTCAGAAAATAGAATTCAGGCTAAGTGTGAAGCTAATAGTAAAACTTTAGAAGATAAGATGCAAGCTAACAGTAAAACTTTAGAAGATAGGATGCAAGCTAATAGTAAAAATAATTTGAAAGAATTAGAGGATATTTTAAAAACTAAGAATGATGACATGTTAAAGGCTTTGCGATCAGATATTAAGTCAGAAGTGTGTAAGGGTGAGGACAATATGAACATTTTAAGGAAAAATTCCTTGCTCTTGAAAATACTTGCGAAGAGAACAATTTAAACTTAAGAAAATATGTGAATGATATCCAGAAGGATATTAAGTCTGACATATCTAGTTTGAAATCTGATATTGATGGTTTCAAGGCGGACATAGCTAAGATAGAAACTAATGCTAGTAGTTCGGAAAAACATTTCGATTAAGAATCGATGAGTTAGGGAGAAATCTAAATAATAACATCAATAGATTAGAATCAGAAATTAAAGGTTTAGAGAAGGTTAAAGACACAATTAAGGCTGATGTGTTAGAAGAAATTAATACTGATCTGAAAGATTTAGAAACCCGTTTGCGAGTAAAAATTGACACTGCAGATTCGGATATTGATGAGAAAGTATATCAACATTTAGAATTGTTTAAAGACAGATTAGGGGCCATTGTAAAAGAAAGGTATATGGAGACTCATGTGGAAACAGAGAAGACATACGAGCGAATGGAAGTTAAACTTCTTGCAGGCATGGCAAATTTAGAAACTCGATTCACTGAAAGCAAGGAAGAGGTAAAGAAAGAGAGTATTCAAATCAAAGCGAATGTAGAAGAAATAAGGCGGCAGGTTAATTCTATACGGACATCAGACGAAGAGAAGTTAAGAAAATTAAAAGGGGATATTGAAGAAAGCACTAGGCGGAACACCATAGTCTCAATCGACAATTTGGAACAGAAACACAATGATAGGATGGCCAGAATAGAATCTGAGATGGCAAATTTGAATTGTCAAGAAATAACTTCGAGGGAGGTTTCACGGGATCCTACACCGAATATTATACATTCGAGTAGTCATGAATTAACTCCAAGGAGCACTACTGTTACTCAGATACCTACCACTACAGGGATTGCTAGTTTGACTCCTATAGAAACTAGATCGAATGATCGTTACCCAGGTCCAGTCACTATCATTAGGAGTTATGATGACAAGCCACGAAAATTCTCGGGGAACTCAGGATTTACACCTGTGGAATTTTTGCGGGACATCCGTGATAACATATCGGAACACAGGGTTACGAAGGACAGAGAACTCAGGGTGGTTGAGCGTGCCTTGGACAGTCCGGCATTGACCTGGTTTCGCGCGTTCAGGACGAATTTCACAACCCTAGAGCAATTTTCAGTTGCATTCTTCAGGATATTTTGGAGTGCTGAGGATCAAATGGACATCAGGGCAGAGATGTACTCAAAAAGTATTCGACATCACATCCTACACACTAAAAAAAAAGAAAAAAAATTACCTTACGTCACAATTAGCCAGATTACAGTTTCTTACTCCACCACTGTTAGAAGAGGATTTATTACAAGCGATAGCACGACAAATGCCAGTTGAGGTGCAGCGTTCATTAATAGCGTCCGGTGCCAACACTCTTGAACACTACGACGATATCCTGAGACGTTTAGATCATACTAGTGCACAGATGACACCTAGAAACGCCAGATCAGATAACAAAGATAGTAGAGAAATAAATGCAGTTGTAGTGGACAACGCGGTTCAAACTGAAAGGAATTCGTCGAGGGAACAAAGGGGAATCGAATGCAACGGAGGAAATGCCCTGAATTATCGAGGAAATGATAGGTGCCAAGGGCCTTAGGAGAGACCTTATAATAGGTATCAACAGCAAGGGAATCGATATCAGAATAACTACAGAGGATACCGATACTATAACAGGAATAGATACAACAATCGTTATGGAGGGAGATATAACGAGAACACACAGGATCAGCAATCAGGCCAGAATCTCCAACGGGATAACCGTAACCAAAATGTTCGCGATGCTAGGTATAGGGAGAACCAGAGCGATGGTCAAGAAAGGAGGAAGGAACACCAAAATAGCGCCCCGCCTGAAGAGTTAGTTGACCAAGGATCTAACGGGGCAGGAACAAGCAGTCAGAGGGAGAAAGAAAAGACTTCAAATTGGTCAGAAATCGTTCAGATAACCATCTAGAATCCGTTATTATTTTGGAGATGTATCAAGTTCAAGATTCAGATCTACTCGAAGAAGAAGACATAGTCCACCGTGGGATCAGAAAAGAATCCTGGGAAGGGGAGAGATGTACCCGATATGAGCCGGGGACTATCGGCTACGCTGACGTATTTATTACATGTTTTTAGAGATAAGGCGACAGCAATGGAAATTTAGGTCTCTTTGGACATCTGGCGAGAGAGAGCGCATCATAAGATCATGATATGCAAGGAAGCCATTTATTCGCTTTATTTCCTTATTTCCATGACTCTATGAATATCTGAAGAGAGAGAGAACTCTATTTTATATTGCTTACAAGTTTTGGATTCCATCATAAGCAATACATAGAGGATTACGTATTTGATGCTCAAGTCTCGGGGTATGACGTCAGTCAGGACGTGACGTAATCTACCACAGTGCTGGTCGGTCACGTGAGCTGCGAGAAAGGGGGTGAGTACCGAGCCTTGACCAGCTGGCAGAAGCAGAAAGAGTTACTTGAACATGTGGAGTGGACTAGTGTTTTGTACCTTGGCTGTGCGCGTGAGTGAAATCGTGTGAGACTTCGAACATGCTAGTTAACAATTTTACAACTTCACAGTATTTGTGTGCTATTGAACTTGGTGTAAGCAGCGTGAAACTTGAGGTGTTTGAAACGAGGTCGTGACAGCATGGGGATAGACTTCTTGAATTGCGCAGCATAGGCGGCCAACATGTATTGTCTGATAAACCTAGTTCAGTTCACGGGTATACGAAAGGCGACTTTCAAATGCATTGGCACTGAAATACAACGTTCATTGGAACATGCTTTTCAAGCTCATAACGTAATGACACTTTCACATTACATTCCGAGACTTTGTTCTTCATCCATTTATCTGAACTTTTATAAGTGACCACGAGGTGTCGGAACTTATGAATTTTTCAACTGTCCGAATAACCATAAGTGACCACGAGGCGTCGGAACTTATGAACTTTTCAACTGTCCGAGTAACCATAAGTGACCACGAGGCGTCGGAACTTAAGAACCTTTCAACAGTCCGAGTAACCATAAGTGACCATGAGGCGTCGGAACTTAAGAACTTTTCAACTGTCCGAGTAACCATAAGTGACCACGAGGCGTCGGAACTTATGAAATTTTCAACTCGCCGAGTAACCATAGGTGACCACGAGGCGTCGGAACTTATGAACTTTTCAACTGTCCGAGTAACCATAAGCGACCACGAGGCGTCGTAACTTAACATCTATTCCCTGAATTATAGATCAGTCAAGTGGACACTGACATTATTTGCAGACTTGAACATTATTCCATGCGCTTACGAAGTGAACGCTTATACAACCACAGGGTGTTAGAAAATAATTCGCCCATTTTTACATATTTTCTTTATACGGCACTTGAACAGAAAACCCTTCAGCGCATTAATACACTGTTTTTAATCGTGTTTCTGGAACAGTGGTGAACATTGAACAATATAATGGGGGATCCTTTCGTCATGAATAATATACTATTTTTGCGGAGCATCATGGAGATTTGTTGCATCATGGACACTTACAACATTAAGATGGGGCTTTAACGGATATGAGACATTATGGCTGAGCGAAGCGACGGTCTTTAGTTGAATCACGAGTGAGGGGCGTGCCAATTCGAAGGGAGACATCCGGCGTCGACGACCCTTATGATTATGAGGGTATGCGTCGATCTTTCGTGAAGTCTTCGCGAATGCTAGGGTACTCGCCGATCTTTGAAATTTGGATATCAAGCAGCTGTTTCAACCACCAGGTATCGTGAGAGTACATGAGTATTTTCCTTGATGTGAAGTAAACATGGGCACACACGTGTAATGGGGCATGCATTATCATATTTGTTCATATATGATTGAAACAGATTCTTTTCTTCTTCGTGGATATGAAGGCATATAGTTGATTTCATGTAGTATCAGCTTAGAACAATGGCTAGTCTTTTACAATGAGATTTTGGATTAGATATGTTTTTTCTTGGTCGAATGTCGTTTTTTTCATTCGTAGCTGGTAAGCAGGTGTCAGTTTTTAGTCCACGCGTTGTCATTATCCCATTTGATTTATTTCGAGCATGGTGATTTAATAATTTCAGCAGTCCTTTGAACTTCATTTGTTTAAAACAATTTAAATAATTTCAAATTATTATTTATTTCTTCTAATGAGGTATTTTGAATCAGATGTGAATTTCAGACAGTGGATATGCTATGTGGAGCATGGCACTTTGTCCTGTTTCTTCGGTAGTATTTTAACAGACAGGCATATATTTTTTCTTGGGGGATTTTTTCCAGATCAATAATATTCATGAATTAATGCATACTCAATGCTCGTTCAGATTTATGTCAGCGTTTGACATGTTGTTTCTCTGAGCTATATTTAAAACAGTTTTTGACCATTAGGCTTGGAGGTCATGAGCATTTTACTATCGGAACCAGTTCATAGATTAAGACAATTATTGAGGGCTCGAATTCATGTGGATTTGCCAGTTTGATGTGTGAGTTTTGCCACTTGTTAGTTAATGTGACTGATAGGTTCGAGCGAACCCAGTTTATAATATTTGTAGATCCAGCCGAGTGCTGAGTGGTTTTTGTGGAATCATCGTGATGATGATGTATTTGAATTTGATTGAGTGGCCTGATGATTTAATGAGTTGATGTTTGTGGATGTTTGGCATTTATGATGGCAGTTAGTTTGTTCTTGAGTACTAGATAATTAAAATCCGTTGAGGGATTTCGTTTACAAACATACTCGTGCACTCTGATAGACATTAAAATCCGATGACTTTTCCGAAATATGTTTTGTTGAGGGTTCTGAAGATCCTGAAACAACTCATGCTGTTTTTCTGGAAGTTATTGATATTATCTGGAGATATGATTCATCTTGTATAATCCGCCCTGAATAATTATAAAGGATGAACTTAAGAATAAATTTAAATTAAATTAATAATAATGAGTGAGCCTGATCTGAAATTTAAATTAATACAATAATAATGAGTTAGCCTGATCTGAAATTTAAATTAAATACATTAATAATAATTTAATCTGATATGATATTGCTGAATAAAATTAATAATAAATTAATTGGTGGTGAAGTCTGAATAAAAATAAATGATGATAATAATGAATAAATTATTATGATGATAATAACAGTTGACATTTATGATTACGATTTTCTTAGATGGTTTTAAAGAATGATGGAAATAATTTGGTTACCATTAACATTTGAACACTATCCAGTTTGATTATATTGTAAAATTTTGTAAATATAGTAATGAGAGTGAACAGACTATAACATATACTCACATTCACATGATTTATATAGGGTGTATATGTGTGTATTTAGACAATGGTTACCAGTTCACATGCAATATATGATTATGATTTAACTTTGATAGGGCTCCGAGGTCACGAGTGTCGTATGTTCTAGTGTTCAATGCTTCGGTGACCCTGAGCATCCAAGAAAGACTTTTAGTTCTTTTCTTTTTCATGTGATCTCAGATTCTAGGGGAAATGGTTGGAATTGCAATGAACAGTTCATCATAATTTTTTCGTATCCACCATATTCCTAGGTAGGATTCTCCTTGGGTATATTTTCTTGCATTTGACCAGACCAAGGCATCAATAAATTTTTAGTTTGTTTTAAAATGTTGTCACAATGCTATCTTTCCTCATGTCCTTTCCTTATAACTTAAGGCTTATCCTGGAAGGTTGTGATTAATGGGAATCCAGGCGGATGGCGCCCTTTGCATTCATAATTGATGTTGCTTTCAACCGTAATCGACCCGGAGACACTTCGTCTCGTGCTACCCATAGCTGATTGTTTTGTTGTTGTTAGTTTTTTTTATTCCTGGATTCCAATACAAGCCTTATTTCATTCATTATATTTTTTCAGTGTGTGTGTGTGTACCGTAACGTTTGGTGTGCGATGCTATGTCAGCTGGGTCGTCGCATACCATAACGGAACGGATACAGTACCGAGTACATTCAGACTTCCTTACCAATAGTTTTCTGTGGTTTCCCCAACTCTACTACAGGCAAGTGCTTCGATGGTACTGAACTCGAATTCAGTTCGACTTAAGGCATTGTTAGAGCCTAGGATCGAACCGACTTGCGCACCAAAATGATACAAGAATTGGAAATTATGAATGGAACAATATTTTATTCACATAATTATTTTCAGAGGTGAATGGAAAATATTGGTGAGTTTTTGGAAAAATTTGGAGCATTTTTGGAGAATTTTATTTGGAAATATTTCAGTGAATATTATTTTAACCAAGGGAGAGGCCAATCTTTAGACACTGGAATATGACCAAGGCTTCAAGTTAGCAAGCCTAGGACCGGTTTTTGTTGGCCGAGTCGACAATAACAAAATTGTGCACACGACACTCTGATATGAGGCTAGAACAATGAGTGTTTTTGATAACTCAGGAGCCAATCAGCTTGAACCACAAATATATTGAGGGAATCGCTATTTCATTATATAAAGTGATAAAAGCACTTCTACAGTTAGCGAAGACAAAATGAAATTTTCTTATCAAAACAGAATTATATAATTATATATAAGTAGGGGGGCAGTACAGGTTCTAACGCATAGCCTACTTTCCTAGTGACGTCATCCAAGATGGCGGCCATGATGTCACCATGACGTCACACAAGATAGCGACCATGATGTCACCATGACGTCACACGGTAATGACTTTGCCATGAAGTTACATGGTCATGACGTCGCCATGACGTCGCACAAGATGGCGACCATGACGTTACGGCTATAGCATAACTAACCTAGCCTAACCTAACCTCACTTACGAGGGGTGATCAAGAAGTTCCAAAATGTTAACCCATAGCCTACTTTCCTGGTGACGTCACCTACGAGGTGTGATCAAATAGTTAATCCATAGCCTACTTTCCTGGTGACGTCGCAACGAGGGGTGATCAAAAATGTTGACCCATAGTCTACTTTCCACTAACCAAAAATGGCGGCTAACCAAAATGGCGACTAACCAAAATGGCGGCTAACCAAAATGGCGACCATGTTTTAGATTTTAGATTTTGGGAAAAATTCCAAAATGTTAATCCATAGCCTACTCTCCTGGTGACTTCGCAATGGCCTACTTTCCACTAACCAAAATGGCGGCTAACCAAAATAGCGTCTAACCAAAATGGCGGTTGACCGAAATGGCGGCCTTGGCTTAACTAACCTAGCCTCAAATAACCTCACCTACGTGGTTCGATCGAAAAGTTCCAAAAATGTTAATCCATAGCCTACTTTCCTGGTGACTTTACAACGAGGTGTGATCAAAAATTACAAACCGAACGCATAGTCGGATTTTGACAAATGAGGTGTCGAGGCTGATTTTTCCAAAATTCCAAAAATGTTAATCCATAGCATACTTTCCTGGTGACTTTGCAACGAGGTGTAATCAAAAATTCCAAACCAAACGCATGGTTGGATTTTGATAAATGAGGTGTCGAGGCTGATTTTTCTTAAATTCCAAAGATGTTGACCCATAGCCTACTTTCCTGGTGACTTTGCAACGAGGTGTAATCAAAAATTCCAAACTGAACACATGGTCGGATTTTGACGAATGAGGTGCCAAGGCTGACACCCCTTTTTTCTGAAATTCCAAAAATGTTGACCCATAGCCTACTTTCCTGGTGACGTCACTGACTAACCTGGCAAAGCCGATATCTCCAGAATGCATGGTCGGATTTTGACGAATGAGGTGTCGAGGCTGACACCCCCTTTTTCTCAAATTCCAAAAATGTTCACCCATAGCCGACTTTCCTAGTGACGTTACCTACTAACCTGGCAAAGCTGATATCTCCCGAATGCATGGTCGGAGTTTGACAAATGAGGTGTCGAGGCTGACTCAGCCTTTTTTCCAAAATTCCAAAAATGTTTATTCTTAGCCTACTTTCCTGGTGACGTCAGATAAGTTTATGGGATTAACATTGTAGTGATAGAAGCCATTTTCCAGTGTTGCCTAATCCAATTACATTAGGCACAATTTCCGTTGACTGACTGAAAAGCTTCTTTAATAGGATTAACATTGAAATAGTTAGTTTCCTCCACTCTACACCTCGTGGTGTAGCGGCTAACGTTCTTGATTATCACCCTAGAATGGAATAGTGACAGTGGAAAAACCAGTGTAGCTCGAGATTGGAAGAGAACAAGAGTTAACCAAGTGAGGTCGACAGGAAATAAGATTGAGAGGAGCCCGGCACAAGTAAGTGAATGCAATGCCGAACACACCTGAGGCCCTGTGATTGCTTACGCACGTTCAACGAGATGTGAGCTCTTGGCGAGAAACATGAAACACAACTGCCCGCTCGCATGCATGTAGCGCGACCTTGAGATAATGAGAACTGCAACTCTAGCACGATGACAGTGTTAAATTGTTCATTCTCTAAACATGCTACATGTTAGATTGCATGTATGTACTGCTATATGAATTATTGGATATTAAAATGAAATCAACTGTGAATCTATTGATAAGGAATTGTCTTGGCATTCGCCTGGTGGTGAAAATGTAAAAATCATGAAAACACGTTTAAAGAGAAATCACTCCTGAATCACTTTTTTTTAGCGTAGCGGTTGGCATGATTAACTGGCGTTCCCCAGAGGTTCTGGGTTTGATTCCCGGCTCTGTCAAGAAATTTAAAAAGTGGTATGAGAATTGGAACGAGGTCTACTCAGCTTTAGCCTAGACCCAAATGAGTAGAGAGAATTCGATTCACACACTTTAGCAATTCTTGAAGTGGTTTTCAGTGATTTCTCACATTGTCTTTGAACAAAATGCTGTTATGATACCATAAGGCCACGGCAGTCTCCTTGCTAGAATGAAATGACGACAGGGGGAACTGTCATTGCCGGAGAAAGGAAAAAACTATATCTCATCGCTTTGTTCAGCACAAATTAGCATGATTAGCTGGCGCTCCCAAAGATTCTGGGTTTGATTCCCGGCTCTGTCAAAAAATTTAAAAAGTGGTATGAGAATTGGCACGAGGTCTACTCAGCTTTAGCCTAGACCCAAATGAGTAGAGATAATTCGATTCACACTTTAGCTATTCTTGAAGTGGTTTTCAATGATTTCTCACATTGTCTTTGAGCAAAATGCTGTAATGATACCTACCATAAGGCCACGGCAGTCTCCTTGCTAGAATGAAATGACGACAGGGGAAAACTGTCATTGCCAGAGAAAGAAAAACTGTATCTCATTGCATTGTTCAGCACAAATCTCGCATGGAGTGACTGGGATTTGAACTATGGACTCAGTAGTGAGAGACTAGCATGCTTTTGCCTAAGCCATAGAGACTTTAAATTGCGAGTGGCATACACCAAGTCTCTGAGCCATATGAATGAATTCAACCATTCTTGAAGTGGTTTTCAGTGGTTTTCCACTTTGTATTTGAATAAAATGCTTAGATGATACCTACTGTAAAGCCACGGCCACCTCCTTTACACTTCCTCGCCAAATCATTTCACTCCCCAGGTTAACAGAATAGAAAATGGAGAGGCGTTTTGATACAAGCATGTGAAAGCAATGCTAAGCATAGCTAGGACCTTGTGATTGCCAATCCTACATCCCACTAGATGTGAGCCCTCAGATTTTGTAAAGGATGAACTAGGTAATACAGTTTCTTTATTTCATCACTTAGCAACAGTTAACTAATAGCTGAGATCTTAAAACAGGATGTGATGTTGCAATGCAAGCTATTGTGTTTGAAAAAAAGCTGATATTGCAGATAATTGAAAACGGAAACTTATTATGAATGTCATTTCCGTTCGACGTGCCATGTCCTGTAAATTGTTTTTTGCAAGCTTGCAATATTGAACACTATAAATGCAAGGTCATAGCTATCTTCGACACTCATTAGTCTCGCATTACCGGTGATTAATGCTGCAGTCTTATCATTTATTATAAACAACTTAAGAATGCAGTGGCGTTACTTGGAGCAAAAAGAAAACTATTTGTGAGGTATGTATTTAATAGATAATTTTTTAAACAGTTTAAATATAAATCAATGTGTATGTCATGGATTATTTGATTGATTGATTGGTTTATTTATTTACAGATAATTGGTTATACCTAATCCAGTTGGCAACAACGATTATTATTAAAGGTGAGTACCTCTTTTAATTTCATGCCACTGACAATACAAGTATGAAAATCCGTGTTAAAACGACTTGACCATTTTATCCAGTGTTTATGTACATGACTAGATGCCATTGACAATACAATTTTGAAAATTCATAGATTACTTGCAAGCATAGCTACTCGTATACTTTAAATATTCGTTGCATGCCAGCCCTCGATTAGACCGACTGAAAAGCTTCTTTAATAGGATTAACATTGAACTAGTTAGGTTCCTCCACTCTACACCTCGTGGTGTAGCGGCTACCTTTCTTGGTTATCACTCTAGAGGCGTGGGTTCGATTCCCGATGTGCAAAATAAAATTCTGAGGTACACTCAGACTCGTGAGGTAAAACTGAGAAGATGAGGGTTCGATTTCCACTCAGTCATTCTGGCTTTCTCATTTCTACTGTACTCCAGGCAATTGCAGGGATGGTTCCTAACTTAAGGCTACGATGACAATACTATTTTGTGAATCCTTGTTGAAACAACTTGACCATTTGTAATCTACACCTCGTGGTGTAGCGGCTAGCATTCTCGGTTATCACCCTAGAGGTGTGGGTTTGATTCCCGATGTGCAAAATAAAATTCTGATGTGACGGCTGTGAATCAGACTCGTGAGGTAAAACTGAGAAGAGGAGGGTTCGATTCCCACTCAGTCATTCAGGCTTTATCATTTCTACTGTACTCCAGGCAAATGCAGGGATGGTTCCTAACTTAAGGCTACGATGACAATACTATTTTGTGAATCCGTGTTGAAACAACTTGACGATTTGTAATCAACACCTCATGGTGTAGCGGCTAGCGTTCTTGGTTATCACCCTAGAGGTGTGGGTTCGATTCCCGATGTGCAAAATAAAATTCTGATGAGAGGGCTGGAACGAGGTACACTCAGACTCGTGAGGTAAAACTGAGAAGAGGAGGGTTCGATTCCCACTCAGTCAGTCTGACTTTCTCATTTCTACTGTACTCCAGGCAAATGCAGGGATGGTTCCTAACTTAAGGCTACGATGACAACACTATTTTGTGAATCCGTGTTGAAACAACTTGACCATTTGTAATCTACACCTCGTGGTGTAGCGTTGAGCGTTCTTGGTTATCACTCTAGAGGTGTGGGTTCGATTCCCGATGTGCAAAATAAAATTCTCATGTGAGGGCTGGAACGTGGTACACTCAGACTCGTGACGTAAAACTGAAAAGAGGAAGGTTTGATTCCCACTCAGTCATTCTGGCTTTCTCATTTCTACTGTACTCCAGGCAAATGCAGGGACGGTTCCTAACTTGAGGCTACGATGACAATACTATTTTGTGAATCCGTGTTGAAACAACTTGACCATTTGTAATCTACACCTCGTGGTGTAGCGGTGAGCGTTCTTGGTTATCACTCTAGATGTGTGGGTTCGATTCCCGATGTGCAAAATAAAATTCTGATGTGAGGGCTGGAGCGAGGTACACTCAGACTCGTGAGGTAAAACTGATTCCCACTCAGTCATTCAGGCTTTCTACTGTACTCCAGGCACATGCAGGGATGGTTTCTAACTTAAGGCTACTGTGGCAATACTATTTTGTGAATCCATGTTGAAACAACTTGACCATTTGTAATCTACACTTCGTGGTGTAGCGGTGAGCGTTCTTGGTTATCACTCTAGAGGTATGGGTTCGATTCCCGATGTGCAAAATAAAATTCTGATGTGAGGGCTGGAGCGAGGTACACTCAGACCCGTGAGGTAAAACTGAAAAGAGGAGGGTTTGATTCCCACTCAGTCATTCAGGCTTTCTCATTTCTACTATACGCCAGGCAAATGCAGGGATGGTTTCTAACTTAAGGCTACTGTGGCAATACTATTTTGTGAATCCATGTTGAAACAACTTGATCATTTGTAATTTGATTAACGCTTTGTTCAATGTCGATGTTGACAACTAGATGCTATTGACAATACTATTTTTACGAATCCTTGTTAAAACAACTTGACCATTTATGATTTGATTAAACGTTCTATCCAGTGTCAATGTTGATAACTAGATACCACCCGACAATGCATGTTTGCAAATCAGTGTTAAAACAACTTAACCATTTGTGATTTGATTAACACTCTATCTAGTATTCATGTTCATGACTAGATGCCACTGGCAATACTATTTTGGGAATCCGTGTTGAAACAACTTGACCATTTATAATTTGATTAACACTTTATTCAATGTTAATGTTGACAACTAGATGTCATTGACAATACTATTTTGCGAATCCATGTTAAAAACGTCTTGACCATTCGTGATTTTATTAAACGTTCTATCCAGTGTCAATGTTGACAACTAGATGCCACTGACAATGCTAGTTTACAAATCCGTGTTAAAACAACTTGGTGATTGTTGTTGTTGTTGTAACAATGTTGAGACTAGAGTGTCATAGTTATGTTTTTTGTTTATAGTTTATCATGGAAGGTTTGAATGCAATCGGTCAATCCTGAGGTCTTGAACTCAAGAAGATGAGCGACTTGCCTATTCATACACCTTTTCGCATTCATAGAATAAAAATAAATAAACGCTAAATTTGGAATCCGCGCTCTTTGCATGTGTGAAGAGTTTGAAACTTTTCTTCCTTCACGTTACGATGACGTGCCTGATGATGTTTTGGAAGATATCAATACAAGTAGTCAACCAGTATATTTGGTTTATGAAGGTAAAAACAATCATCGATGTATGGTACGTTATGAATAAACAAAAAGAAAAACAACATAAATGCTTGTTTTATATTTTCGAAATCATATCAGTGATGATATACATTTTTGATTGTTGTTTTAATCCTAAAGTTTATAGGTAGATAAAAGTCATTCACTAATCATTCCTCTAATAATTAACAACACATCTTAATAATACATCACTGTTATGATAAGCTATAGCATTATTTCCCACCTGTATGTCTCTCACACCCCTCAAACAATCATCAAGCTGATTGCTGGGATTACAAATGGAGTATCAAGGTAGGTTTTTTTTCAAGGGTTTATATTCAATGACTTTGTGAATAATTCCATAGCTAGTATACTGTAGACATTGGTTAGCCCTGTGTAAATAAAAATACAACTTTAATCATGTTCTAAGATTAACCCCATGTGTTAGCTTTTGTTTTGGCATATGTATTGTCTTTTGTATTAGCTTTTGGTTTGGCTTTTGTATTGACTTGGCTTTTGTGCGGGCTTATATATTGGCTTTTGTATTGGCCCATGTATTGGCTTTTGTGTTGAGTTATATATTGGCTTTGATGTTGGCTTATATATTTACTGTAACTCGGCTGTCATTCTCGCAATTGTTTTTTTTAATCATGGCACCACCATAAGCCATAATAAGCCATTACCATAAGCTATCGACACAGTCATTCACATAAGCCACCATAAGCCATCACCATAGCCATCCACATAAGCCATCATCAAAAGGCATCCACATAGTCATTACCATAGCCATCCACATATGCCACCATAAGCCATCACCATAAACCATTACCATAGTCATCCACATAAGCCATCATCATAAGCCATCCACATAGCCATTACCATAGCCATCCACATAAGCCATTACCATAAGCCATCCACATAGCCACCCACATAGCCATCTACATAGCCATTCACATAATCCACCATAAGCCATCACCATAAGACATCACCATAAGCAATCACCATAAGCCATTACCATAGCCATACCATATCCTTTCTTATCGCCATAGTCATCCTGGTATAAAACATGTGGCTGAGCACCCACTTTTGCACCCACTTTTTGCACCTACTATTGCACCCACTTTTTGCCCCCACTTATTGCACCCACTTTTGCACCCACTTTTTGCATCCACTTTTTGCACCAACCTTTTGCACCCACTATTGCACCCACTTTTTGCACACACTTTTTGCACCCACTTTTGCACCCACTTTTTGCACCCACTTTTGCACCCACTTTGCACCTACTTTTGCACCCACTTTTGCACCCACTTTTACACCCACGTTTACACCCCACATGCCATGTCCTATGGCTCGACAATCATTCTTGCAATTGTTTTTCAATCATTATAGTCATGCTTTCACTAAGCATAAGCCTCTGCGATTCATGATTCATGAAATATCAATGAATTCATTAAAAGCATGGACAGGGCATAAGCCTCTACAATCCATGATTTATCAAATAGCGATGAATGCATTGGCAAGCATGGTCACCGCATAAGCCTCTACAATCCATGATGTATGATACTTTTACAGACTCAGCGATTTACACTCTTGAACATTCAATCATCGCGCACGTGTATAGCTAAAGTTCAAGGCCAACACCTGCACGAGGTCATGTGACACATCTACATGCATTTTGTCACGTACGAATCAAAAACAGGATGTGACTTGTTAGCTTACATGTTGTTTCACACACAATCATCGCACACGTGTATAGCTAAAGTTCAAGGCCAACACCTGTGCGAGGTCATGTGACACATCTACTTGCATTTTGTCAGGTATGAATCAAAAACAGGATGTGACTTGCTAGCTTACATGTTGCTTCACACATGCATTTGTCAAAATCCAACCATGCATTCGGGAGATATCGGCTTTGCCAGGTTAGTAGGTGAGGTCACCAGGTAAGTTGGCTATGGGTCAACATATTTGGAATTTTGGAAAAAGGGGGTGTCCGCCTCAACACCTCATTTATCAAACTCCGACCATGCATTCGGGAGATATCGACTTTACCAGGTTAGTAGGTGACGTCACCAGGAAAGTAGGCTATGGGTGAACATTTTAGGAATTCTGGAAAATCAGCCTCGACACCTCATTTATCAAAATCCAACCATGCGTTTGGTTTGGAATTTTTGATTACACCTCGTTGCAAAGTCACCAGGAAAGTAGGCTATGGATTAACATTTTTGGAATTTTGGAAAATTCAGCCTCGACACAATATTTGTCAAAATCCGACCATGCGTTAGGTTTGGAATTTTTGATTACACCTCATTGCGAAGTCACCAGGAAAGTAGGCTATGGGTCAACATTTTTGGCATTTTGGAAAAATCAGCCTCGACACCTCATTTATCAAAATCCGACCATGCGTTCGGTTTGGAATTTTTGATTACACGTCGTTGCAAAGTCCCCAGGAAAGTGGGCTATGGATTAATATTTTTGGAACTTTTCGATCGCACCTCGCAGGTGAGGTTAGGTGAGGCTAGGTTAGTTAAGCCAAGGCCGCCATTTTGGTCAACCACCATTTTGGTTAGACGCCATTTTGGTTAGCCGACATTTCGGTTAGTGGAAAGTAGGCCGTTGCGAAGTCACCAGGAAAGTAGGCTATGGATTAACATTTTCGAACATTTCCTAAAATCTAAAATCTAAAACATGGCCGCCATTTTGGTTAGCCGCCATTTTGGTTAGTCGCCATTTTGGTTAGCCGCCATTTTTGGTTAGTGGAAAGTAGGCTATGGGTCAACATTTTTGATCACCCCTCGTTGCGACGTCACCAGGAAAGTAGGCTATGGTTTAACTTTTTGATCACACCTCATAGGTGACGTCACCAGGAAAGTATGCTATGGGTTAACATTTTGGAACTTCTTGATCACCCCTCGTAAGTGAGGTTAGGTTAGGCTAGGTTAGTTATGCTATAGCCGTAACATCATGGTCGCCATCTTGTGCGACGTCATGACGACGTCAGACCATGTAACGTCATGGCAACGTCATGACCGTGTGACGTCATGGTGACATCATGGTCGCCATCTTGTGTGACGTAATGGTGACGTCTTGTGACGTCATGGCCGCCATATTGGATGACGTCATGACCGCCATCTTGGATGACGTCACCAGGAAAGTAGGCTATGCGTTAGAACCTGTACTGCCCCCCTACTTGTATAGAAGAGAAGATATGAGCGAATTGCAGTAATAGGGACTGTGTTTGAGGCTAGACCGCCATTTCGGACAGCCACAAGCGCGGCAATGAAGAATGCAGAATTCTTTCCTTCACTGCGACAAGTAGAAAGCAGACCTATGTCACTGAACGTCTGAGAAGAGCTCGCATGTATAAGCGAAATACGGCAAGGAGATCAAGACATGACCGGAGGAAGACGCCACACCAGCCGAGGAACAAAGGAAGGAAGATTGTAGTTTTACGTGACCGTGAATCTTGTGATTATAAGCCACGGGACCTCCTTTTTACGTGGAATCCGAACCACAGGACATGGCATTTCACTTCGAAAATCTCACATGCATTGACCGGGAATCGAACCCGGACCGCCTTGGTGAGAGGCATACAGCTAGACCGCTGAGCCACCACACCCCAGCCGAGGAACAGCAGGAGATGCCGGCAATAAATGGAAAGCAATAATTTGAAACTAGAATCGACAGTTTTATAATTCATCGCACAGAAGAAGAAGCTTTCATTATTAAAACATACAACTACTAAAGCATTACAAGTAGCTCACTATACTGTGCCCTTTTAGCAAGAAATATGCAAATCACAGTATGCCAGCATTGCTCAATTCGGGATTTTTCGGAGCTGCGGTAAGTTCTCCCACTCTGTGACTTACATATTTTGGATTAAATAGAGGATACACTTGCAAAAATAACAACAAAATCAACTCCTATTTTAACACATTTAATTAATCAAAATTATGGCGCTACAAACAATAAAACAAATAAACTACTGACCAATATCATTCTACTTGTCCAAAGTGAACAAGGAATAGCATAAAATAAAACAAATATTAGATTAAAACACATGCTTTTCTATAAAACCAACAATTCACGATTATTTTCACTTCCATAAAGTACTTATCTTAAAGTTCCATATAACTACGAGCTCCTTTAGCTCGATACTTTCCCATAATAAGGGTGTCATACTTTTGTACACCTCAAGAATTTATTTTATCTTTTCTTATCATCAAAACAAATATATAATTACATTTAAAATTACATGTTAATTATTCACTTCAATATTTGGGCATTTCACATACTCTCAGTATTTACTATGTCTCTCAAGTTTGCAAATACACTACGGTAATCGGGAAACCATTTGTGTACTCCAGAGTTATAAAGATTACTTGACAAAGTCAAAAACTATGATTACTCCCGAATCTAGTTATCTTCACAAAACTCGTGGATTCCTTATTCTCCATACAATATTACAATAGGGATTTTATTTAATTCATTTGTCTTATAAGACCATTATCACATAAGAAAACTACGATCTGAACTGGCAAGCGATAATATAAATCTACAAGGACCTCGGTTCAACGCCCGGGTCATTAACAACTTTAAACACTCACGGTGTCTTTAACACCTCTTACAAAACGATCTTTACCCACCCTCGCTCTATGAGGGTCAGGCCATTATACTCGAGCGTGATTTATGACGGGGAGAGCGAATCCCTGCCTAGCCTACGGTTGGAGCTCTTTTCAATGCTTTTAAAACAAACATTCACATTATTCTCAGTTCTAAGGAGAGACCTGGCTTTTACTACACTTATTTTCATTCAACAATATTATTGGTTCATAAACCACTTTCGTAACCTTGGCATTTATTAATTATGAGAGGGTCCTCATTGATTGGGAAGAGTAATACACATTCAACGACGAATAATAAGGGGCTTTAACAACAAGAGGATCCTAGGTTCGAATCTCTTAACATGCCTCGGGAACCATTTCCATATTAGAGGACTTATACAAAATGCGATTTAGGGTCTAGCCGTAGCTTACAGGACCTACGCTCAATAATACCATACATTTGCTCCCTTTTAAATAATAACACACACATGGCCTCGTGATCCAAGTCACAATTTAGAGGACTTACAACATATCTCAATTCACTGCAATCAACTACCCTCCATAAGTAATTTACAAAGTACTTTAACTTTTACGCGTTCCTAGCGTGACTTTTTATTTAATTGCGTTCCATTACGCTACACATTACTTAACGGCCGAATGCCTTCCAAAGAACTGATAAATATCATAGTAACAATTGATACATATCTCGATTCTTATATTAATCTTTTCCGTTGACAATAAATCGCTCCATTTTTACGAACATGCATTCACATCATGTCTTATACATTTGTTAAGGCTTCAACGCTCTATATTTTTATATCATTCAATTTAATCTTTACTTAGATTTCTTTACCCTGTTATTATTATGATTACATTCCTTACAAAAGCTCAAAAGCTATTTCTTTCATATTAATTCAAATTTACCTTTATGTAAATATCTTTGTTATAATTATTATTATCACGCTTGCTTTTATAACATTCATTAAATACTGACATTTTATTCCATGCATTTCCTCTACAGGATTTATTATTTCACATAATTATTTATTATTTCTTAAAACTTTATTTTCGTTCAGATCGCGTTCTTATTTAGTTATTATTCATTTAAAAACTTCCCTTCTACTCAAAACTCCAGTGGAATTGTACACCAAATTTTTCCCGACAACAAAACATAATGAAAATCTTTACTCACATGTCTAAGGTCGTTTTATGACCTTTATTCTCGTTTGATGTGACATTTTGGCCCACCTTCTTGACTTACTCCATAATGTACAAACTCATCTCATGTACATAACTTTCTTGACACATATTCACTATATTTAACACTGACAACATTTTTAATACACTGGTGTATCCGTTTTGAACACACATTAAAACACTAAAAAATATTACTCTGGTACATATTATAACACATATCACTTTGCATGAAACGCTTTCACTTTACATAAAACACTTAAACGGATCCTCTCATTTCTTTTCTTACAATATTTACACTTCACTTCTATCACACGGGCGTATCTCAATGATTTTGACGATTTCTGTCGACTGTTGACGATCCCTGATGTGAATCCTATCGACCTGCATTGGACGTGTGATTTTACTCGTTCAAAGTTTCTTTCTCCTACAATGGAAACTACTGGTTTCAGTCTCTCAAAACCGCTTCTATTGTCTATTTCTCCGCTTCACCTGATCTGCTTTAACTAAGCGATAAATGTCTTTACTTTGCCGCCACCTCTATTTATATATGTTGGTCTATCGCACCCTATAGTTTCTATATCTTGGCCTCCCTTCGAGGACCGTACACTGTCTATCGTACCCTATAGTTTCTATATCTTGGCCTCCCTTCGAGGACCGTATACTGTCTATCGTATATTTTTGACGTTTTCTCACTAGAGTACGTTTTCCCTCTGGTTTCGAACCTAAGTTCCTAAGTTCTTTTTACTAGAACTTCTATCATTCGCGATCGTAATTACTATTTATTCTTGTCCTTTACAGGACTTAGTGTCTTTAACAAATGTCTTTACTAGACGTAACGCCGTTTATTTGTTGGAGTTCTTATAACTTCGTAACTGTATCGAACTAGTATTCTTCTGGAACTCGAAGCTCCCTACTGATCGCTGTATCTTACTTTGGCGATATTGCTTTAAAGTCCGTATATTTAATGTTCTTTATAATTTAGGACTCTTCAAAGTCTCGAACTGCTAACCATCAGCGTAGCGTACTTATATCGAACTGATGTACACTTGGCGAACTGGTAGCATAGCCTCCCACAGGAGTCTCTTGTCGAACTGTGTTTTTGACTTTACTACTTGAAATTGTAGCGCGAATTGCCTACATCAAGACGTGCTACGACGAACTGTGATCAAAGTAACCTCCCTCAGGTTCTGGATCGATGTCTGATACAGCGTAACGTCCCCCTCACGGGCTCTTGAATACTGCGTATACGATGTGGTGCAGCACTTCCGCTCACGGAATGCTCGTAGACTGCCTGAACTGATGCAGAGTAACGTCTCCCTGGGCTATCTAAAACTGCATGATTGGCTTGGTGAGGCCAGGAGTTTTATACCTTTCAGTCACAAAAAGATAAAATCCTAGTCCTTTTCGTGACCAACTTTTGAACTAATTGTCGCACAATTATAAAAATCATATCTCCAGAAAGCTCGTCTTTCAAACGTAACATAATCTTCCTGTGCATGGAAATCGATCGGCCATTTCCGAGATATTAATTAATTTCTCGTCCTCAACTGTGTGGGTGGTGCTGTTCATTTTTAATTCTCCCACTCTTTGGGTCTCGGTGACTCCCCTATGACGTATACTTGCGTTTGCAGTTTTTTTCTGGACTATTATTACAAGGTTTTTCTTTACACAAAAATCTCTAATCCAAATTGATTCACCGTACTGTATCTGTTTACTTATTTTTATACTCGTAAACGGGTTAAATTTAATTATTCCTGTTCTGACTCAGCAGCGAGGTTGCCATTTTCCTGCAACGTAAGAGCAATTTCCGAGTCAGGCTTCTTCGTCTTACAGTCCAAACTTTCCACTCGTTCTAATAATATCCATGACTGGCTCCTTATAAATGTCAAGAGGCATGAGCTCATCTTAGGAACACCTGGCCCTAGCGCTTGCACAATGTTAGGCTATAATCCTGGCTTGAAATCTCTCTCCGTTCCCTTAGAAACTGTATGATTCTTTCATTCCTTTCTCAAAGTACATGGATTCGACTCCCTTTGAGGCCATGGTACATGGGTTCATCTCTCCCCTCCTTAAGTAAATACATTTTCGAAAACGTCTGAGGAAATTTATTTTGATTATCAAAAAAAAATCTTATTTTTCCTTTTTTTTAAATGTCGAAGCCATCATAACGTTATCCGTACCTTCTGATTTTTCTTCCTTAAAAATCCCACGATAAGTTGATTTCTTTCATTTTTTTAAAGTCATATCCGGTAATTGTGTCGGTTGGGTACGCTCTGTCCCTACCCTTTCTTTCCCCTCTTTACTTGTCTGGACTTCAAGTTTCCAGAACCTCATTCTTCTTTACGGGTGTGGTCTATCCCTACCCGTTCCTTTATTTCATCATTCTCCTTCCTTAAATTGAAATTTTCTTCTTCAAAAAAATCAATTATTTCTTTTATTTCCCAATATAATTTCTCCAATTCGCATTCGCACTCGAGTGTTTGAGCTCTGTTTCCTTTTTCTATCTCATTCTCGTTTCTATCAAAAGTGGATTCTTCATCTCTAAAGGTTTCCATAACCAGGGCTTGTTCATTGGCTTCATCGAAGTCTTCGGGAGGGTAATACACTTTTAAATTTGCTGAATTCATGGTCACTTCGTGATTCGTTTCACAGTGCCGAATTCTATAGGCATTATTTCTCAAATCCCTTATTATTTGATACGGTCCGTGGTACATTTTCTGGAACTTTTTGTACACGCGGTTCCCTGGATCCGAAATGGCTGGTCTTTTTACTAACACCATTTCTCCTGCTAATAGTGGCCGATGATACCTCTTGTGCCTATTTCTTCTTTGTCTCCTGTCGGCTTGAGCTTTTAGATGCTCAAAGGCTCTTCTTATACGTACATCTCTTCCAGGCTGAGCGTCTGCTGGCCTAGGAATTACCAGACTCCAAGGTCTCTCTGGTTGCTCATTCCGATGTAACGTTATTGGTATCTCTCCCGTAGATTCATGGATTGTGTTGTTTATACAAAATTCGATAATATCCAAGATATCTATCCACTTCCAATTTTCTTCGGCACAGTATATTCTACAATACTTGGCCGTCTCCCTCATCACTCTTTCTACAGGATTTGCCTCAGGATGGCGAATACTTGACAAAATCTGACGTATTCCAAGTCTTTCTAATTCTCGTCTGAACTCTACACTGGTGAAACAACTACCGTGATCCGACAACAAATTATCAGGTTTTCCCAGAATCGGTATCACTTTTTCTTTGAGTCGTTTTAACACCTGTTTGGTACTAGTCTTCTGTATGGGAGCAAGGACAACTATTTTAGTGAAGACATCCATAGCCACCATTATGTGTCGATTTCCTCTTGCCTTTGGCAAAGGTCCGAAGTTATCAATAGATATGATTTGACCTGGCCTTTCGGGCAACAATGGTATAGGCTTTTGTCTCATCAGAAATGCATTTGGTTTGATCCTTTGACATAGATCACATGTCTTTAACGTGTCCCTTACAGTTTCTCTCAGTCTCGGCCATACAAATGCTTCTTTCAGCATCGAGACTGTTTTGTCGACTCCCATATGTCCGAACGATCTATGGGCTAACCATACTATTTTCCTCTGCAAAATTGCAGGTACAACAATCCTTAATCGTGTATGGTCAGAGTCCACAAACTTATATAATAATCCATTATAAAATGTGTAATCTTGAGCTATCTTATTAGCTTCTGTGTACGCTGGTGTTCCCCTTATCAAACTTCCTTCGAGGAAAGATATGAGCATGTTCATCCATGGATCCTCACGTTGCCGTTGACTAATGCTCCTTAACTCATTTAGAGTACGCTGATCCCTGTCTTCCAAATCAATAGCCATTACTTCCTCTTCTGTGGACTCTGGATGTCTACTTAAATAGTCTGGAACTATATTTTCTCTTTACATCAAACTGTTGAATATATAAAGCCCAACGCATCAACCTTTGACTGGATAGATCAGTCTTCATCAAAAAGGTTAAGGCTTTATGATCCGTTCTTAAAATGACCTGAAACCCATATACGATCTTTCGCCAATATTGCAGCGCGTGCAATATCGCTAACAGCTCGATTTCGCTTATCGTATAATTTTTCTCGTGTGGTTTCAGTCTCCTACTTGTGAAAGCTAGATAATTTTTCTTATCAGGGTTATCCGGGTTTTCCTGATATAGCATTGCCCCTATTCCAATCTGGGATGCATCTGTTTGAATTATAAATTTCTGATTAAAATCAGGGTATCCTAGCTTCACATAGTTTAAGAGCATTTCCTTGGCCTCCACGAATGCTTTCTCTATTTCCTCCGTCCATCTCCACTTGCCCCCCTTCTTCAGAAGGTCCTGTAGTGGTGCAACAGTTTTTGTGTATGATGGACAATGTCCTGAGAAGAAACCAATCAATCCCAAAAACTGGCGAACGTTCTTCACCTTCAAAGGCCTTGGAAAATCCCTTATCGATTCCAATTTGCATGGATTTGGTTTAACACCATCCTTATCAATCACATGCCCTAAAAATGTTACTTGTCTTTGACAGAAATTTGACTTCTTTAAATTGATTTTAAAATTTGCTCTTCTTAAGTCTTCCAATAATTTCTTCAATTTTTCTAAATGTTCCTCCATGTTCTCCGAGGTAAGCAAAATATCATCCACATAACGGATAGTGCAATCTTTCACTTCCTCTGACAGGTTTCGATCAATCGCTCTTATTAAGGCAGATCCCGCGGTCTTCAATCCAAACGGACATCTCCTAAAACAATAGGTTTGTTGGTCGAACTGAAATCCAGTCAACAAGCTGGTTTTCTCTTCCAGTTCGAGATGATGATACGAAGAAGTCATGTCAATATTTGTGAAAATCTTCTTGCCTTTGAACTTCCTCAGTATTTCTTTTATGGGTGGTGCCGAATCATTTTCTGGTATGATTTTTGCATTTAAATTTCTGGCATCTAGACACACCCTTACTGAGCCATCCGGTTTACTCACAATCACTAATGGACTAACATATGGTGTCGCCATCTTTTCTATAACACCTGCATTCATCATCTCCTGCAGTGTTTTCTTAGTTTGTGGGTAATGTTTTTCCGCAACCGGGTATGGTTTTTGTCTGAACGGTGCCCAATCATTGACTTGGAACGCGTATTTAAAATTTTCAATCTTCCCTGGCTTGGAATCAAATACGTCCCTAAAATTCAATAATAATCTCTTTAATTGTTCCTTATTTTCGAGGCTCACTTTAGCTTCCTCTACTTTTCCTGACAGGTTGGTCTCGAACTCAGTTTCCAAATTATCTTCGAGTTCTATGTTGAGGACTTCAAATATCCTTTCTATGTCCTTACAACCTTCTTCCGTTACTTCTTCCACATGCCATACATGTTCTCCTATTTTCACATCCTGTTCCTGTAGGTTAATGTTTTGCTCATCCACATCCTCTCTTTGAATTCTAATGCAATTTTGCGCTAGGTCAATGATCACCTTGTTCTCACGGATAAAATCAATACCTAATATGACATTATACGGTAATTGATTTACCAGCAAAAAGCATTGCGAAATTTCAGTGTTACCCATGATCAGATCAATGTATACCTGAAATTTGCATGTTAAAGATTTTTCAGGGATAATTCCCTTAATCTTTACACTTGATGTGGGGATTTTTAATACGCGGCCTCTTGTTTCCAATTCATTCAGAAGGGTTTGCGTAATTAAACTTATTGTGGATCCGGTATCAATCAATGCCCTGACCAGTAATCCTTCTATCCTGAGCATAATTATGGGTAATTCTCTTATGATAGGTGGGATTCCTTCCACATCCTCATTAATTAGCTCATCTGGTCTTGCTATCCAATTCACAATTTCTACCTCCTCCCAGCTCCTGGTATGTTTCCACTTTTGACGATTTAAATTTGGAGTTTTTTTTATCCTGAGGGCTCCCTTTTCCCTCATTCTTTAACTGAGCTTGTAGTTCCAAGCTTTGAGCTCCATCTAGTCGGTCGGGTGATTTCCGGTTCTTGATTGCCTCACCCCAACGGACTTTTTGTCTTTCAGGTTCATCGGGTCGTTCGTTCATGTAACGAAGACTTTCCTGATATCTTTCCTCTATTTCGGCCCGATATTCATCATCCCTATCCTCTGGCCTTACGTTCCTTCTGGGATAATTCTCCCATTTCTTTCTGTTTTCTTGCCTCTGATGGTTATTATTATAGGGTCGGCTCTCTTGTTGCCTATAACCCGTATTCCTAGGATTTCTTCCTCGATATCCTCCTCTGTAGTATGACTGTATTCCTCTAGGCTCTTGGTGCCCATACTCTCGACCTAGTCCTTGAGTATCCGTGCTGGTGGACTGATTCCTGGTCGATGGTTTTTCTCTGGTTTCCTGACTGCTGGCCATGTGTACCTGTTCAGTCTGTCTTTGATGCCTAGGAGTTACGTGTGACGTCGTCATGTCTAATTGACGTAGTACGCTCTCCACTTCCACAGCACTTCTGGCTTTGGATGAGATTAACAGCCTCTGAATCTCATATGGAAGTTGTCTTGCAATGGCGGCACACAGGTCGTTCTCAGCTGGAGCAATATCAAGTTCGCGGAATTTACACAGCTGAGCGGTAAAAAATTCCGAGTACTTAGTTGGTGCATTTGTGCTGTACTTCCTAGAGTACAGATCTAGCCTCAAATTCTCCTAAACGTCTGCTGCCCAATATCGTTTTAAAAAGGCTTCCCTAAAGCCTTCCACCGTATCAAAGGTGTACCTGAAGCTTCTGAACCAGGTGAGACAATCACCTGCCAACAGCTACTCAATAGCTCTCAGTCTCCGATCCTGAGGAACCTTCATTTCGTTTAAGTACTCTGCGACTTCCTTTAGCCAGTATTTTGGAGTAATTGACATGTTATTACCCGTAAATTTTACCGGTCTATCCTCATTCGATTTGATAATGTTTATTATCTGACCATTTGTCTGGTTCATGTATGGGGTTGACATCGCCATCGGATATCCTGGGTTCTTATAAGGGCTCTCCCCTCCTAAGTCCCTATCGGTATCTGTGCCTTGTTCACGAGAATCTACCCATCCTGTTTTTGGAAACTCCTCCTGATTCTCAAATTCTAACTTCCTTTCCCTCCGGGCACTTTCTTCATTAGCCATGAGTTGGATTTCCATTTGACTGTTCTTATGTTCAGTCCTTTCCAACCGGGATCCTAATTCATTTTGAATTCTTTCCTGATTTTTCTTACTGGTTTCCAGTTCTTGTTTGAGTTGGTTTTTGTCGTCCCTGAAGCTATTCCTGATTTCATTTAAGTGTTCTTCTACCTCTTTCTTGATGACCATGACCTGTTCTGTTATAATTTCTGGTTTAACGTCACCTCTGGTATCTAGGTCTTCTCGTATTTCCTTTATCTTTTTCTCCATTTCTCTTTGTCCTTTGACCATATCTATTTTAATTCCGTCAAGCCTTTCTTCAGTTTTCCCTTGGCTCTTAAATAATCTCATCATTTCATCTTGAACCTGATTTACTTCAGTATGAGTTTTTCCTACTTGGAGCTTTAATGTTCCGATGGTTTCCTGAACATCATTAATACCCTGACTTATTTCATCTATCTTATGGGTATTTTCCTTATTTTCGTCCTCTCGTTGTTTTCTTTCACTCTGGAGATGCCCCTCGTATATACCTAATCTTCGATTTATTTCACCCTCGTACTTCTTTAAGTTATCATCTACCTGCCCGGTAAACAGCTCAAATTTACCTTTCATATCCCGCGCATCCTTTTGATTTTGATTTTTCATCTCAGTTACTTCGGTCTGAACTACACCGATTTTGTTCTCGAGGGTTCCTACTTTCTCCTCAACCTTTCCAAATCGGGTTCCTAGCTCATTCACACTTTGTTTTATTTCATCCCGGGATGTTTTACAGATATCGCTGTTAGATTTTATCTGATCTTCTAACTTTTTCTGCACACCTTGGATCTGGTTTACAAGTTCATTTTTACACTCGTCTACATTCTTTTTGCACGTTCCTTCCATGTTACTTAATTTAGTTTCCAAATTTTCAATATTTTCTTGACACCTAGTTTGGGACTCTCCCATACTTTTGTTCAAGGCCTGTATTTGAGCTTGCAATCCTGAATGAAATTCTTTATTTTCCTCTTTAATCTCACTTGCGATTTCCCCTTTTAACTCATTTAACTTGTCCCCAAACTTAGTGTCAAAACCTTGAAATTTGGTATTCATTGTCCCTTCTATTTCAGTCTTCAGTACTCCATTGTTTTCTTTACTGTCGGCTTTCATAGACTCTAACGTCTCATTTTTTATCACTTCCAACTGTTGTTTAATGTTATCCCCATTTTCTGTTTTCATCTTTTCTATCTCAGCCTTCACTTCCTTATTCATGTTTATACAGTCGGCTTCGATAGCTTCTAATTTAGTCCCCATATTATCACTATTAGTTTCGATGGCTTCTAATTTAATTCCCATATTATCACTATTAGTTTTTAGTGACTCTAAACTTTGATTCATGGACCCTAACTTTTGGTTATTTTCCTCCTGTTGGCCGTCCAACTTATTCAAACTCTCATTTATGGATTCTAAATCCCTTTTATTTTCACTCTGTTGACTATCCAATTGATTCAAACTCTTATTTATGGATTCGAACTCTTTTTTATTTTCATCCTTTTGGAGGCCCAATGTATTGTCTATTGTTCCCAATTTATTGTTTATGGCCTCCAAGAGCCGTTGCATCTCTTCACTCAATGCCATATTATTAGAATATAGTGGGCTACTAATGCCACATCGCTAGAACATGCTTGAGAGATAGTAATCTGAACCATTGTGTCCCAATTTCTTCAAGAATTTACTTTGGTACGGGTTTTTATTACACCGTACCCTTTTGATATCTTTATTCAAACTCAAAGACCTTTATGGAAGTATTTAAAATTCAAAATTTCGAAAAACCATTTTTTTTTTCAAAAAATGAAAATTTTGATTTTTCGAGAAAACTCGGGTTTTCCCTAGGAAAACTCATCCCTGCGTACTGGGCGCCAAAAAGAATAGGTGTATGATAAAATCATACATGCCCCAAGTTGGAAAATGGTAAAACAAATAAACTACTGACCAATATCATTCTACTTGTCCAAAGTGAACAAGGAATAGCATAAAATAAAACAAATATTAGATTAAAACACATGCTTTTCTATAAAACCAACAATTCACGATTATTTTCACTTCCATAAAGTACTTATCTTAAAGTTCCATATAACTACGAGCTCCTTTAGCTCGATACTTTCCCATAATAAGGGTGTCATACTTTTGTACACCTCAAGAATTTATTTTATCTTTTCTTATCATCAAAACAAATATATAATTACATTTAAAATTACATGTTAATTATTCACTTCAATATTTGGGCATTTCACATACTCTCAGTATTTACTATCTCTCTCAAGTTTGCAAATTCACTACGGTAATCGGGAAACCATTTGTGTACTCCAGAGTTATAAAGATTACTTGACAAAGTCAAAAACTATGATTACTCCCGAATCTAGTTATCTTCACAAAACTCGTGGATTCCTTATTCTCCATACAATATTACAATAGGGATTTTATTTAATTCATTTGTCTTATAAGACCATTATCACATAAGAAAACTACGATCTGAACTGGCAAGCGATAATATAAATCTACAAGGACCTCGGTTCAACGCCCGGGTCATTAACAACTTTAAACACTCACGGTGTCTTTAACACCTCTTACAAAACGATCTTTACCCACCCTCGCTCTATGAGGGTCAGGCCATTATACTCGAGCGTGATTTATGACGGGGAGAGCGACTCCCTGCCTAGCCTACGGTTGGAGCTCTTTTCAATGCTTTTAAAACAAACATTCACATTATTCTCAGTTCTAAGGAGAGACCTGGCTTTTACTACACTTATTTTCATTCAACAATATTATTGGTTCATAAACCACTTTCGTAACCTTGGCATTTATTAATTATGAGAGGGTCCTCATTGATTGGGAAGAGTAATACACATTCAACGACGAATAATAAGGGGCTTTAACAACAAGAGGATCCTAGGTTCGAATCTCTTAACATGCCTCGGGAACCATTTCCATATTAGAGGACTTATGCAAAATGCGATTTAGGGTCTAGCCGTAGCTTACAGGACCTACGCTCAATAATACCATACATTTTCTCCCTTTTAAATAATAACACACACATGGCCTCGTGATCCACGTCACAATTTAGAGGACTTACAACATATCTCAATTCACTGCAATCAACTACCCTCCATAAGTAATTTACCAAGTACTTTAACTTTTACGCGTTCCTAGCGTGACTTTTTATTTAATTGCGTTCCATTACGCTACACATTACTTAACGGCCGAATGCCTTCCAAAGAACTGATAAATATCATAGTAACAATTGATACATATCTCGATTCTTATATTAATCTTTTCCGTTGACAATAAATCGCTCCATTTTTACGAACATGCATTCACATCATGTCTTATACATTTGTTAAGGCTTCAACGCTCTATATTTTTATACCATTCAATTTAATCTTTACTTAGATTTCTTTACCCTGTTATTATTATGATTACATTCCTTACAAAAGCTCAAAAGCTATTTCTTTCATATTAATTCAAATTTACCTTTATGTAAATATCTTTGTTATAATTATTATTATCACGCTTGCTTTTATAACATTCATTAAATACTGACATTTTATTCCATGCATTTCCTCTACAGGATATATTATTTCACATAATTATTTATTATTTCTTAAAACTTTATTTTCGTTCAGATCGCGTTCTTATTTAGTTATTATTCATTTAAAAACATCCCTTCTACTCAAAACTCCGGTGGAATTGTACACAAAATTTTTCCCGACACCAAAACATAATGAAAATCTTTACTCACATGTCTAAGGTCGTTTTCTGACCTTTATTCTCGTTTGATATGACATTTTGGCCCACCTTCTTGACTTACTCCATATTGTACAAACTCATCTCATGTACAAAAATTTCTTGACACATATTCACTATATTTAACACTGACAACATTTTTAATACACTGGTGTATCCGTTTTGAACACACATTAAAACACTAAAAAATATTACTCTGGTACATATTATAACACATATCACTTTGCATGAAACGCTTTCACTTTACATAAAACACTTAAACTGATCCTCTCATTTCTTTTCTTACAATATTTACACTTCACTTCTATCACACGGGCGTATCTCAATGATTTTGACGATTTCTGTCGACTGTTGACGATCCCTGATGTGAATCCTATCGACCTGCATTGGACGTGTGATTTTACTCGTTCAAAGTTTCTTTCTCCTACAATGGAAACTACTGGTTTCAGTCTCTCAAAACCGCTTCTATTGTCTATTTCTCGGCTTCACCTTATCTGCTTTAACTAAGCGATAAATGTCTTTACTTTGCCGCCACCTCTATTTATATATGTTGGTCTATCGCACCCTATAATTTCTATATCTTGGCCTCCCTTCGAGGACCGTACACTGTCTATCGTACCCTATAGTTTCTATATCTTGGCCTCCCTTCGAGGACCGTATACTGTCTATCGTATATTTTTGACGTTTTCTCACTAGAGTACGTTTTCCCTCTGGTTTCGAACCTAAGTTCCTAAGTTCTTTTTACTAGAACTTCTATCATTCGCGATCGTAATTACTATTTATTCTTGTCCTTTACAGGACTTAGTGTCTTTAACAAAAGTCTTTACTAGACGTAACGCCGTTTATTTGTTGGAGTTCTTATAACTTCGTAACTGTATCGAGCTAGTATTCTTCTGGAACTCGAAGTTCCCTACTGATCGCTGTATCTTACTTTGGCGATATTGCTTTAAAGTCCGTATATTTAATGTTCTTTATAATTTAGGACTCTTCAAAGTCTCGAACTGCTAACCATCAGCGTAGCGTACTTATATCGAAGTGATCTACACTCGGCGAACTGGTAGCATAGCCTCCCACAGGAGTCTCTTGTCGAACTGTGTTTTTGACTTTACTACTTGAAATTGTAGCGCGAATTGCCTACATCAAGACGTGCTACGACGAACTGTGATCAAAGTAACCTCCCTCAGGTTCTGGATCGATGTCTGATACAGCGTAACGTCCCCCTCACGGGCTCTTGAATACTGCGTATACGATGTGGTGCAGCACTTCCGCTCACGGATTGCTCGTAGACTGCCTGAACTGATGCAGAGTAACGCCTCCCTGGGCTATCTAAAACTGCATGATTGGCTTGGTGAGGCCAGGAGTTTTATACCTTTCAGTCACAAAAAGATAAAATCCTAGTCCTTTTCGTGACCAACTTTTGAACTAATTGTCGCACAATTATAAAAATCATATCTCCAGAAAGCTCGTCTTTCAAACGTAACATAATCTTCCTGTGCATGGAAATCGATCGGCCATTTCCGAGATATTAATTAATTTCTCGTCCTCAACTGTGTGGGTGGTGCTGTTCATTTTTAATTCTCCCACTCTTTGGGTCTCGGTGACTCCCCTATGACGTATACTTGCGTTTGCAGTTTTTTTCTGGACTATTATTACAAGGTTTTTCTTTACACAAAAATCTCTAATCCAAATTGATTCACCGTACTGTATCTGTTTACTTATTTTTATACTCGTAAACGGGTTAAATTTAATTATTCCTGTTCTGACTCAGCAGCGAGGTTGCCATTTTCCTGCAACGTAAGAGCAATTTCCGAGTCAGGCTTCTTCGTCTTACAGTCCAAACTTTCCACTCGTTCTAATAATATCCATGACTGGCTCCTTATAAATGTCAAGAGGCATGAGCTCATCTTAGGAACACCTGGCCCTAGCGCTTGCACAATGTTAGGCTATAATCCTGGCTTGAAATCTCTCTCCGTTCCCTTAGAAACTGTATGATTCTTTCATTCCTTTCTCAAAGTACATGGATTCGACTCCCTTTGAGGCCATGGTACATGGGTTTAATACATCGACAGATACTTAGAACAATTTATTATTAAGCCTATTTATCAAGCTATACGATGATGAAGACTACGAGTCAGGGAGGAAGTCCCAAATTCAACATTATTAAGAAGATTGTAACGCAGCACTAAAAAGCCATTGAGGGAATCTAATCTAAAATTCACGGAGTGGAAATTCAAAGTGGACCAGACAGCATTGAGTTCATGATTCTACGACTGCACTTCCATCAAGCAGTAATCTGAATTTACCAACAATGATACTACACAGATTGCCATTACCAACTTGGGAGATAGCAACAATGAACATTCGATCCATGATGATGAAGAGATACTACCAGAGGCCAGCAGGGAGAAGAGTTCGTTCGTCCCGGTTACGAGTTTCCAGATTTTATACCGAGAAGACTGAAGACCCGTTAGCGAGGTGCGAGTCCGCAGAGCCAGGTGTTCACGGAGGTGTGAGGGCCGCACAGGTGATTTCTCGCCAGCAAGCAGGAACCCGTTCCTGAGCGCACGGCTGACGCGTGCCAGACCAGGAGAGGAACATCTTGCATATCAGGCCAGGTATCGCTTCAGCTGATCAACACGAAAGGTAGACGAACGATTGTTCTAATATCTCAGTAGTTTGTGGTATTTTGGACGGTATCTCAGGTGTGACCAACTTAAATGGAGATTTTTCTTTACTCATAACCCATGTTATTATGTTGTCATTTAAAAAAATTAACTGTAAATTTTATGGCACGTCAGCGTGTGTCGTTTTTGACGTATTTTTACTATCGTTTGGATTTTAGACATTTTATATTTGAATTTTGCTGATAAGTTTTTATTATCCTCACTTTAAAACGAAAATGTTTAATAAATGGAATGCTTTGATAATAAAATGCGTAACTCACAACAGTATACGTCAATATTGCTAAATCGCATCGTGCTATAGAGAAAGCTTAAATGAAATATGCTAATGCGTTTGTTATTAACAATTTAATATGTCATGAAATAAGTGTAATATTTTTAAAATATATTTGAAGTATAACAATTCCAATAGCGGAATATTGTTGATACATAACATTGTTATAGTCAGTGGTGACTAACAAAACGCAGAAATAAATGAAAATAGGATCATAACGTTGACAGATAGAGTCAAGATGATGCCTAAAGTTGTAAACAATTGTAACAAAGTAACTGAAGATTACGAAACAATAGACCAGGTGGTTTGTAGATCAACCTGAGGTTTATTTGGAAACAAAACACATTTGTAAATGAATAATTGGTTCATTAAGGAACACTAGAATGGGAGGAAATGTTTTATTTTTATTAAATACGAAGACGAGCGGACTACAATCTCTTCTTGTTGAGATTATTATTGTAACGTGGAGAATATTATGTTATGAAGGTTTTTAACGGAATTTGTCAATCAAAGCACAGTGGAATGTATTACAAGAATGTAACAAAGTGAACAGAGATATTGGTAAATTTGAAAGAAGCACGAAAGTAATTAGTTTGTGGAAAAGAGTTGGTAGAGTGCACCATGAAAGGTATTTCACAGGTTAGTGATTATCTAGTTGGGTCACTGATTTTTATACATGTTTGGAATGTATTAAGTTGAGTTTTTATGAAAGAATGCCGTGCATTCGAAAGTAAAGTAATATGTGGAGAAATGTTTGCGTGCAGTTAACGCACTATTGTAAAGTTGTTCACCGTACAGTAAGGTTTGTAAGTGTATTGCCAGTGAGAGCAAAGTGTTTGATACAGTATGTCGAAGAAGTTAACTGACATCTGAGTTGTTATTTGTGTTGTATATGTCAGTAAAGTGTAATTCCGAGATCCACGCAATTTATTAAGGTAATAGATTAGTCCCGCATCGTTCTTCAAGTATCGCAATTATTTATCGATGTTGACATTTCAGAACCGTAATTAGCTTAACTGTTTGTTACGAAGATTCTATTGATATTGGCAGAAACCATTATAGAAAAGTAAAGAACATTGTTTGTGAACAGTATTAAAATAAATATATTTGTAGAGGGAAAAGCAGTAAGATTGCCAGATCACGCTAGATCTTTTATATAGTTTGTTAGAATATCGTGCTGGACATGATAATTCAACCTTTGTAAATATTTAAATAAGTAATAACTTTTTTATATAATGTTAATGTTTCTACGGCGGCCCCGTGGTGTTGGGGTAGCGCGCCTGCCTCTCACCCGGAGGCCTCGGGTTCGATCCCCGGCTCCGTCAGGGATTTTAAAACTGACGTGAGGGTTGGAACGGGGTGCACTCAGCCTCGTGAGGACAATTGAGTAGCTGTCTGACAGTGAGACAGCGCCCCGATCACGAAAACCAAGATTAACGGCCGAGGGGACCCGACGCGCTGATCACGCGTCACCCCAATATCTGCAGGCCGAATGGCTGGGCAGCGGTCGCTTGGTCGGCCTTAGCCCGTCATGGGCTGTATAGTGCCAGAGGGGTAATGTTTCTACAGACGATAGATGTATAATATAGGGTGTTATTTGTTGTAAATTATGATTTTATGATAACAGCTGATTATATCAGGGTGACTATTAAAAGAAATATTTAGTAATTATTATTTGCGAATAATTTTTGTCCAACGAATGCTTCCACTTGGAAAGTAATTTCTAGATAGAAGGACTATCTACTTATGTTATTTTTATTTTATTTTGATCTTAAATATTTTTATTGATGTCAGGAAATGTTTATAGCCTGTAAATTATTTTATTAATAAACTTTCAGGCATGGTTAGTTTGCCTGGCCTTTTTTTATAGAAACTGATCGTCTTTTCATTTCGCAATCGACATGCGGTAATACTGCTGGTTAGTTACTAGAACTCACTTAGTCTCTAGGGGCGTGGTGGCGCAGCGGTCAAGCTGTATGCCTCTCGCCAAGGCGGACCGGGTTCGATTCCCGGTCAATCCATGTGATATTTTCGATGTGAAATGCCATGTCCTGTGGTTCGGATTCCACGTAAAACGGAGGTCCCGTGGCTTATGATCGCGAGATTAACGGTCACGTTAAACTACAAACGTCCTTCTGGTCACTTTCGTGACAGTATAATGTTTGTATTTGTTCTTCGCGACAGCCCTGTTTGACTGTACGCCTTTTCTCTTCCCGAAAACTTCCAAACAAATTAATATGATAAACACTTTATTGTATTATTAATGTATTAATTTATATATAGTTAGCTTCGTTTTCTAAGATCTTACCTAAGTGTTCCAGCACGCATATTCTCAGCCATCCACACTCTTGGCACTCACAGCGTCTACTAGTGTGCTTTGGGCTTCCGGCATGTCAGTGTTGGAATGACGTCAGCTCGACCTTCCCTCAGCCAATGGGAAGACTCTGTGGTCACGTGGGCTACTGGTTCGAGAGCCTTCTACCGCTCCCGTGTAAAAGACGCTGCTTGGTGGTGTCCTCACTCACTCATCCAGATCAGATTGGCATTCTGATCCCAGCATTCTGATCACTCATTCGGATCAGATCCTCATTCTGAACCACGCTTCATTTGCTTCGGATCACTTCGCACGCTGCCACACCTCATGGCGCTCGTTACTTCGCTACGATGTTACGAGGTGCCACGCTGAACACATCTCTCTAGACTGCTGAAATGTTGTCAACCCGCAGTACTCCAGCAGTCACACCTTAGACGGTATTCACGGCCACAGCAATTTCGTGGCTGTCAACAAGTCCTTTATTGGAATGAGTCATCGCCTAGACATTACTGGTGTCATCTCCTTCAAGACAAGAAGAAGGTACGCTCATCTCGAGGCCATGAATGCCTCCCGCTGAAGAAATGGAAAAGGACTTCTTAATCAACATTTGGTCAGAAGTGATTTTATAGAGCTGGCTCTTTAAAAGATAAGTTCAAATTGTATTAAGAAGCTAAATTATTTATAGTTCTTTTATCATGCTATTTTATACTTCAATCTTATTAGACTGAAATTAAGGCAAACCTCATCTTTGGGTTCACTTTCTCGGGTCCTGTTTACAATTACCTATTTCTTCTTACCTTTGTGTGCATTAGATGTGCATTTTTTGATGTTAATATTTAAATCTTGTTATCTTAATAAACATATTTATACCCTGTTATTTACATTTTGGTTTTCTGGTGATGCACCTTTATGCCCACTGTCCGCACCGCTTCAGTCTATTTCTGTTTCACGGTAGCTATTTTGGTCAGGCATAAGCAGTGGCGTGTAGTGGAATTTTACTTAGGGTAAACAATGGTTTTCTTCGCAAAATCATTGAAGACCCTGTTGTAGAAGTTTGGGATGTTTTGAACTTAGAAAATAAATCTATCTCAATTTCAATCAATGATAAATGTTATACGTTTAGTTAAAATACAGAATACAAGCTTTCACTTTCGTGTTAATAGGTCTACTCAATTGAGGAGTTGGATGACTTCCTAATAAAATTAATATTTTGTTCTCAAATTTACCGCAAATCACACGCTGTCATCTCAAGACCCAAATCCCGATGCCATATTTTTACAGATTTCTCACGCCTACTAGTGTAAACAAAAGCGTCTACTGCATACCCTACTCCCTTATATAGCATTAGAAAACATTATATCGCTGAACTATAAAAATGACGGCCTACCACTGTAAAACAATCACACGTTTTAACACAGCATATAAAAAGCTGATTTACACAAACACTGACACGCTTTTTCAAACTATAATGGGCGAGTAAACACACTATCTTTGAAAACTGACCGCTCCTTCTTTTGAGCCTAAGGTATGCAACTTAAGGAATTGCTTCCTAGCCTTCGCTTTTACTCACCCTGCAGTACCAAGAAATACCAAAAGAGGGCATGTCACGCTATTGTGCTGCTGCAAGCGACTCCGCAAGGAACTCGCAGTTGTCATCAAAGAACAACGAAGTGTGAATGGGTTCATTAAAACAATACAGGACACAGAGACTGGAATATCACTATAACGAAAGTAAATAATTATTGTACCCGTCATTATTTTACTTGGGTAAGCAATGCTTACCTTACATCCATGAAATACACGCGCCTGGGCTTAAGCCTACATCGCGTTCTCCCGTTATGGGAAAGAGTAGGGCAGATCCTTCTCCACCTTCCTTTCCTTCACTTAGTCTAAACTTCACCGTTCACGCTCGAGATCCGAGATTCTCGTCCTACCATCATGTTTTAGATGTTTGTTTGCTAGTAAATGTGTAACTAATTAGTAGTGCTATTGCATGACCGATATGTGCCGAGAGGTTCCTAGTTATCTACCTAGTAGGGAAGTGTTGATTTATCTGGCTGGGTATCAACGTCCTTTACAATCCTTTCCATTTCAGCGGATATAGGTGGTGGCTACGCGAGATTCGGGCACAGTACCTCACTTAAGGTCATGGTCACCTCCTTCTCAATCCTAGCCCCAATTACACACCCACACTAATAGTCGCCCCAGTAACACAGGTCATCAGATAAATCATATACGTACCCACCCAAGAACGTGAGTGTATATTACCACAATGTTGAAAGGGATGAATCAACAACTACCATTTTGAAAATAGTTTACATATTATTCTCCATAACATGGCGCCGCCGCCGCCGCCGCCGCCGCCGCCACCACCACTCACTTGGTCAATACAACGTTCATTCCATTTGAGTCCAGTGTTTTTGTATTTTTTAAGCATTTCTTTTGATGTGACAAACCATTTCCTTGTATAATTTTTAGCTCACTAATTTCTCTGGTTTTCCAGAAACTGGTCATCTTGATAAAATCCAGCCTTGAATGTAAAATAAAAAATAATGAGAACTCACATCAATTTTTCATGAATACAAATGCAAATAATGCATATCCTATAAAATTTAAATTAAAAACTCCACAATCAACCAACAACCGACAGAAACTGAACGAAGTTGAAGAAAAAGCAGGACAGGTTACATCAGCAATTATACACTGGACACGTCAATATCACTAAAGGGATTTTGTTCTTTCGAGAAAATATTCCTACAAACAGAAAAGAATTTCCTATAAATATTATATATGAGCCAGACTACACAAATTGTTTAAAAATAATACTGAACGGAAGACAGAATAGGGAAGCCAAGCTGGAACCGGAGTAGCTGTTGGGAAGCATTCGGAGAAGTGTGTGGGAGATTGATCTACGGTAGACTATGAAAGTCCAGAATCGTTTGGCTTACACAGGAAATGGTTCGCATGACCACACGAGAGTAATATTAACATATGTTTTTTTTCTTTCTTTCTTTCTTTCTTTCTTTCTTTCGAATTTCTTGGGTGAAGGGCAGATAACCTCGATGTTCTACACCTTATAAACACACACTCTCTCTCTTTGTGTAGAGTCCCGTGGCTCATAATCACAAGATTCACGGTCACGTAAAACTACAATCTTCCTTCCTTTCTTTGTGTAGAGAGGGAAGAAATATTTGGACTAGATAATCGCCAGTGTTGGGTATTTATATTATTTTTTACATCGTACCCTACTATGTTTTTGACAATCATGCAAGCTACTTGCCCCAATAAATCACTCGTCCACTCATTTTCCCTTCCAACTAGATAATGGTACCTACATTTTGTCTTATTATGATTTTCTGAACCATGTATGGTAGATACGAGGGCTGGTTCTTTTGCAACCTTCGATCATGCATCTAAGAGATAGGCGGGAGCCAGGTCAGTGTGACGTGCAATTGCACAATGTCCCGTTCACAACCTCTGCCATTGTTGGCTCCAATGCGCGAGTTGAAGTCGAGCTACGGGCAATTGAACGTGGACGCTATATTCAATACTCCCGCCAAGTGTGAGTTGCGAAGTGTGGTAAGTTTTCTGCAAGCAGAAGGATGTAGCACCACTTATATTCATCGCAGAATGAGCATAGCCCATGAATGATGGTAGTATACGGGAATGGTGTTGAAAATTTGCAGAACGGTGAATGGACATCCATGACGAAGGTAGGCCAGGACAAAAGTCTGTCGCTGCTGTACCGATGGTTGAGCATGTTGACGAGTTCGTCCGTAGCAAACCGAGGTTTACGATAAGTGAACTTTCTACAGCTCACAGGCATTTCAAGGTCTTCTCTGTACAAAAATGTCACTACACACCTAGGATACCGGAAACTTTGTATATATTGGGTCCCAAAAATGTAGACTAACGATTACAAAACTCAGCGAATGGTGCCAGCCGTAATGTTTCTCACGCATCACCATAATGAGAGGGAAGAGTTTTTGAAGTCTATTGTTACTGGCGATACGATTTGGGTCTTGTATGACAATCCAGAAACCAAAGAACAGTTTAAGCAGTGGGTGCACTCTTCTTCTCCAAACAAGAAAAGTTTAAACAGACATTGAGCAACAGGAAGAGAATGGCTACTATTTTTGGGACCATAAGGTGTCTTGTTGGTGAACTTTATGGAGCAGGGAACTACAATAACAATTATTGTGAAACCTTACGCCACCTCCACAGAGCGATTCAAAACTTGCTCTCGTCCAGCATGAATGGCAATGCACAACCGGACTGTGCCAACGTGACCAGAGGCCTCAAAAACTCAAAGAGGAAAATTTTCGACCTCGCACCGATTTTCACCTCTTCCGGGAATTGAAGGCATGGTTGGGTGGAAGAACTTCAGGAGGCTGTCCAGACATAGATCATCTCACTGGCAGCAGACTTCTTTGCAGAGGACATCAAAAAGCTGGTGTCATGTTATGACAGATGCCTCAAGCGTTTAGGTAATTATATTGAAAAATACGTACGAAATGACAACGTTTAGAAATTTAAAAATATGGTTTTGTCAATGTGTCTTTTTATAGCCCATTGGAGGTTTGGAAAAAAACTCGTGGTCTTATATCCTGCTCTTTGGTAAAACAATTCTTTTAAAATTGTTCATGCAAGTGCAAGGGTTTGTGCAACCACACTCGTACACCCTTAACAGCAGCTCTGGTTGGAGCCTGGTAGGGACAAGTTTAAAAGAATTAAAATAAGCCAGTCTTCAAATACATATACAACATGTTTTAAAATACACAAAACTATGGCCTGAATACATGTTTTGGCCATTACAATGGACTAGTTTAAAAGAATTAAGGTAAGCCAATCTTCAAATACATATATAACATGTTTTAAAATACACAAAACTATGGCCTCAATACATGTTTTGGCCATTACAAAAAATACATAATACACAATAAAAAGAATATGCTTCCAAATCTGCAACTGAAGCCAATGTCAACTGGTGACTCCAGACAATTCTTCTAATAGTCAGAAAAAAGAAAGAAGAAATACATGATTCCACAAGTACTGCTATACAGTTCCATAGGGAAATAATCTACATTCTCTTATTTTTATCACTAAACAGGCCAACACAGTCAAACTCAGTTAAATTAAACATTTTCAATTTCAAATAGTTAATATTTCTTATCTTTACATTCAATTCCATGACTTTACAATTATATTCATTCAAGATCTACAATTATTTGATGTTTATGTCAATCCTTTAACTTTAAGTACCGGTATACAGGAACATGATGGTGCAAAATTAGGAAGGGTACTGGTATAACCTACAGTATGAACAGTGTGGTGTCACAATATGGTGCAACACAAGGAAGTGTAGTGGTATAAAATACAGTGTGAACAGTGTAGTGTCACAATATCGTACAACATAAGGAAGTGTACTGGTATAACCTACAGTAAGAACAGTGTGGTGTCACAATATGGTGTAACATAAGGAAGTGTACTGGTATAACCTACAAAGTGAACAGTGTGGTGTCACAATATGGTGCAACATAAGGAAGTGTACTGGTATAACCTACAGTATGAACAGTGTGGTGTCACAATATGGTGTAACACAAGGAAGTCTAGTAGTATAACCTACAGTATGAACAGTGTGGTGTCATAATATGGTGTAACATAAGGAAGTGTACTGGTATAACCTACAGTGTAAACAGTGTGGTGTCACAATATGGTGTAACATAAGGAAGTGTACTGGTATAACCTACAGTATGAACAGTGTGGTGCCACAATATGGTGTAACATAAGGAAGTGTAGTGGTATAAACTACAGTATTAACAGTGTGGTGTCACAATATGGTGCAACATAAGGAAGTGTACTGGTATAACCTACAGTATGAACAGTGTGGTGTCACAATATGGTGAAACATAAGGAAGTGTAGTGGTTTAACCTACAGTATGAACAGTGTGGTGTCACAATATGGTGCAACATAAGAAAGTGTACTGGTATGACCTACAGTATGAACAGTGTGGTGTCACAATATGGTGCAACATAAGGAAGTGTACTGGTATAACCTACAGTATGAACAGTGTGGTATCACAATATGGTGTAACATAAGGAAGTGTACTGGTATAACCTACAGTATGAAACATGTGGTGTCACAATATGGTGCAACGTAAGGAAGTGTACTGGTATAACCTACAGTGTGAACAGTGTGGTGTCACAATATGGTGCAACATAAGGAAGTGTAGTGGTGTAAAATACAGTATGAACAGTGTGGTGTCACAATATGGTGCAACATAAGGATGTGTACTGGTATAACCTACAGTATGAACAGTGTGGTGTCACAATATGGTGCAACATAAGGAAGTGTACTGGTATAAAATACAGTGTGAACAGTGTAGTGTCACAATATCGTACAACATAAGGAAGTGTACTGGTATAACCTACAGTATGAACAGTGTGGTGTCACAATATGGTATAACATAAGGATGTGTACTGGTATAACCTACAGAATGAACAGTGTGGTGTCACAATATGGTGCAACATAAGGAAGTGTACTGGTATAACCTACAGTATGAACAGTGTGGTGTCACAATATGGTGTAACATAAGGAAGTCTAGTAGTATAACCTACAGTATGAACAGTGTGGTGTCACAATATGGTGCAACATAAGGAAGTGTACTGGTATAACCTACAGTATGAACAGTGTGGTGTCACTATATGGTAAAAAATAGGGAAGTGTAGTGGTTTAACCTACAGTATGAACAGTGTGGTATCACAATATGGTGCAACATAAGAAAGTGTACTGGTATGACCTACAGTATGAACAGTGTGGTGTCACAATATGGTGCAACAAAAGGAAGTGTACTGGTATAATCTACAGTATGAACAGTGTGGTATCACAATATGGTGTAACATAAGGAAGTGTAGTGGTGTAAAATACAGTATGAACAGTGTGGTGTCACAATATGGTGCAACATAAGGATGTGTACTGGTATAACCTACAGTATGAACAGTGTGGTGTCACAATATGGTGCAACATAAGGAAGTGTACTGGTATAAAATACAGTGTGAACAGTGTAGTGTCACAATATCGTACAACATAAGGAAGTGTACTGGTATAACCTACAGTATGAACAGTGTGGTGTCACAATATGGTGCAACATAAGGCAGTGTACTGGTATAACCTACAGTATGAACAGTGTGGTGTCACAATATGGTGCAACATAAGGAAGTTTACTGGTTTAACCTACAGTATGAACAGTGTGGTGTTAGGAAGTGTAGTGGTATAACCTACAGTATGAACAGTGAGGTGTCACAATATGGTGCAACATAAGGAAGTGTAATGGTATAACCTACAGTATGAACAGTGTGGTGTCACAATATGGTGCAACATAAGGCAGTGTACTGGTATAACCTACAGTATGAACAGTGTGGTGTCACAATATGGTGCAACATAAGGAAGTGTACTGGTTTAACCTACAGTATGAACAGTGTGGTGTAAGGAAGTGTAGTGGTATAACCTACAGTATGAACAGTGAGGTGTCACAATATGGTGCAACATAAGGAAGTGTAATGGTATAACCTACAGTATGAACAGTGTGGTGTCACAATATGGTGCAACATAAGGCAGTGTACTGGTATAACCTACAGTATGAACAGTGTGGTGTCACAATATGGTGTAACACAAGGAAGTCTAGTAGTATAACCTACAGTATGAACAGTGTGGTGTCACAATATGGTGCAACATAAGGAAGTGTACTGGTATAAAATACAGTGTGAACAGTGTAGTGTCACAATATGGTGGAACATAAGGAAGTGTACTGGTTTAACCTACAGTATGAACAGTGTGGTGTAAGGAAGTGTAGTGGTATAACTTACAGTATGAACAGTGAGGTGTCACAATATGGTGCAACATAAGGAAGTGTAATGGTATAACCTACAGTATGAACAGTGTGGTGTCACAATATGGTGCAACATAAGGAAGTGTACTGGTATAACCTACAGTATGAACAGTGTGGTGTCACAATATGGTGCGACATAAGGAAGTAGGCTACAGTAGTAACAGTGTTACAATTTGATGCAACATGACGGAGTGTAGTTTTATACAGTGATATTACTGAGGACAGTAGTAATAGAGTGGGACACCCTCTCTCCAAGGGTTATAAATATGGAGGGCCCAGCTCAGGGTATGAGTGAAGACCTCAATGGCATCTGCGGTGGTGAAGGAGTCCTTCGGTACAGCAAAGTTGGCGGAAGAGGCAACTCAGTGCTCGGGGTTAATAGAGTAAAAGATATTTGTCCATATTATGGACACCTATAGCGTCTGTACTCCAGAGGAGCGGCTACAAAAGAAGTCTGTTCTCCATTTTAGGAGCGGCCTAGTTCATACCTGGCAGTAGGTCATAAAATGCATTTGGGAGTGGCGACCCTATCTTAGTAATAGCCTAAAATGGAAGCAAATATGGTTCAGCCTCAGAAAATGCTAGGGCGTCCCCTGCAGGCAACGCGCAGTTCTTCAGATGCTGGGGGAGCTGTGAGAAATGGGCGACCAGCATCGCAATACATCCGAAGGGGGAAAGTCAACATATTAACCCTGACGGAGAAGACTGAGGAGCTAGTGGACTTCATGATAGAGAAGGATATAGCCATCCTCGGTCTCAGTGAAACGAAATGGAATGGAAAAGGGGAAAGGAAACTAAAGTAAGGATATACGCTGTTTTACAGTGGAGCACAGGAGGCAGAAAGTGGAGTAGGAATTATTATAAGAAAGGATGTCCTATTGTATGTGGAGGAGGTGAAGAAGCTAAGTGACAGGATGATCAAAGGAAGGATACAGTTCCAGACAGGGAAAAGAGATCTGGTTCAAGTATATGCTCCACAAACGGGGAATAAAAGAATTCCTAGAAGAGGTGGAAAAATATATAGAGGATAAGGAAATAATAGTAATGGGAGATTTGAATGCGCAAGTGGGAAGAGACAGACAAGGAAGAGAGGAGATTTTGGGACCATATGGTTATGGCAGTAAGAATCAAGAAGGGGATTTCTTAATGGACTTCTGTCAGCGGAACCAATTAATTATAGGGAATATGTGGTTTAGAAATAAAAATAGTCAGAAGATAACGAGGTATGGATGGGGAGATAGAAGAATGAAAACTCTGATAGACTAAGTTTTAGTCAAAAAATGACATCGGAAAGAGCTAATGGATGTCACAGCCATGCCAGAGGAAGCCTTTGGAGGAGACCATAGGGCTGTGGTAGCAAAATTAAAAGTAGGAGAAGTTATGAGATTACCAGAAAAAAGGGAAAGAAAGATTAAGGTCTGGAGACTAAAGGAAAAGGAGGTTGCAGAAGAGTTTAAGAAAGAATTGCAAAAACAGATACCAAGGACGGATATTACCCATGTGGAACAAGAATGGGAAAAGTTCAAGAGTGCATTTGTAAACAGGTCAGAGAAAACATGTGGTAGAACATCAGGAAAGGTACGGGAAAAGGCGACAAAATGGTGGAATGATAGAGTGAAAGAAAAGGTAAGAGAGAAGAAGAAAGCTTGGAAGGAATGGAAAACAAAAAGACTGAAAAAAGTAGAGCAAAATATATAGAAGCCAACAAAGATTGCAAGAAAGTAATTGCAAAGGAAAAGAAGAAAACCTGGGAAGAATTCACTCAGGAAATAAGGGAGGATTTAAATTGTGGAATGAAATTGCTGTTTGGAATTATAAAAAGTAGAAGAAATGAAAAGGTGAACACTGGGTTCATGAAAAACAAAGAAGGTGAAATATTGACAAAATCAGAAGAGACAACAGACAGATGGAAATAATATTTCAGCGAGCTGTTGAATGTGAGATGCCAGACATGGGGAGAAGTTACGCAAACAGCCAAAATGGGGGGAATAGAAGAAGAACCAGACATTACTATGGCAGAAGTTGAATGGGCAGTTAGGAAGATGAAGATGGGGAAAGCTGTGGGAATCGACGAAGTGACAATAGAAATGATCAAGGCGGCAGGTCCAGTGGGACTGCAGTGGACATACAGACTTCTCAGGAGTGTGTGGAGAGAGAAGAAAGTTCCCGAAGAATGGAAAAAGGGAATAATATTGCCAATATTCAAGAAAGGAGACAGGAAGGTGTATGGTAACTACCGAGGAATCACCATCATCTCGCATATTGCCAAAGTAATGGAAAGAATCCTAGAAAAAAGAATTAGAGTAAAGGTAGGAAACCAAATAGAAGAGGAGCAGTTTGGATTTAAAGGGGGCAGGTCAACAGTGGAACCCATTTTCATTCTGAGACAGAAAATTGAAAAGAGTTGGGAATATGGGAAGGATATGGTAATGACTTTTATTGATCTAGAAAAGGCCTATGATAGCATCCCTAGAACAAAAGTTTGGGAAAGCTTAGCAAATAGGGTGATAGGCAAGGAACTGAGAGACATGTTAAAAGGAATATGCATGGATTGCTACAGTAGTGTGAAGACTAGATTCGGGACATCGGAATGCTTTAAAATTGTCACTGGACTAAAGCAAGGAAGTGTGTTGTCACAATTATTGTTCTTTATGGTGATGGATGACATCTTGAAGGCAGCAATGAAAGACTATAGTAGGGCAAAGATGAAGGTAATGTTGTATGCATACGATGTGTTGATCTGGGGTGAGGATGAGATGGAGGTACAAGAACAGTTAGATGCAATGAATGAAAAGATTGAGCAATGGGGATTGAAGATAAATGTGGAGGAGAGTAAAACAGTGGTGTTGAGTAGAGGTAAGAAAGAAGGAAAAGGAGTAATCAAAGTAGGAGATAAGGAATTGGAAGTGGTGAAACACTTCAAATACTTGGGAAGTGAACTGACTGAAGATGAAAGACTAGATTTGGAAATTAGCAGAAGAATACGACCCGGGTGTGCTTTCTACCAACAGGTACGGGAACTAGTATGGAACAAGGATATACCAATTAAGGCTATAGAAGTTATGTACAAAGCATATTATGTTCCTATAATGACATATGCAGCAGAAACTTGGACAATAACTAAGAGGGATGACAGCAGAGTACATGCAGCTGATATGAGATTTCTGTGAATTATGCTCCAGAAAACGAGGAGAGACAGTGTGAGAAATGAAGATATACAGAAAGAACTGGGAGTACAGAAACTAAATTACAAACTGGAGCAAAACAGATTGAGATGGTTTGCACATGCCAAACGGATGAATGAATTGAGGCTACCAAGACGAGCACTGGAACGACGGATGAGAGGGAAGAGAGGACGAGGAAGACCAAGAATGCGTTGGATGGACTCTGTGAAGAATAGCATTAGTAAACGGAACCTGGATTGGAACACCGTTTCGGAAGAGGAATGGTGGAACGACAGAACAAATTGGAGAGGAACCATATTTGCCCCCACCCAGTGTCAGCTGGAAAAGGGGGAAATGAAGATGATGATACAAGGACGTGAAGAGTAACTGGTTAAGTTTTCTTTTCTCAAGAGGGGTATTAGAGAAAGGAACAGATTCCCAGAAGAAGTGTTTATGGTGATGACTTGAGTTTTGCAGGGTTAGTGGGCTTGTCATTTATTCAGCAGGCATCAAGTTTGATTCTTGATTCTGCTGGAGTTTTAAGATGCAAGTCTACCATGTTGGTAGACTTGCATTTTGTGACAACAAGCTGGATGGACAAATATGCAGTAGCATGATATGTTGTTCACTGATGAATAAAATCATCAGATGAAAGGGAGATTTTGAGGGAGGACAGGTGGATAATTTTCAACAAGCACAATGTTGTTTACGATAGCCTTCGATGGCGAGCTGGGTTAAATTCAGAGGTAAATATGGAGATTATTCCTTAGTTCCCGTGGTGAACACCAGTACGTACTGGGGATCCTGAATCATAATGTTGTGCATTTTGCTCTTTTCTTTTGGTTTTTGCTTGGCAACACTCATTTCCTCACTGTAAAATCCTACATCTGGATTTCTGGGCGAGGCTGGAATTTGTCACATTAAATGATCGTGTATAGGCTCACACAGTTCAAAAGGTCATTTCAGACTTGTTAGAAGATGTATCCATCATTATGATGGTATACTCTTAAGAGAGTTGCTGTTGCACAAGAATTGGGAGGATACCTCACAAGAGATAAATGATGTGTCATCCAGAATATGTCTAGCACAACAGGCAATAACTAGTCTAAACCCAAATCCCTTTGCACTACAGCCCACGAAGGGCCTAGGCCTACCTAGCAACCGCTGTCCGGCTATTTGGCCTGCAGATGTTGGGGTGACGCGTGGTCAGTGCATTGGATCCCCTCGGCCAATAATCTTGGTTTTCGTGACCGGGAGTCTAAAAGGGAAGCAAACTTGTTGCTGACTGTGTGTAAAGGTGTTGAGAGGTGTATTCCTAAGACTAATGGATGACCTTGTATTTGGTTACCCATGCACAAGATTAGGTATGTGAAATGCTAATTTTTGGTCCTTTCCCCTTGAGTAACAAAACAATTGTCGAGTAAAACATTTGGTATAATGGTTTACAAATGAGTCCACAACATAAAAATACACCAATAATTGAAGTGTGCTTAAGCTAATGGCATAGCCAGTGGAATAGGAAGTGTACGCTCTTCTCTCTTCACCCATAAGCCAACTGAAGAGAGTGCTGGTCTTTCTACCAGCAGCAGCACCATCGATTGAGACTGCAAAAGATGTGACTTGTCATTAGTGCGCGTTACATTTGTGTCAAGTCATCAGAATTTTTATTACTTTAAATTGTCACTTTTCGTCAGTTTACATTGAAGAGTTCTTGGAGTGAGTAGTGTGAGTTGTGTTAAGTCTTACCACCTAGATTGCTACATGGCTATTGTGCCTTGAGATAGCGTTTTTCAGCGCGCGCAATATGCCCACATGTTTCGTACTGTACCCTTCTGTAGATCTGGATATCGATCGTCTTCAGGTAGGCATTTCTTTAGGCCCCTGAAATATTCCAGTATTTTTTAATTTATTTTTATTTATTTCACAGGAAGGTTTATTAATGTGTAGGGACCTGAAAAAATCGCATTTGAGATAAATGCGATTTTTTAAATTTCGTTCAGAATCCAAACCTACGTTAATTTTTATGTAAAAAAACATTTTTAAGCGTAAATCAAAGTGCGATAAAATGCGAATTGTGACCCAAAATGCGAAAAAAAACGAATAAGTGCGATTTTATAGGAAAATTACTTTAAATCTGCTTATTTATTTGCGAATTTGTTAATTAAACAAAAGAAAATGTTTAGTAGGTGGCCTAATCGCTCGCTAGCGATACCTCATCTCGGACTCGCGGTGTGCTACGCATATTTGTCGATATAACAATCGATTTCTGTATCAATACGAACTTTCGACTATCTATAACTTATTCAGACAGCTGACGAACGAAACTCCTTTGTGTACTTGGCGCATCGTGGCGACTTGTGGTTTGTCGAACACGTGGTCTTCGTTAAACGGAAAATTTTTCTGCTTGCCGCTTGAATAGTAACCTTATTTTTTGCAACCTTCAAGCACTTCAAGGTTCAAAGTTTTTTCTAGAAATGGGGCGTACTGCTGTAACTGCTCATGAAAGAACACAGCAGTACGTTAATCATGGCTTTTATTGTTCCGACTCTGCAACAGTACTCTGTCCGCCCTAGTAACTCCCCTCACAGTCACACAGTGCTAGCATTCAGCCTGCTTGTAGCATCTAGGCCACAGTCAGGTATCGCAACGTGCCGTACTTAGTTTAATGTATGAAACAATGTAGACAGTGAGTGTTTTATTGCACTACCATACAGTCATTGCAGACAGTAGATGTAACTTGAAAGAGTGGAAGTCAGACTTATTTATAATACTTTCAATTTTCTGTAGGCCTAAAATGTAAGTCAAAAGAAATGTGTCGCCAATAAAGTCATATAGTCGGTAAGAATCCAGAAAAAAATAGATGCTAATTTAAAGGAAAATAGATGCTAAATTTTCAGGTCCCTATTAATGTGACACCGCTCTCGAACTTTCCGGATTGAAAGTTTGCTATAAACTCACCTCTGGCCATTTGGATCCTAACTCATTTCAACGAATGAATGTAAGGCTGGCAATTCAACTATTCAGCAGATCTGTCACTAATGGTATAAAATCCTATCAGGGTATTAATTCAGCAAATCAACAGAAAATTTCAAAAGGACGCATTAAACTCAACCATCCCTACTCAAGCACTGTATAAATGATCGTAGGCTCATGAAACATTAATAAAGTGGGAGAATATCCTCCGAGATAATCAAAATACATTCACCTCTCAGTGAACACTGGAATTCTTGCGAGTTACCGTCGAAAGCACTTTAGAAGTGTGTGAATATTTGTGGGGAAACAAGTAAAGCTACGTTTTGACAGAAAAACTTAAACAAGATCCCCTAGTATGTCAATTTGGTATACTCCGATTATTAAGTTGCGATGATCATCCGTCAACTATCGACCTTCTACATCTGCATACAGTATGTTGCAGTCCATTTACGTAGCAACTAAACTTGCTCTATCATCGCGGGAGTCAGCGACACTGGCGTTACCAGTGCCATCTGTGCGGCGGTCCACGATAACTCGTGGAGACCTACACTTCCTCTTCCATACGCTATGCTCCAGCTATAACAAACACAAATTCAGGAGAGAATTAAGCCTTTCACTTCTGTTGCCAATAAGTATATAAATAATTCATAGCCTCGTCATATTCTAGAGATGGTTCCTTCTAATTTTTATTCTATTTACTCCATTAGTTATGACATCAGTCCATTAACAAACAGAGAAATACAGTATACAAATATTAAACTGAGGGTATATTTGCTCATTATACATACACATCATTCAAAATAAATTCTAAGTTTTACCCAAAAGTTCAAACTGTACAGACAGAAGGAGTTTACATTGATATTAAATATCAAGATACGGTAATATTAATTACATGAAATTGAGCACTATATTGGAATCTATATCTTGATCTTAAATTTCAACCTTATTTGTGAACAAACATGGCCTGAGGCACTATTGCTTAACAAAGGTCTTGCCTAGCACTTGTTTGAACCCCGATGCACATGATGTTAATGACATTTTACGATCAGACATTTTGTATACCGTACTTTGTATAATTAACTCTATGGACTGTGCATTTAAAATAATACAATATGGCAGCCATGCAAAATATTTCACCGGTCCTCAATTTCTCAGAAACGTAATTTTTCAAATAGTGTCAGAGGACTATTGATTAAGTTTATAATAATAAGTGAATTTCGCACTTGAAACCTCACCTTTCCAATGGTATGAAATAATCACGGACATATGCATACAGAAATCTATAAATATAAGATAAACAGCGCGCCGATTGAATCGGCTTGGGCACTTTTGGTGCGTGGCACTGAAAGGGTTAACAGACTAGTGACGGTTCCATGGAAAACTGGTCTTTTAGAGGGGTGGTCTCTTAATAGTACTGATCAGGATTTTTGGAAGTTACATGCACAAACTTAATCAATAGTCCTCTGACACTATTTGAACTAAGAACTTTCAACAGCTGGAAACGTAGGTTTTTTTTTCGAATATGACTCTTAGGTGTCCTTAATTTAGGCTCAAAACTGATGTTATACAAAAAAATGAATAATTATGAGAATAACCTCGATTAAAAAGGGTTAAATGCCATATTTACTTTCATGAACATAATGTATGAAAGAATGAGGTATTGGTTATAATGCAAGGCAAAAATAATGATTCTATCGTTGGAAATGTGGTATTTATGATTTTTTTTCGAATAGTCTGCATGACCATTGAAAATGCCTTGGCATTCTTGGCAAGTATTTCAGGAAATGGCTTGGCACTAAGAGGGTTAATAGAGGTTTCACTGTATTGCATGGCATATATTGTATATATATTGTAACTGTGTAGAAATAGGGTACACTATTGGGACAACAATGGAACTGTCACAAAGTTGTCCCATCGTAAACATTTGTCAATCTTCGTATGGGAAGACTAACATTACCAAGGTCACATTGTTATTAATAAAAACACACTTTGTACATGGAATCACACTTGAAACCACATGGACACCATGTAGTATTTGGAACAGTCAAAAAACTTCCAAGAAATAGAATACAAGATAAGATTTTCAAAGATACCATCATCTCATTCAACAGCTAGCAGTGCTGATATATAGAAGACACCAACTGACACTTTCATAGCCAGGTTATTTACCCAATATACGGTTGTTTTCAATGGACGTTGTGACAAATTGAAGGCCACATACCGGTGAAGTTCTAGACAGTTTCTATTAAAATACACTGGCGAAAAATATATCCCAACACCAAGAAGGGGTTGTGCTAGATTAACAAACTTGGTAGGCATGTTTATACATCTGAAAGATGATTCAAGTTTCCCGCAAATCGCAATGGCGTGGCGCTAGTAGTGGTCCCATGACGTCGCACATCAGGTTTGCTTTAAATACAGGCAGTACTGTGCGAGAGCATTAGTTACCTGTGAGATTGGATGGAGTGACTGTGAGTGGGTCAAGAATGCTTTTAAGACAACAAAGAGGCCAGTATCAACAGCTCACTGGGTTACAACGAGGCCGTGTAATAGGGTTACGTGAAGGTGGATTTTCCTTCAGCGCTTTTGCAGAACGATTTGGCAGAAAAATCTCCGCTGTGCATGTGTGCTGGCAGCAGTGGTCACGAGAAGTTACGGTCACAAGAAGACCAGGCTCCGGACGTCCCCAAGAGGGAGGAACGCCGTATTCGGCGTATGACTTTGGCGCATCTGACGGTGTCTGCAGCAGCAATTCGAGCGGCAGTTGGCACCACAATGACGCAACAAACTGTTTGAAATTGGTTACTTGAAGGACAGATCCGAGCCAGACCCCCCGTGGCATGCATTCCACTTACCCCCAAACCACCGTCGTCTGCGACTCAGTAGTGTCAAGCGAGACCTCATTGGAGGATGGAGTGGAAACCCGTTGCATTTTCCGATGAAAGCCGATTCTGCTTTCGTGCCAGTGATGGCCATGTGTTGGTTAGAAGGAGGCCAGGTGAGCGCCTGCATTCCACCTGTCTGCGGCGTCGACACACTGGACCTACACCGGGCGTTCTGGTCTGGGGAGCAATTTCCTATGACAGCAGGAGCACTCTCGTGGTTATTTCACGCACCCTGACTGCAGATGTGTACACCCGTCTGGTGATTTGACTTATTGTGCTGCCATTCATGAACAGCATTCCCGGGGGGGGGGGGGGGGTTCCAACAGGATTACGCATACCCCCATGCCGCTGTTGTAACCCAACGTGCTCTACAGAGTGTCGACATGCTGCCTTGCCCTGCTCGATCCCCCGATCTGACCCCAATCAAGCACGTATGGGACATCATTTGACAACAACTCCAGCATCATCCACAACTGGCATTAACCGTCCCTGTATTGACCGATCAAGTGCAACTCCATCCCACAAGCTGACATCCGGCACCTGTACGACACAATGCATGCACTTTTGCATCCCTGCATTCAACAGTCTGGCAATTATACTGGTTATTAATGGACCAGCATAGAACATTTGGGATGGCTTTTCTCGCACTGACATAAACCTGTTGTCTTGTACCTTTAATCAATTAAATATGTTACCTCGCCAAATATATTTCCGAAATTTCCATATTCCACATTCCTTATTTCATGGTGTTGGGATATTTTTTCCGCCAGTGTAGTTTTTACTGGGCAGGTCTGGTCTCTGGTTCATAATTTCACGATTCCTTTCAATAGGTCCATGGCCGATTTCTTTCCAATATCCCTTCCCTGACCCGTCCTGAAAAACAAAAAGTACATGGCCATTGGCTGCATTAATAAAATTAATAATAAGTTCTTATAAGTTACAGAATGCTATTATACTGCTTTTTCTCTTTTCAATTTCGACAGGTATTTATTACTAGCATAGGGGCATAAGTAATAGCAAATATTTTTATTTTGCAAGAATACCTGTGTAAGTGGAAAATGTGAAATATACACTGGATGGACAAGATATGAACTATGTCTACTGTAACCGTCCAACCTCATAAATATAATAATGACAATAATTCTCTCAACAACAAATAAATGAATAGATAATAATCGGGGTTCGTGGGGGTTAAGCACCTGTGCAATCTAATAACAGCAATCCACATTCACACCTTACTGCACGGGTAACCGCTTGAAAAAATTAGACCTGATATCTGGTAAGAGTTGACATATATTCTTTCAACGCACATATACAGTATATATAACTTGGCAGGACCCTCGCCTAATACTGACTGAACGAATAATTTCCCTATCATATATACATTGGCGTACTCTATAGGCCTATGACATACACATATGGACCCTGGATGTCGCAGTTTGTTACTCACCGATGAGGACTGGCTGGCTTGAAGAATTACTCTACTGATTCTAGGGCATTCCTATAGAATCAATCCTAATTACTGTCGCTGTAGCTAACTTGTTCACACATAGCCTATTTACTTGTTGAATACTATTCGAGGTTATACATTGTAGAATTTCATACTCGTACGAGCGGAATTCGTTGCTCGCAGATTGTACTTTGTAGTAGAACTCTGAATTCGTTTGGTGAATTTCAGACCCTGATTCGCAGCTGTATTTAATTATACGTGGCATATTTCACCCGTATACGGTTGACAAGAAAATAGTTAAAATGGCCCTCGAATATTAGCAAACAGACTTGAATTTCCATTACTTTACGCTTTTCGAGACAGACAGCTTAGAGGTAACTGTGCTGAAACTAGATATTGTAACCTGCGGCTCAGTGTGAAACCCTAATCACGATATTGTGATTGTCCAGAAATACTTAAATTCCCTGAGACGATCTAGTATAGCCTAACATGATCTCTGACATCTCACTAAGTCCAAACATCATACCAGAAAGCAGTCCCCGACTGGCTTCTAACACACGACACTAGGCCTCTACGACCGTAGTCTACCATAAACTCTTAAGTAATGATCCCTCGAGATAGCCTGCGTCATCACTATATCAAACTTGCCCTCCCCTCCAAACCCGTGGTCCATTTGGCTAACACCATGGAACAGGAAACCCATCAGCCAATGGAAACATCATACATCACTTCACCAAACCACACCCTCAGAACATCGATGCCAAATCTACTCTGGCTCAACCCGCATGAGTCACCCTGGTTTACCCGGCCATGGTAAAACCCTCGCTCAGAATATCTCTTAACAGGAAGTGTTTCTCGTAAACAACTTGTAACAGTCTCACATATGTACAATTTCCAGCCTCTCAAATAAATATAATATAACATTGAATAAAATCCTGACCTGAGTCCTGCCTATAAATTCATATCTTATAACTAAACAAATTAAATCGAAATCAATCACATCACATAATACAATCTAATAAATTGTAGTACATCATCTCAAAGCGTCAAATAAACATATATACTCAATTCAACAAAATCTTATGTCCAGAAAATGAGGGTTCGATCCCCTGTGAATTGGTACAGTCACAGTATAGACACTAAACAACATGCCAACATTGTGCTTCACATATTTATTAAGGTAGTTTAGATGACAGTACTGGTTTCATATTTCACACTCATTACAGCACAATGCACAAAGGCCCTCAAAGTAGTCCCCTACAATGTTCATAACGTGCTGCCAACACTGTGGGGAGGGGGCTGAATACCATCTGTGAAACTATTTTACTCCCCATTTCGGAATCTTATCATTATCCCACCAGAGAAAACGAAGCATATCCCTGTCTTCAGGATCAATTATAATCTGCAGGAATGCCTTCTCTATATCAGCTATTAGACCTATATAGGATAGGTTCGAAAATTGGTCAGCACTGATGGAACTAGGTCGATGAGGTTGGGTCCGGTCTCGAGGCAATCATTCAAGGAATGACAATTTCTCGCTTCACAGTCCTATCGAAGAACTTTTGGACTTGTTGTTCCCTTTCTTCCTTTTTTTATCTGTTCGCCAGGATCTTTTATACCCAAAGTCTCAATTTCCCACAAATCCGCCACTCTTGTTGATTGAGTTAAAGTAAGTAGAGTGTAAGACGAGGCAGTAGTTGAGGTGATTTCAGAAGAGCCCATAAGTTTCCACCCTAAACAAGTTCTCACAGCCACTAGACTCTTGTTTACATGTACAAAGTCTCGCGTGATTATCTGAGCCCACACGTCAGCTCCTAACAATACCCGTCAGTACCATTGCCACCATTATCTTGGCCAACATCACCAAGTTCAACTCCCTTGTGCCTCAGTAAATTAAACAAGTCAGCATCAACTAGGGGAGCACCTCCACAGTTACTATCAGAGCGTAACACTGCAACCTCACATCTGTTTTCCTCGTTCACACCCAGCAAAGTTATTTGATAGGACTCGAAACAAACTGTTGCTGTTTTCCTACCTCCAAATAATTCTTGACTTAGTGTTACCTTTCCAGTTTGTTCCAACTCTAATTTCTTAGCACAAGACTTCTTTATGTAGCTTCTCTGAGATCCACTATCACACAGAACTCTTACTCTGTACGTGGATCCACCAACAACTACGCTAGCAACTAAAGTCTGCAGATAGGTCACATGTCCTTTATTACTACCTGCCATCATGCTAACTGTGTTTGGAACCGAATCACCTTTTGGTTCATCTGTGGCTGTCTTCGCACACATCAAAGCGTAATGTTTCCCCTTGCAAAATGGGCACTTCACAAACTTCTTACACTTAACACTGACATGTCCTGGTCATAGGCACCTAAAACAAGCTCCATTTTACTTTAACGTTCCTTGGGGTTTTTCTAGAGAATAATCAATAGCCGCAGATCAGTCTTGAGAAGGATGTTGAGACTCTGCCACAGAATATACAAGCCGTATCTTTGTTATTTCTGTTTCTCTTACTAACTGAAACATTTAACAGAGGACTATTTGGTGCTGTCTGGAATCAACCTAAAGGTTTTCATTTTGGAGCTACTCAAATGGGGCTACTGGTCCATTTTTGTTCCCTATACATGACAGCAGAATTACCTTCGCAAAATGAAAGACGTCATAGCACATTTAGACAAGAAATTAAGAAGCATCTAATGGAACAGGACAAAGATCTCCAACCATAACATCACATACTCAAATGTTGACGTTTGAAAGCGTCAAATGGACTTGCAGTGCTTTTAATATGTATTTTTTAATATGTGTACAGTTTTTAATGGAAAGTTTTAATATTTGTTTATGAATGTCTTATTGTGCATACATTTCATTTTTGATATTGTTCAATGTTTTTAATGTGTTGCCATTCATGTGATATGTCGTGGCTGATGAAGGACCGATTTTTGTAACGTTCGAAACATGTACCGTATTTAGCGTTATAACAACGCAAACACAATTTGTATTGATTTGGCGGAAGCTGCAAAACTGATTAAATAATTGAAACATCCTCTATTGAAATTAAAGAAGCCGCTGAAGGTGCGTCCCTATTCTTAGTCTTGGTCCTATCGTCTTGCTTAACTCGATCCGTCCTCTCATTTACTTCAAAAGAACTATGTCTTAGCTTAAGCCGTTCTTCACCTCCTACCTCAGTCTTTAAGAAGGCTAACAATTCAATCAAGCAACAGTCAGGTTCCTTGGTAAACTTTTCTTTTGATACACGATACCTGTCCCAAGTTCTAAACATAACCTCTGGTAAGGCACTGTCTACTAGTGGAAATAACATTGCAGCATATTTCTCCTTTGTTACTCCCAAGGAATCAAGTGCTCTCAACTGTCCCTCCAGTCTGTCATACAGCTGGGCTATGGATCTTAAACTATCCTTCTTTAACACCAAGGATAAAAGTTCCCTAACATAATGTTCAATGAGTAACTCATCCTTCCCATACCTAGACTTCAACAATTCTATAGCCTTTTTGTAGTTTTCCTTTGAAGTAGGAAAGTTTTCTACCAACTTCTGAGCACATCAAATAAACAAATTTGTCTTCATCTTTAAGGCTGCTATCTTCATGTATTTTAGTAAATAGTGCCCAAAACCCAATCCAGCACTTCACGTTTCCATCAATTTTTTTCAGTTCTAGTTTTGGTAGTCTTAGTAGTCTCTGATTAGAAGTATGTGAACAGTTACTCGTATTAGCTTCAGAAACGGCTTGATCTCCAACTTTTAAGGCCTGCACTTTTTCCCTACCCTTCAAATATTTCAGGTCGTACTCACTGCAATTGTTGATCTCTGTTTCAAGCGCGATGTCTTCAAGGGCTTCCTTTTGCAGCAGCTCATTGTATACTTCATCATCCAGTCGTTTTAACTTCTCGTAGCGTTCCACAAGTGAAGCATATCTGCTACGAATCTCCACGTGGTCACCATCAGCAAGCGCCAACAGTTCTTCAAGCTTATTTATTTCACGTGTAAATACGCCGCGTAATACTCGACGTTTGGTCATCGCTGTTCTGATTTATTTGATGTTGAAATTGCCAGTAATCCTGTCATGGTCGCCAGTTATTTACCATACCATATCATTTTAATATACTGTAATCAATATTTTATTAATGCAACCCAACATCGCCTCCAAAAACAACAATAAAAATATCACACTCTAAGATAACAAAAACCGAACTATGTAAATCAAAACACTGTCTATTTTTTCTTCAGGAAGTCGATTGCTCGAACGAGCTTTAGTTCACTTTCTCCACACATCTAATCATACAAACTGGCAGAGAGCTACAGCACATTAAAATTTTCAACATTCATTCAGTATCATAGCCTTGAGATGCAGTTCTTGCTAGGTTTTCCAAAAAGAAAAAAAACACCGAAGTATTAGCATGCTTTATGATATCTGTCGGCCTAAGTTAGAAGACACTGCCTAACAGGAAGCTCATTGAGTTCATAATCGTATATACCTCTTAATCTTCTTCTTTGCCAGCATTGCACATCACGACCATGTGCATTTTCAGGCTGTCAAAAAGAAATCTCATTCGAAGGTCGCTCAGTATTCTTTTGTACTGGGAGAAGCTCCTTTCTACGTCACATGTGGTGTATTCTTTGAATACACGGTAAGAGAGATATTGTCTATTGCTCTTTGCATGTTCATTTTTTCCTTCCTCTTTGCCAAACACCAACAGTGATCATCTGTTTTCTCCCTGTTGGGCATGTCTCTTATGTCTTCATAAGTATGTTTCAGATATATAACTTCTGTGATCCACCTAGCGCCATCTAGTAGCGAACCTCTGAAGCTACTCAATTCCTCATCGTGCAAGAGGACTTACTTATCCATTTGGCTACCAGATCTCGTTACCATCGTCAGCTATTTTCTCCTTGAGCAAGAGGACTACGTCTACTGTTTCACTCACCATGCTGCGCTAATATCGCCTACTATCAACTCTTAGAAGACCATCCATCAAGAAGAAAATGTATTGTTAATAAGTTGGTTATGCTGATATGTATACCTTTTGTTTCCTACCCCCACTCTCTCCCCTTCCTAGGACCTTCCGTGCTTCGTTTTGCTGCTCTCACTTCTACGTCTGCAGTTGACTCGTTCAGTCAAAGCTCCGCTCGAGCTTAGCCTCCTCAAACCAAGAGGCACACACTCTTCTACGCCATGTTGGCTAGATAGTCTTCATAGGGAACTCCGACTTCAACATGAAATCGAGATAAGTACCATTTTTAAAAAGTTTTAACCTCATCTTCATGGTTTTAACTTTCAAGTGCTTTTAATTATAGGCAGTGTGAAATTATTTACTTGGGGCAATAATCATTCTTCGTGGGTTTTGCCATGTTGAGCTTTTACTTGTATAAGCCAACCTTACTATAAAAGAGCTTTTCTTAAGCGATTCAAACGAGAAATCCTCTCGCTACGTGGGATATTATCTAATACCCGCTGCCTATAATTTTAAAACTATTTCCTCCGTTGGATTTTCTCAACCCCATTTTCTGCTAAGGTCGTTCTGGAACCTTCTAGAACTTGTTCTCTATCTGCGAGTCCTGCCATCATGTATTTCTCACGTACTTGGGAGAATTCTGGTTAAAACTAAATTACTACAATAGTGAATTTTCGTCCTCCGCTGGAACCTCTGGAAAATTCTATGGCGCATTTAATTGTAAATTACAACTTTTTCAAGAAATAGACTTTCACCTACATAGTGCAATCAGTTATCTCCATAATTGCAATAACTTTTATTTCTCATAAACTTCAGTGTTTCTCCAGTGAACTTTGCATCCATCTTTACAGACTATAGTGATAATCAGTGCTTGCTCCACTTTTCTACCGCGTCGCGATCGTCCGGTTATATTAAGTACGGCCATGAACATTGTTCCTATATCCCAATGATCTTTCCTTAACCTTCTACTAACAACCATTATTTATGAAATTGTAACTTTCTATAAGGTGTTACTCACGAAGTGCCCTTCCAACTTTGCTAGTTTAACATTAATTAAATTCTGCATAATTGCTTGTGTGATACAAGTTTTAAATCACGTTGTCCCTTTCCTATACATAGGGAAAACAATGCTCTACACTCTTGAGAGAGTCATGTTCAGGTTTCACGAAATGGAAACTGTCCCATTTTTCTCGTGATTCCCAATTAAACATAGGGAGTCTAGAAACTTCCTTTTTACTTTCTCCAGGTTTCACAGTAAGTGACCTGCTCTCTTTGTATAATTCTCATATATTAACTCTGTATAAATATAAGAAGTTGTAGGAACTTCCTTTTTCTTTATGTTTTACAGTTTGTTATCTTCGAAGTTGTTATTCTCGTTAGAATGTTCTTTCGAAGGTTTCGTATAGTACACTGCTTGTACTCCTGTAAATGTTAAAACTTTAATTATTCCATTTTGCTTATTTATGAAATCTTACCAAGATTTTAATACACGGTTAAAAAACCTTAAAAATTGTCAATTGCCTGGAGCAACTGTTTGATATTAAGAGGTCTGCGACCCTATTTGTTAAAAGGTTCAAATGAACCATGTTTATTAAATTTATATTGCATAATTGTTAATTTCATCAAATTTTTTCTAATTGTAAAATAAACAAATCTTTTCCCTTCTCTTTTTCATTTGCGAATATAAAGTTTAGGCAAAATCCTGTCTTCCTTGACTCTCCTCACTCAATGATATTAAAATCTTTAATAGGGCTTTCACCATTTGTTGCCTTTGAGCAAGAACTCTTAATTTTCACCTTACTAAAGTTCTTCTTAGCGATAATAGCTAATTCTAATTGGCCAGTAAGGCAAGTAAAGTTCGCTAAGCCAACTACCTGCTTGTGGAGACTCTCTCCGAAAACTTATGGTCAGTTTTCTAAAAAATAAGTGTTTCTTTTTGTCTAAACTTTTAGCCGGCTCCTCGCTGAGTAAAAGCTTAGCCATTGTCCAATGCAACCATTGGTTCAGTTACCAAGATTACCCAATAAGGCATAATCTTTTATTATATTCCTTCTTAGAGACACTTGGTCGCCCTTACAGGAACTCCATAATTTTGGAAATTGAAAATACCAAGCTTGAGTTAAATCATTGGCATTCTTCGAATTACTTTGTAAAACCTAATTTCTTTGAGAAAACGTACAGTAAATTTGTTCCTCTAAGTCTTGCCAGACCATCACCCTTCCCCATAGTACTTTTATACATGCTTGGGAGGAAATGTACTAAGGCCTCTCTCTTGCAAACCGCCCAAGTCTTAGCTGCGGTTCCAGTTAGCCTCGACCAAGCTCGTACCTACTTTAGGTATCCTAGAGTTAATTTCCATTGGCAACTACCTTTAAGTGTGTTTTACACTAAACTTATTACTTTTGTGGGACTCTCCTCCTATTCTTCTATCCTTCTTTTCCAATTCCAAAATCTACTTCCTTCTTTTCATCATCTTCCCTTGGTGGGTGGGTTATTCCCTAACCTATAATCTACCCAAAATTTGGTGCCGAAACCCGGGAGAGCCCATTTTTTCTTTTCTCTTTTTAAAATAGTGTCATTTGACAATACTTTGCATATTTCTAATATCTGTGTTGAATATTTCAGCTATAACCACATCGTGCAAAGCCTGTGAACGGGAAAGAGGCCGCTCCTGTCTCCTATGGTGTGTCCCATTCTTTCTACTCATTCGCTGCTGCCAGCTTGACAGCATTTCCAAGGTTCCACAGTTTCGTGAGTTACATTTTCATTTATCTTCTTTAATATGGCTCCCACTGATAAGGATAAGGATGAAAAACTTACTTCTAAACGAGCATCCTATAAAGGGCAAATTACCCGATTCAGAAGATACATAAAAGAATTAGATCCCTCAGATGCGCAATTAGATTTGTTGAAACATCGTGTAAAGGATTTTGAACGTTCTTATGAAAACTACTGTAACATTCAAACTGAAATTGAAACTTGTATGCTCAATCAAACAGAAGATCGTGTCGAAGTAGAGAACTTATATTACGAAGGCATAGGTTCTGCTTTCAGAATAATACGCCAACTCGAAGAGGAGCAGAAAAAGGACGCTTCTGTTCTTGGTTCCCTTCATGAACCCCAAACTTCTTTCCGTGAAGGCACTCACAAGCCCAAACCTACTTTACCGAAAATTGATTTACCCCATTTTTCTGGAGATGAATCCACTTGGGATTCTTTCTATGAATTATTTTGCTCCCTTGTTCATGACAATGAAGACATTCAAGTCATTTACAAGTTTCATTACTTGAGATCTATCCTTCGAGGTCAAGCTTTGCAGTTAGTTGAAGCACTTCCTCTGCGTGCCGAAAATTACCCCATTGCCTTTAACTTATTAAAAGAAAGATATGGAACTTCACGTTTACGTATTCAACGCCATATTAAGGCTCTATTTAACCTACCTGCGTCACAGCACAATGACGTCACTAGTTTGCGTACTTTAATTGACACTACCCAACTCCACGTTAAAGCTTTGTCCCAATTAGAGCAGCCTACGGAACATTGGGATACTTTCCTAATACATTTAGTAGTTTCTAAAGTTGATGCTGCTACCCTCAAAGCTTGGGAAATGTAACTTTCTAAGGAAGATGACTACTCTTACGAGCATTTAGTCACTTTCATAAACGCTAGATGCCAACTTTTAACCGCGCTAGCTAATCAGAGCGAACCTTCATCTCCCAGTTCCAAATTCGAATTAATGTCCATCAAACCCAAAAGCGAACGCTCAGCGTCCAATACCCAAAAACCCGGGTCCAGCTCATCCAAATTCAAACCAAACATTACTGGTTACCCAACTAGGTCTAGTGAACGTCGTGTTGCTAGCTCTATTGTTTTAAACACGCAAGGTGAACCTCGCAAAAGTTTAAACGAACCTGTAAAGTGCATACTTTGTAAAGATCCCCATGCCCTATACCTCTGCAAATCCTTTAAAGAAATGTCCGTCGATGACAGACGAAAATTAGTCGCTCAAAACAAACATTGTTTCAACTGCCTAGCGCCTACGCATTCTGCTTCTAACTGTAAGTCCACAAGACTTTGCTACCATTGTGAAAAGGCTCATCATACTCTGCTACATCGTCATGATCAGGCAAGGTCATCGACAGCATCTACTTCGCCGAAAAATGATAGTGTTAACAGTTCTAATGCTTCATCATACATTCAAAATGCTAAGTCCATTCGCAGTGCTCAAGTATTGTTGTCTACTGTCCAAATTGACGTTCAGGATAACTTTGGCAACTGGGTCCGTGCACGCGGTCTTCTAGACTCAGCGGCAACCCATGATTTTGTATCTAATTCCCTGATTAGAAAACTAGGCCTACCCGTAAACCCCACTTCTATCAATGTGTCAGGCATTAACAGCTCAAAATCGCAAGCTTTACAATTTTCAAAACTAACCATAAGAGATACTTGTCATAGAAACAACTTTCTTAAACTTAATTGTCTAATTCTCAATAGCATTGGAGAAGACACTCCTAGTCATTCGGTTGATATTTCGGGGTTAAACATTCCCTCGCATTTAAGGTTAGCCGATCCTTCGTTTAACATACAAAATCCCATTGACATACTTTTTAGTGCCAATGTCTTTTGGAACTGCCTTCGGAAACAGGTTCGCAAGCTATCCTCAAACGTGGTCGCTAGAGACACTAATTTTGGATGGATTGTCACAGGGCAACTTCCCCATTATTCTCCTCAACCTGCATCGCAATGTTACTTCTCCAATACTGACCTGGAACAGTTTTGGAGGCTTGAAAATGTTGATTCTCCTAATGTAACTTCCTCAGAAAATGAATTCTGTGAGCAACTTTTTTTGAACACCACCACTCGTTCTTCTGATGGCCGGTTCGTCGTTCAAATGCCAAGACTACACAATCCCCCCAAACTTATTAACTCTCAGCCTAAAGCTCGAAAAGCTCTCTTTGCTATCGAGAGCAAATTCAAAAAGGAACCCCTCGTCAAAAAGCAGTACACTGACTTCATGGATGAGTATGAAAGCTTAGATCATATGGAGGTTGTTAACAAGTCCGATGATGAATTGCACCCCCCAATCGAAACGGTTTATTTAAATCACCATCCCGTGTGGAAAAACCCTCTTGTAAAAGATAAAATTCGAGTTGTTTTCAATGGTTCATCACCCGACGTTAATGGCAACAGCCTTAACGACACTCTTTATTCTGGTCCTGCTATCCAATCAGATTTATCTGCTATACTTTTAAACTTTCGATTATTTCCCATAGCTGTCATAGCCGATATAAAACAGATGTACCGTCAAGTGTTAATTCAACCAGAACAACGAGATCTTCAAAGAATCTTGTGGCGTGATGAAACCAATAAGCCCATTAAGGTATTTCGCTTGAAAACGGTTACCTATGGCTTAAAACCCTCCGCTTTCCTTGCTATCCGATCCCTACACTTGCTTGCCTCACAAGATGGTCATTTATTTAACCCCAAAGCCTCTGAAGCACTAACTACGGCATTCTATTTTGACGATTACTTGCAGTCCTTCTCTACTTTGGAGGAAGCTTCTTTTGTGTCTTTAGAACTTCAAGCATTACTAAGGAATGGAGGTTTCCCACTTCATAAGTGGAACTCCAACTCCCCTGAGTTTCTCGCCCAATTTCCCATCGAAGACGTAGATCCCTCTTCTGTCGAAATTTGTGGAAACTCCGAATCTATAAAAACTTTAGGAGTTCACTGGTGCACTAGCACTGACACTCTTATCTATAAAGTTACGCTCGCAGAAGAGCTTCCTAATACAAAAAGACAAATCCTCTCTGAAATTGCAAAAATTTTTGATCCGCTTCAATTTCTTGCCCCAGTTATTGTTATAGCCAAACTCTTCATGCAAGAGCTGTGGTCACTTAAATGTGAATGGGATGACGCTGTCCCTCTTTCTTTTCTTAATCGTTGGCTCTCGTTTCGCAGCAATTTGCTGGATCTTTCCCTTATTGAAATTCCCAGGAATTTAATCAGCTCTCATTCTAATGCATCTTTTTTCCTTCACGTGTTCGCGGACAGTTCCGAAAAAGCTTATGGTTGCTGCGCATATTTAGTTTATCACGATTCACCCTATGGATCTTCAGTTTCTAACCTTGTTTGTGCCAAATCAAAGGTCGCTCCTCTTAAAACTATCACTTTGCCTAGGCTCGAACTGTGCGCTGCACTCATGGCTGCAGAACTTGTCAAGAAATTACGGGAAGTATTAAAGGTCGAATTTTCGCAAATCTATCTCTGGAGCGATTCTATGATCGCCCTTTCTTGGATCGCCAAAAACCCCTCTCATTGGCAAACTTTTGTCGCAAACAGGGTTTCCAAAATTCAAACTCTTTCTTCTGGATGTCAATGGAAGCATGTTCCCAGTGCGGATAATCCAGCTGATATCATCTCTCGTGGTTGTTTACCCTCTCAATTGGCAGCTTCCCAATTGTACTGGCATGGGCCCTCGTGGCTAGTCGACGAATCTTCCTCATGGCCTTCTAAACCTCCAGCTCCAAACTCCAACTTGCCTGACGCTAAAGTACCTCTACCCATTGCTTCGTGTCTTGTTTCCAACGCATCTCATCCTTTGTTGTCACGCTATTCTTCCTTCCATAAATTACTACGGATTGTTGCCTATCTTCTTAGATGGAAATATCTTGTGGTTGACCAACCTCTTCTCCCTAAACCACACCTTACCAATCATGAATTGAATCTTGCTACCATTAAGATTTTACAACTGACACAGCAAGAAGCCTTTTCTTCTGAATTGTCATTGCTTTCTTCTAAAAGAGATCTTCCCAAATCCAGCCGTCTTCGTGCTTTAGCCCCGTTCCTTGATGATCATGGATTACTTAGGGTAGGTGGAAGGCTCTCGCAATCTTTACTCTCTGAGGACAAAAAGCATCCCGTTATTTTGCCTTCCAAACATCACGTTACTTCTTTAATTATACGTGACTTTCATTACCGTAATCTGCATGTTGGTACACGTACTCTGCTTTGCCTCTTAAGGGAAAAGTACTGGATTATAAATGGAATTCATGAAGTTTCTTCTGTAATTCATAAGTGCATTCCTTGTTTCAAAGCGAAACCTAAAATCAACACTCAATTAATGAGCGATCTGCCCTCTTTTCGTTCTTCTCCAATACGCCCATTTGCTTTAACTGGAGTGGACTATATGGGTCCGTTCCAATATCAACAAAACTCTCCTGAAGCTAAACGCAAATTGTTTGGTAAGCTTTATGTTTCTCTCTTTGTTTGCATGGTTACTGGCGCAATCCACTTGGAACTAGTAACGAATGCTTCTACTTCTTATTTTTTATCAGCTGTCTCTCGTTTCACCGCTAGGCGTGGTGTTCCTTCTGAGATGTTCTCTGATAACGCTTCCACCTTTCAGGGCGCAGCTTCCCTGTGGAAGAAAGCTCTTACTTCCTCTCCTGCCATGGAACAAATCTCTATTTTTTCTTATTCGAAAGGTTTCAAATGGCGCTTCATACCTCCTTACGCTCCGCATCATGGTGGTAGGTGGGAATCTTGCGTAAAGCTCACTAAACGTCATTTAAGAAAAGTCTTAGGTAATCGAATTCTGACTTACGAAGAATTCAATTCACTGTCTGTTCTGATTGAAGGTGTTGTTAACTCTCGCCCTTTAACTCCGCTTTCCAATGACCCTGATGACCTACTTCCACTCACCCCTGGTCACTTCCTTATCGGCACTTCTCTTTCTGCCCCTCCTCCTCTTCCTAATTCTTACAGGGATTTTAATTTACCTATTGTTTGGCGTAAACTTGAAGCCCTCCGTAATTCTTTTTGGAAAAGGTGGAACTTGGAATATTTAACTTCCTTGCAACGGAGGCAGAAGTGGTTTCTTTCCAGTCCCGACATTAAAGTAGGGGACTTGGTCTTGGTTAGGGATATTTCACCCCCCCCTAGTATGGATTTCTGGTAGGGTGACCGATTGCTACCCTGGAAGAGATGGGAGAGTCAGGGTGGCCAGAATCTTGACTACAAATGGACCGATCACAAGACCACTGTCTTTGATCGCTCCGCTTCCAATAGATGTGTAACTGCTTATTTGCTCTCTGTTGGTGTTTGTCCCCCCAGTATGGTGTATTCTTTGAATACACGGTACGAGAGATATTGTCTATTGCTCTTTGCATGTTCATTTTTTCCTTCCTCTTTGCCAAACACCAACAGTGATCATCTGTTTTCTCCCTGTTGGGCATGTCTCTTATTTCTTCATAAGTATGTTTCAGATATATAACTTCTGTGATCCACCTAGCGCCATCTAGTAGCGAACCTCTGAAGCTACTCAATTCCTCATCGTGCAAGAGGACTTACTTATCCATTTGGCTACCAGATCTCGTTACCATCGTCAGCTATTTTCTCCTTGAGCAAGAGGACTACGTCTACTGTTTCACTCACCATGCTGCGCTAATATCGCCTACTATCAACTCTTAGAAGACCATCCAACAAGAAGAAAATTTATTGTTAATAAGTTGGTTATGCTGATATGTATACCTTTTGTTTCCTACCCCCACTCTCTCCCCTTCCTAGGACCTTCCGTGCTTCGTTTTGCTGCTCTCACTTCTACGTCTGCAGTTGACTCGTTCAGTCAAAGCTCCGCTCGAGCTTAGCCTCCTCAAACCAAGAGGCACACACTCTTCTACGCCATGTTGGCTAGATAGTCTTCATAGGGAACTCCGACTTCAACATGAAATCGCGATAAGTACCATTTTTAAAAAGTTTTAACCTCATCTTCATGGTTTTAACTTTCAAGTGCTTTTAATTATAGGCAGTGTGAAATTATTTACTTGGGGCAATAATCATTCTTCGTGGGTTTTGCCATGTTGAGCTTTTACTTGTATAAGCCAACCTTACTATAAAAGAGCTTTTCTTAAGCGATTCAAACGAGAAATCCTCTCGCTACGTGGGATATTATCTAATACCCGCTGCCTATAATTTTAAAACTATTTCCTCCGTTGGATTTTCTCAACCCCATTTTCTGCTAAGGTCGTTCTGGAACCTTCTAGAACTTGTTCTCTATCTGCGAGTCCTGCCATCATGTATTTCTCACGTACTTGGGAGAATTCTGGTTAAAACTAAATTACTACAATAGTGAATTTTCGTCCTCCGCTGGAACCTCTGGAAAATTCTATGGCGCATTTAATTGTAAATTACAACTTTTTCAAGAAATAGACTTTCACCTACATAGTGCAATCAGTTATCTCCATAATTGCAATAACTTTTATTTCTCATAAACTTCAGTGTTTCTCCAGTGAACTTTGCATCCATCTTTACAGACTATAGTGATAATCAGTGCTTGCTCCACTTTTCTACCGCGTCGCGATCGTCCGGTTATATTAAGTACGGCCATGAACATTGTTCCTATATCCCAATGATCTTTCCTTAACCTTCTACTAACAACCATTATTTATGAAATTGTAACTTTCTATAAGGTGTTACTCACGAAGTGCCCTTCCAACTTTGCTAGTTTAACATTAATTAAATTCTGCATAATTGCTTGTGTGATACAAGTTTTAAATCACGTTGTCCCTTTCCTATACATAGGGAAAACAATGCTCTACACTCTTGAGAGAGTCATGTTCAGGTTTCACGAAATGGAAACTGTCCCATTTTTCTCGTGATTCCCAATTAAACATAGGGAGTCTAGAAACTTCCTTTTTACTTTCTCCAGGTTTCACAGTAAGTGACCTGCTCTCTTTGTATAATTCTCATATATTAACTCTGTATAAATATAAGAAGTTGTAGGAACTTCCTTTTTCTTTATGTTTTACAGTTTGTTATCTTCGAAGTTGTTATTCTCGTTAGAATGTTCTTTCGAAGGTTTCGTATAGTACACTGCTTGTACTCCTGTAAATGTTAAAACTTTAATTATTCCATTTTGCTTATTTATGAAATCTTACCAAGATTTTAATACACGGTTAAAAAAACTTAAAAATTGTCAATTGCCTGGAGCAACTGTTTGATATTAAGAGGTCTGCGACCCTATTTGTTAAAAGGTTCAAATGAACCATGTTTATTAAATTTATATTGCATAATTGTTAATTTCATCAAATTTTTTCTAATTGTAAAATAAACAAATCTTTTCCCTTCTCTTTTTCATTTGCGAATATAAAGTTTAGGCAAAATCCTGTCTTCCTTGACTCTCCTCACTCAATGATATTAAAATCTTTAATAGGGCTTTCACCATTTATTGCCTTTGAGCAAGAACTCTTAATTTTCACCTTACTAAAGTTCTTCTTAGCGATAATAGCTAATTCTAATTGGCCAGTAAGGCAAGTAAAGTTCGCTAAGCCAACTACCTGCTTGTGGAGACTCTCTCCGAAAACTTATGGTCAGTTTTCTAAAAAATAAGTGTTTCTTTTTGTCTAAACTTTTAGCCGGCTCCTCGCTGAGTAAAAGCTTAGCCATTGTCCAATGCAACCATTGGTTCAGTTACCAAGATTACCCAATAAGGCATAATCTTTTATTATATTCCTTCTTAGAGACACTTGGTCGCCCTTACAGGAACTCCATAATTTTGGAAATTGAAAATACCAAGCTTGAGTTAAATCATTGGCATTCTTCGAATTACTTTGTAAAACCTAATTTCTTTGAGAAAACGTACAGTAAATTTGTTCCTCTAAGTCTTGCCAGACCATCACCCTTCCCCATAGTACTTTTATACATGCTTGGGAGGAAATGTACTAAGGCCTCTCTCTTGCAAACCGCCCAAGTCTTAGCTGCGGTTCCAGTTAGCCTCGACCAAGCTCGTACCTACTTTAGGTATCCTAGAGTTAATTTCCATTGGCAACTACCTTTAAGTGTGTTTTACACTAAACTTATTACTTTTGTGGGACTCTCCTCCTATTCTTCTATCCTTCTTTTCCAATTCCAAAATCTACTTCCTTCTTTTCATCATCTTCCCTTGGTGGGTGGGTTATTCCCTAACCTATAATCTACCCAACATGATGTCACAGGAGCATATTTAAACATAGTCAGTATACTGCTGTTTAGCTCCGGATCGTTTTCGCCTAAACCACATCCATTATCCATGTATGGTGCAGCATCGGCTAGTAACAGCAAGATTCGTTCTCACTTAACTTCACCATCCCACAAAAGCTTCATGGCATTGTCAAAAAGTATTGCAATTGTGAAATGGTGAGCTGCATCTAGAACCTCCGAATGAAGTAAATATACATCACCCGGACGATCCACGAGAAGCGCGCCAAGTATAACATTCGCAACATACCTAACACAAACATCCGTAGTTTCATCAACGGATACCCAGACGCTATTGTTGCCTAAACTAATTCTAATTTTTCGAAGTGCGTCTTCGTAACAGGTGGGCAAATAACTGTTTCGCAATGTTGCCTCGTCCGGGATCGACTGTGTTGTGTATTTAGTTAAGAATTTTCGGAAGTATTCGTTGTTCACTTTGTTAAGCGGAATATTGGTAGATACCAACATATCGCACAGGTCTTTTGAGAAATCGGAAAGTTTGGTTGACGAAGATTTCGCTCTATCAAACAAAAGAACCTGCCGGCTCTATTCAGAAGACTTTTGATTTGCGCAGCTTTTATGCTTAGCCGTAGCGCAGTGCTGTTGCACATTACATCGCTTTATCGCCGCTACCTTAACTTCACATGCTTTTCAAAACGAATTGTTCCGTCAGTACTAAACGTCTCTCGGCCGAACTCTTTCACATACTTTTTGAACTTTACAGCTTCACTACACTTCACTTTCGGCATGATGGGGCTCACTGCAGTACTACAAGTGTGACCAATCTGTTGAAATCCGTTGGTAGTGAAAGAGCAATGGAGCTTTCACTCAGCCCTGCATGGAAGAACAGGGCGAGATATAACAAGGTATTTCCTTGTTTGCTAATTGCTTCTGAGCTAAATATATCTACTGGAGTGACATCCTATTGAAAGGCGGAAGCACACTATCATCATGTTCCGTGATCTCAAGCATACAGAGTCTCAATCTAACTTGTCCAGAAAGATGCGCTAAAAGACGTGGTAGAGGAGCGCCTTCTTGGAATCAGGTCTCCTAAACCTGCTATCTGCCTGTTCCGGGAAAAGAAAGAAAAATATATCTACTACACTATTCGGAAATCCTGTGTTTGAAACTCAACGCAGATAACTCGTACCTTGTTAACGACGCCTCAATGTAAACAAAGATGCTGAAATAATAACCAAATATGACCCTTACAGCCATTATGCTCTTCCCAAGGATATGCACCTCTCTCTGCATAATTACATGTGATGATGGCCTCCTCCCTTGTAAAATTCCAATCCGGAGGTAAACTAGTGCCCCGTTCGGATCTCCGGAAGGGGACTACTCGAGAGGGGTTTAACATCACAGAAGTGACAGAAAGGAAATCTGACATTCTACGGATCGGGGCGTGGACTGTTAGAAGTCTGCTGGGAAGTGGAAGGTAAGAAAACTTAGAAAGGGAAATGGATAGGTTGAGTTGGATTTGGTTGGGATTAGTGAAATGCGCTTGCAGGAAGAACAGGACTTTTGATCAGGAGACTATAGGGTCATCAGCACTAAATCAAACAATGGGTAAGCAGGGGTTGATCTCATTTCAAACTCGACGTAGATAACTTGTACCTTGTTAACGACGCCTCAATTTAAACAAAAATGCTGAAATTATAACCAAATATGAAACTACAGCCGTAATGCCCTTCCCGAGGATATTCACCTCTCTCTGCATAATTACATGTGATGATGGACTCCTCCCTTGTAAAATTCCAATCCGGAGGTAAACTAGACCCCCGTTCAGATCTCCGGGTGGGGACTACTCGAGAGGGGGTTAACATCACAGAAGTCACAAAAAGGAAATCTGACATTCTACGGAACGGAGCGTGGAATGTTAGAAGTCTGCTGGGAAGAGGAAGGTAAGAAAACTTAGAAAGGGAATTGGATTGGTTGAGGTTGGATTTGGTTGGGATTAGTGAAATGCGCTGGCAGGAAGAACAGGACTTTTGGTCAGGAGACTATAGGGTAATTAGCACTAAATCAAACAATGGGCAAGCAGGGGTTGGTCTCATATTGAGTAGGAAACTTGGACAACGGGTGGAATATTATGAGCAATATAGTGAACGGATTATTGTAGCAAAAATCAATACAAGAACTACGTGCATCACAGTGGTACAAGTCTATATGCCTACCAGTCAAGCTGATGATGAAGATGTTGATAAGGTCTACGAAGAAATATATGAAATTTTGAGGTATATCAAGGGTGATGAAAATGTTATAGTAATGGGATATTGGAATGCTGTGGTAGGAAAAGGAAGAGAAGGGAAGATAGTAGGAGATTTCGGATTAAGTGAAAGGAATGATCGAGGAAGCAGGCTAATGGAATTCTGCACCGAGCATGAGTTGGTCATAGCTAACACCTTATTCAATAACCACAATAGAAGAATATACACATGGATGAGACCAGGAGATACAGGACGTTACCGAATCGACTTCATTATGGTCAAGCAGAGGTTTCGTAACCAGATTTTGGATTGTAAAACATATCCCGGTGCTGACATAAACTCTGACCACAATCTGGTTGTTATGAAATGCAGATTAAAGTTGAAGAAACTGAAGAAAAGTCAAAAGCCAAAATGGTGGGCAATAGACAGACTGAAAGAGAAGGATGTAAACGAAAGATTCAAGAAGCGTATAAGAGAAGGACTAATGTAAAACCCTAAACAAACTTCAATTGCAGACGAATGGACACTTTTGAAGAATGAAATAACAAAATCCGCAGAAGAAAACATTGGTAGGAAAGAAAGAATAGGTGGAAAACCGTGGATCACTCAGGATATACTAGAATTGATGGATGAAAGGCGGAAAATACAAGATTGTAATACGTGGAAAGGAGAAAGCAGAATACAGACGTCTGAGAAATGAGGTTAACAAGAAGTGCAGGGAAGCGAAAGAAGAATGGTTGAAAGAGAAATGTGCAGGTATAGAAAATTGTCTGAAATTAGGAAAAGTAGACACAGCTTATCGACGGATTAAGAATACTTTTGGGGAAAAGAAGGCCAAGTGCTGTAATATTATGGACACAAATGGAAAGCCTCTAACAGATAGGGAGGAAAAGGTTGAGAGATGGAAAGCTTACATAGAGTGTTTGTATAAGGTACAAAAGATTGAGAATCATGTAATGGAAAGGGAGGAGGAAATTGATGAGGATGCAAAAGGAGATTTAATATTGAGATCAGAATTTGACAGAGCATTGGAAGACTTAAGCAGGAAGAAAGCACCAGTCATAGATGATATACCGATTGAGTTGCTACGCTGCATAGGAGATGAAGGTCTGATCAGGTTTTTTCACTTGGTGTGTACGATTTATGAGACAGGTGAAGTGCTGAGCCCGAATTTATTGAACCCAGGACAAGCTGCAGTCAAGCATCGAACCTGTGGTACGGTGGCAATGCAACGTTTATATTAAATGGAATTAGAATGCACCTTACTCTGTATAAACATGTAATGAATGCAGGCAAGAGGACATGGACTGGATATTAGCATTTATAAAGCAAGATTTGGAAAGAAATATGAAGTTTTGTAATCTGTGAATTTTTAACATGGGAGTAATGAAGCGGAAAGGGAACTGGAAAATGGTCATTTCGTTGAGTCGAGGGCAGGTTATGCCGGCTCGAACCAGTTTCTGATGCGTGTAAGAAAGAGACAGTCAGAGTCTTCCGACAAGCAAGGATTTTGCACGCGACACTACAGAACGTCAAGTCGAAAGCAGGCTGATGAACGCGCCAAATATTTACGGAAAAGTCACGTGATCGCAGCTAAGCCAACCAGTGAATTTACAGATATTTACCGCAGATAAAATTATGATTATTTGTGGAAATAATTATAAACAATATGAGTACAGGAATACGAAGCTATATGGAAATAAATGATAATGGACTGAAGGTTTATTTGAAATTAAGTCCTGGAAAAGAGATATTTTGATAAGAAGTGGACGGAAGATGTTTCAGCTCGACGTCACCATTTTTTAAGCAGAGGAGGCAAGTCTTGATATGAGACCAGGGTCATTCCACTCCGAGCGATTGAAGTGAATAGTCGCGTGAATTAAGGCACCAGAAATTACTAAAGAATTTGGGTCGGCGAGGAAGGTAAAGATACCGGAAGGCATGTGTCTACCACCGGTCGAGTATCAGAAGGCAACTCCGTTGAAAGTATGAAGAGCAGATAAGCAGGGAGCAGGGTTCGTTCATCCCCAGTCGTTCGAGGCAACGAGCAGACATGGAGAGCGCGCGCCAGACCAGCTGGAAGCCAGACTAGCAGCTGGGTCCCGTATGAAAGTATTTCAGGAACGCAGCCGAAGGAATCCCGTTCTCAGCTGTGCGCTGTTACAGCAGATTGACAAGAAGCGTGTTGGCAGTAAGGTAGTAGGGGGGGGGTGATGAGAGTTTAAACGCACAGCCTACTTTCCTGGGAACATTGCCGATATCTCTCGAACGCCTGGTGGGGTTTTTATAGATAGATTTTTATTAATTCCATTTGATCAAATACATGCATTCAATACATTTTTGATATAGGACACGTCAGAATTTACATGCATAAAATAAAAGAACTAACAGGTATATATTACTAAGATTAAAACTATTTATAACTTATTATAATAGCAAATCTTAATAGATACAATCTTATTGCACAACTATTTACACCTCACTCTATTATCATAATATGAAAACTTAATTCTATAAATACAACAACATACAGCTAGGTATTAAAATTAAATTAAAAAAGTAAAATATAGTTATAGATTCCATCACTCCTATACGCTAAAATATTCAACTACTGAGTAAAAACAATGGCACTGCAGATAAGCTTTCAACATTCTATCAAAGGTTTTTATTTTTGGGGCCAGTTTTATATACTGGGGTAGTTTATTGTATAATTTAACTCCAGTGTGAAAAGTTCCTTTTTGATATATGCTTGTGTGTGTGTGTGAAATATGAATGTTTTGATTTTGTCTTGTGTTATGCCTATGAACATCATTGTTTGTTTTAAGAAAAACATCTTTATTCATTAAATTCTTTTTAAAAAACATAATACTTTCAAAGATATATATGCAGGGCAGTGGGAGAATGTTTAAATCTTTAAACAGAGGTCTACATGATTCTCTAGAGTTTACATTTGCCATAATTCTAATCGCTCTCTTTTGTATCCGAAACGTGCTTAGTACATCTGGCGACATACCCCAAAATATGATCCCATATCTTAAGTATGAATGGAAATAAGCAAAATAAGTATTTCTTAATGTGTGCATGCTAGTGCAGGTTTTCAAAATACGTAACGCAAAGCACATCGAGTTCAGTTTAGTATTCAGATATTGTATATGTTTATTCCATTTCAAGTCTTGTTGTATCCATAGTCCTAAAAACTTTATTTCTGATTTATTTTCTATTTGATGACCATTTAATGTTATATTGGGCATCGCAGGATTCCTATTCTGTATAGTGTGGAAATTTAGACATACTGTCTTTTTATAGTTTATTATGAGGCGATTATCTTGTGACCATTTGGTTAACTCTCCTGTAACGGAGTCAGCAGACTGCTGTATGACCTGTTTAGTTTCACCTTTTATTACGAGTGTTGTATCGTCCGCAAACAAAATTTCCTTATGTGAATGAACGTTCTGTGTTATATCATTTATATATAGAAGAAAGAGTAGTGGGCCCAAAACCGATCCCTGGGGTACTCCAAATTCAATAATTCCCTCATTGGACAATGTTTCATTAAGTAATTTGGTTCCATCATCCTTGTGTCTCAAGCTTACTATTTGTTTACGCCTTGTTAAGTAAGACTCTATCCATTTATTAGCTAGACCTCTAACACCGTATTGATTTAGTTTGGTAAGGAGGATTTTATGGTCAACTACATCAAATGCTTTCGATAAATCCAAGAATAGGCCAGTTACATGTTCCTTATTGTCAATTAATTTCAGTATACTATTACTACATTCGTAAATTGCTGTCTGTGTAGATTTTTCCGTTCTAAATCCATGTTGTGAGTTTGATAATATTTTATTTTTTTCTATGAAACTTATCAGTCTCTTATACATAATTTTTTCCACAATTTTTGCAATACCAGTTGGTAAGGTAATAGGACGATAGTTATCTAATTCATCTTTTGAACCGTTTTTGTGCACTGGAATTACTTTTGATAACTTCAAAATATCCGGGTAAGTTCCTGAGAGAATTGAACTGTTTATTAAGTGCGTAAGTGGATTTATTATATTTTCTGCACATTTCTTTAAAATTGCATCAGGGATTCCATCAATGCCAGCACAGAATTTATTTTTTAGCTCTTTTATAACTATTCTTACCTCTTCACTTGTGACATGATTTATAAATAAAGAATCACTGCATATATTTATTTTATTATTAGAATTTAGTGTATTTACCTGTGATTTATTTAATAATTCTTGCGGAATTTCCAGAAAATAGTCATTAAAAGTGTTTGCTATTTCCTCTGGATTATTAATCACTTTATTATTTCTGGTCAGTGTAATGTTCCTTTGTATTTTAGCAGATTTTCCAGTTTCTTTCTTTATTACGGACCACATCGCCCTGTTTTTATTAGATGATTGGGAAATAAAATTATCATTATGCATTTTCTTTGCTAGTCTTATTACCTTATTTAATATGCTAGTGTATTTTTTGTAGTATAAATTGAATTCAGGTGTTGTGTGGTATTGTTTATATAATTTGTGTAGAAATTTCTTTCTTTGACATGAATTTATAATCCCTGTTGTTATCCAATTGCTAGTTTTGTTATTTTGAACAGTTCTTCGTTTAAAGGGGAATGCTATTTCAAAATAGTGTTTTAGGGTACTGTTAAATGCATTAAATTTATCATTTACATTTTCTAGTTCATAAATTTCTGACCATGTTTCCTTATTTAATAAGTCATTGAAATATGTAACATTTGATTCAGTGAATGACCTGCACTTTGATTTTACTCCATTATCATTATTATTGATTACTTCGGATACTTCAAAACTCAGTATTTGTCCATGGTGGTCACTAAAACCCGGACAATAGACTTCTATTGAATGGTGATATTTATCTGTATTTATAAAAATTTGATCAGGAGTGGTTTTACTAAATTTTGTTATTCTTGTTGGTGTATTTACTGTAGGTTTCAGTCCATAGGAAATTAGTAACTGGTTTAATAATTCACAATTTCTATCAAGTTTTAAGAAATCCACATTTACATCCCCACAAATTATTATATCGAAATTTACTTTGCTCATGTTATTGAGTAACAATTCTAGTTTATCTATAAATAGAGGAAACTTTCCTGACGGAGAACGGTATACGCATACAATTATTAACTTAAACTGCTGAATTTTTACGGCAGAGAATTCAAAATCCTGTTCCATAATTAGATAATCATAAGCTGTTATCTGTTCATGATCTAAATTATTTCTTAAGAAGATGCAAGTACCACCATGGCTAATATTAGATCTAGAGTATTTACTAGCTTGTATAAACCCTGGGAATTGAATTAATTCGAGTTGTTCCTCTTTCAGCCAATGTTCTGAAATACATAGTGCTGAGATGTCTTTAAGTTCATTTTTAAGCATTAGATTTATGTAATCAATTTTATTATAAAGAGACTGGACATTCTGGTGGTAAATTTTAAATTTGTTACTTTTGCAAGCTTGTGTTGGTGATTTATTTACATTATTATTATCATAATTGTTATTATTATTGTTGCTAGACAAATCCGAAATACCATTGTTGCACTCCGTTAAATTTGACTTTAAAAGATGTGAATGCCAAACCTCACGTTTGGCTTCTTCTACCAGTTTCCCTGCTTCCACTCTAATGATATTACTGTTGAATTATTCTTACCATTTGAATTTACAATTTTGCAGATTTCATCACTAAGATACTCTTTTCCTAATCTATTTAAGTGTAGGCCATGCCGAGTGTGGAACTTCCTGTCTAATTTACTTACATCTACAATTTGGACATTTGGAAAACTCTTACAAATTTTATGAATTTTTCCATTTGTAGCCTCTATTTCTACATTTACACATGACTTGGGAATTAAATCGTGTCTCTGCGGAATGTTTACAATAATGACATTTGTTTTTTGCATGGATGGCAATGTACCCTTTAAATCTTTGATTACCTTTTTACTCTCATTTCTATAGACGTCGTTTGCTCCAGCGATGATCACTGCGTAGTCCTTTGCAGTAAGGGACGCACACTCTCCTATCATCCCGTTCGTGACTTCTGCAATCTGAGCTCCCGGCTTCACTGTCGAAGTGACCTCCATTTCTCGGTTTCTCTCCAAAACGCTTGCTGCTACATCTCGCCCGTGGCTATCCGCAAATATCCGCATCTTCCTGGATTTTCTCTTTATCACTCTCTTCTTTTCTTCTTGAGGAAAGTCATCATTTTCTTCGACAAGCACTCCAAATGAATTTGAGACGGGAATTTCAGTTACATGTACTCCATTTATAGGCCTAGGCTTATTCAATCTTACCTTACCAGCAATCACTGTCGACCAAGTTTCCTTGCTTTCCTCTCTGTTTCCTTTTAATGTATTCAACTCTTCCATTAACTTAGCAATATCTTCCTTTAGCAGCTTTATAATTTCGTCTTTTGAGGACAGTTCGTTTCTCAGGTTATGACATTCGCATGACGGTAGCGGTAGGCCTACATTACGACAATCGGTTTCACTTTTCTCCTCATTCAATTTTACCTGAGATCTTGTGATGATTTTATTTGCATTTTTTACTTTTATTTTGCACGACGAGCATAAATCCGTTACTGTTACACAACCTGACGAGATACTAACACTGTTTACTGTCGTCATACTAGAGATCTAAGTGAGCCTAGATGTTTACACCAAATTACACTAAATTTAATTTAATTATTACTACCTAATAGAATTAATCTAATAACCTACCAATAAAGAAGAATGTGAAATACGTATATCTTCCAATCGGGTGAAGTCTCGTAAAAGCACCACTGCTCTACTTGGTTCAAACAGTGATTGAAGAAGTCACCGAATCTTTGGATACACGTTCCCACAACTTAGTTTAAGTTTATTAAATTATTAACAAGAATTTCTAAATACTATCAATATTCCGTATTACACTTGATCTAAGGAAAGTAACTTTATAGATTTTAAGCCTCTGTTATAATATTTTACCACTTTTATCAAATATTTACACTAGCTGCTATTTCACTACACTTTCACTGTGACGCCATCTTGCGTGTCGTTGGACTCGAGCTGACGGGGGCTTTGCTATGGACCACTCGTTATATTTTTAATAATTTTTGAAAATTTTTGTTTTTGAAAGTAGGCGATAGTTTGAAAACCAAACATGATAGAATGTTGCGCCATAGTTGAAACGAATGTTCTCTATGCCCTTTATTTTCTATAGTAAATTTTTTTATTTTTTGAGATTTTTTGAAAACACTTTAATTTTGAATTTTTTATATTTTGGAAACTAAAGAGTTTACGAAAAATTTTGTGTGACGTAAATGAATGGCCCTGACCCCCTCTACCCCCAAAATAAATTCCAAGTCTCTGGGACTAAAACTGTGCAGTAGTGGGAGGTTGTAAATTCTGCCTCACCCCTTACATTTATATAAACTTTGGGCGATATCTCGCGAACGCGTGGTCGGATTTTAACGAACGAGGTATTGTTGACGTTGGGATGACGTCCTCTTGGCTAAGCATGTGTGTTGGTATTTAAAAAAATTGAAAATTCTTGTTTTTTTGGATTGGCATTATTTTGGAAACGGTGAATTGGAAAAAAAGTTCGTTTGACGTTAATGACAGGTGGGTATGCCCTCTAGGTGGGCAGCAAGATTCAAGGGTGTAGGAGGAAAAAAATGATAGCCTACTTTCTCGCGAACATTGGTGATCATGGGCGAACGGATGGTCGGATTTTAACAAATGAGGTGTCGTTGGACTCGAGCTGACGTGCTCTTTCCTATAGACCACTCGTTATATATATATTTTTTGAAAAATGTTGTTTTTAAAAGTAGGCGATAGTTTGAAAACCAAACATGACAGAATGTTGTGCCATAGTTCAAACCAATGGTCTCTATGACCTTTAATTTTTATAATAAAACTTTTTATATTTTGAGATTTTTTGAAAACCCTTAAAATTTGAATGTTTACTATTTTGGAAACTAACACGTTGACAAAAAATTGTTTGACATAAATGAAAGATCCCTATCGCCTCTACCACGAAAATAAATGTCAAGTCTCTAGGACAAGAAAAACTAGGCATTTTTTAAAAATAAAAGCGTGTTTGTAGACAGAGAGCCGGTAGCGCTTGACGTGTGTTACAACGAGGCTATGATTGGCCATGGTGAATACTGAAAATGGCTATTTCGACGGGGCAATGTATGGCAAAACGAGGGGTTGCTTTTAGATATATATTTTTTCCTATGACGAACGAATAAAGGCGAATATTTTCGAAAATCCCTCATGACGATCTTTAAACATTATGGTAAACACTGACCAGTAACCAGACAAAATTCATAATGCTATGAGACGAATAAAAATAGTCGACAACAACAGAACTTGTTTTTCTATGTATGTCTAACTGGCAGCCAGAATGGGAAAACAGAATATCTGCTTGAGAGACCTGCTAGGATCCTGGCTTGCTGGGTGACAGGATGTAACATGTTATCGCGATTCTGGAATGTAAGCGGACGGGACAACAGGCCAAAATTACTGTGACGTAGAGGTGAGTTGGAGGTCGAACAATATCGCAACGACGTCAGAGAAATAATGCAGTAAGCGAGTATAACTCCTCCCCCAACCATTGCCATAGCCAATTGCAGGGCAAGAGCGATGTTAACAGCTGTGGTAAGAGGGACACAGGGTGAGGGGCTGGGGCGAGGAGAGGAGGGCAGGGGTATTAGAGTGTTGATCAAGATATGACACGCAGTCAGTCATTACTGTTTTAAACACTGAAGTGTAAACATAGGCTGTATCGTATGTGTATAAAAGTAATTGCATTCGTGTGCTCAACCATAGTTGGTTACTATATTGGATACATTATATATTTGAGGTAAGTGTTGGAATAACACTGTTTATTTTATTTTATGCTAATCAATGATTAAATGATTATTGGTTTACCATTTGATTGATGAATTGTTTTTATATTGTTTGTTTTAGATAACCTATATACTTGTTGTTGTGGACAAAGATAGAGAGAGAGACAGACAGAGAGAGGCAAACCATTTCACAGAAGCCTACAAGACAAGGCAGAAAAGGCAAGTTTTTCTTTAAAAACCCAGGTAAGATTTTTTGAAATTATATATATATCCTGTTTTTTATTTTTTTTATTTTTTTATGATAAATGCTATTTGGAATGGATATACTCATGGTGGTTTATTTTATTTCTTTTTAGTGTGTTGGAAAACGCTTGACCACTTCAACCACTGCTGTGTGTTGGGGACCAGTGTTTACCGAGCAGTCTACGGCTGAACACTGTGGTGAGATTGTTTCTTTTATAAAAATTATGTCTTTTGCCACTGCTACCGATAGCTTAACTTGGGAACCCCTTGACTCTTGTTTTAAAAAGCGTGTTTGATCTGGCCGCGTAGTGAATGTTAGAGAGAGTTTAATCCCAAAAGACTTTGTCGAATCTTGTTTTGAAATTTTTAAATAACAAATTTGTACAGCGCAAAGGTTGCATACGGCTTTAAAGGTCAATACACAACTCGTGTGCGATTTCATATATAAAAACAAGGACGGTGAGCATAAAAACCATTTTATATTGGCAGTAAAATGCAAGAGCATTTGATAGCCAATAATCTGAACGAGTGGTATCAATCCCATGTGGTCAATGCCTTGCTATCAAAATTTGATAAACTACAACAAGGACTAAGTGGTTTAGCGTTAGACAAAATCCATTACCTGCAAATCAACATTTGTCATTTCAATCCGTTGAATGCTGGGTCTAGACACATTTCTTTACCATCAGCGATTGCCTGTCGGGGAGCGGTGGTAAATATTGAAAATAAAGATGTTAAATGTTTCCTCTGGTGTGTGGCTGGATATTTGCAGCCAGCACAACGTGACAGTTGTCGACCAGGAATGTACAAGGCCAAGTTTGATGAATTAAAACAAACATTAAATTTAACTAGAGTATCGTTCCCTATGGACTTAACGGAAATCCATAGGTTTGAACAAGACAACCAGGAATTTTCGTTCATGGTGCATGGCCTTGATGGTAATGAGATTGTGGGTCCTTTTTATGCCACAAAAGAACCGAAACAACACCACATTCATCTTTTATATCTGTCTTACGGAGAAGTGAATCACTATTGCCTCATTAAAAGCCTGAGTAGATTGCTAAGCAGTCAATCGTCCAAGCATAATGGTAAGAAGTACATTTGCGACCGTTGTCTACAATATTTTACAACCCCTACACTTTTGGAATGTCATAGGGTAGATTGTGTTTCTCAGGAAGCGGTGAGACTGATATTGCCACAAGGGGACAAGGCTATGTTAAAGTTTAAGGACATTCACAAGCGTGACACTGTTCCCTATGTGTTGTACGCAGATTTTGAAGCTCTCACCACACCCATGGCGGGATGTGAACCAGATCCCACCATGAGCTCAGCCACACCCATTAAAAACATGAACCTTTTGCCATAGGATTTAATGTGGTGTGTGCCTATGACCCCACACAATCCGTTTACAAATACCGTGAGGGTCCAGATTGTGCCAGATGGTTTTTGGATGAACTTGTTAAGTTGGCCGACCATGTACAGGGATTACTGGACCACCCAGAAGCCATGAGCCTAACGCCACAACAGCAACAGCAGTATGAGCATGCCACGACATGCCGTATTTGCGAAAAGACATTGATCAGTGCTGAAGACACCATTCGTGATCACTCACACTTTACGGGAGAGTTTCGTGGAGCTGCACATAGTAAATGCAATTTGAACTTTTCAGCTCCTCGTTTCATTAGTGTCTTTTTCCACAATCTGCCAAATTATGACATTCAGTTTTTGATTCGTGAATTGGGTCATGTCAACAAGGGCTCGTTTACCATTATCCCCCAAAACCATGAGTGTTTTACAGCCCTGACATGACGGTTGAGCAACTTTAGCATTCGATTTTTGGATTCATTTAAGTTTATGGCATCCTCGCTAGACAGTCTTGTGAATGGCATGGATGAAGAGGAATTAAAAATACTAGAATGCATTTTAATGATCCCAAGCAATTTCAATTGTGCATTCGGAAAGGTATATTCCCGTATGATTTCTGCAACAGCTGGGACGTGTTAAAGCAAACAAAACTCCCATCACAAGAGAAATTTTACTCGAAACTAACACGCAGTACCGTTTCCGATGAAGACTATGCACATGCATGTCAAGTTTGGAGAGTGTTTGACATTAAGACGCTAAGTGAATATGCTATGCATTACCTAAAACTGGATGTATTGCTGCGCACCAATGTGTTTGAAAAATTTCGTGAGTTGTGTCAGCACATTTATGGTCTTGACCCGGCTCACTATTATACGAGTCCTGGGCTTTCGTTTGATGCCGCTTTGAAATACACTCAAGTGGAATTCGATTTACTCACTGTTGTAGACATGGTTCTATTTTTTGAAAAGGGCATTCGTGGCGGCTTTGTGTTACTTAACCAGCGCCATGCCGAAGCGAACAATGTCTACATGCTTGATTATTCACCAGACAAACCAGAATCGTACTTAATGTGCTATGATGTAAATAATTTGTATGGTTACGCCATGAGTCAGCCTTTGCCCTATAGGAAGTTTGCTTGGCTGACAGACAAACAAGTGTCAGAATTTGATGTGATCAAGGCTAGCCAAGAAACAGGCCGAGGATATGTGCTAGAAGTGGATATTGAATATCCCTCATCATTGTATGATGAACATGCCGATTTCCCATTCTGCCTTGAGCAAATGGATCCCCCTGACAGTAAAGTGAAAATTGAAAAACTTATGGGCACACTTTTAAAAAAATCGGTATGTGCTGCATATCCAAATGTTAGAGCAATGCCTCGCCCAAGGCTTGGTGTTGAAGAAAATCCACAGGGGTATTTCCTTTGCTCATAAACCATGGCTCGAGCCATACATGCGACTCAACACAGAGCACCGACAAATGGCAACACAGCAGTTTGAAATTAATTTATTTAAATTAATGAACAACTGCATCTATGGCAAGTCCATGGAGAATGTCCGCAAATACCGTGACATTAAATTGGTGAATGTCTGGGAGGGGCAGTGGGGTGCCCGGCGGTACATTGCCAAGCCAAATTTCAAATCGATCAATATGATCGATGAGGATTTGACCACCATTGAATTGAGTAGGACCAGCGTGACCATGGATAAGCCCATTTACTTGGGCCAAGTCATTTTAGACTTTTCTAAATCGGTCATGTATCGATTCCAGTATGAGTTTGCCAAACGCCATTTTGAGGACGTCTCTCTTTTGTATATGGATATGGACTCATTCATTTACCACATTCGCCACTGCAACCCCTATGACGTCATGAGGCAGCATAGTGACTGGTTCGACACCTCTTCGTATAGTGCTGACAACATGTTTCAACTGCCCATAAAAACAAGAAGGAAATGGGTGTTTTAAAAGATGAATGCGATGATTCCATTATGACGGAATTCGTAGGTTTGGCCTCGAAAATGTATGCTTATCGCACACTAGACTGTAAGGAAGCCAAAAGAGCAAAAGGTGTAAGTAGGGCAGTGGTATAATCGCTACGTGTAGACGATTACTTAGCGGTTTTACGCACTGGCAAAGCTATGTCGCATACACAGTGCAGGATACAATCTAGCAACCATCATTTGTATCTTGTGGAACAGAGAAAAGGCACCCTCGCCTCCATGGATAACAAACGTGTGTGGGCTGATGACCTGCTCACTAGCCAGCCCTGGGGTTATGACCGCAAGGAGGAGGAGGTGTGATTTCACTGTTTGTTCGTTTAGGGACATTTCTTTCTTGTAAATTGTAGATATAGTATTTTGTAAATATTGGTTTTTGTCATTGTAAATAGTATTTTTTGCAAATAGTGGCAACCCACTCGAACCTTTTGCTCTTAAAAAAAGTTCTATGCAACCTTATTTTTATTTTTATTTTAAATTTAATCGAGTTGGGAATTGGAAAATGGTATATAGTTTGATTCTTTTAAAGCTGTACAAAGTTGTGTTTTTTTTGTAAATATGAAATGAGTAATAGTATTTTTTTAGTAACTTTAATGACTAGTATTTATATTTTTTGTAATGGTAAAATTTTAACTTAAAAAAGTTGTTTGGGGATAAGTGTGCATGTCGAGAATGTGTTTTTGGGAATAAATAAAGTGGTTGTGTTTGTTCCCAAAAAGACAGGTATGGTTGTATGAGTAGAGAGAAAGATGGTGTGTATGTATGACCAGAGCAAACATGGTGAGGTAGGGTGGGTGGGGAGGGGAAATTTTCAGTTATATAGTCATTTTGTTTTGTCGATAGTTTTGTTTTCTTTGAAATGTAGCGGTGAATAGACATTATTTTGTAAAAACAGTCTTACCTGCAGTAGTCGTAGACCTCGACGTTTCTCCAAACACACATAAACTCACTGAATCATCATTATCATGGTCAAGCACTCGCATTCATATCATTGACAAATCTCATCTTTCAACATACACCAAATGGAAAAATGTGCAAACAGCAAAATGGAAAATCCATGTTTCGATATCACCAAAATTCAAAAAACGCAAAACTTGAAACGGACAATTTTAAAAACTGGAAATGCTCATGTGTGAAATATAAAAATTCAAAAACTGAAAACGGACATTCTTAGAAAAGTGTCATCAACAAAAATGGAAAATCCATATCAATAAAAACGCAAAACTTGAAACAGACATTTTTTAAAAACTGTAAATTGCAAATTGGCAAATGACAATGTGTGAAAATGTGAAAATGACAAATCAGCCCATCAACATCATGATTTTTTAAAATTAAAATGAAACATTGTGTTCTGGAAAACCTTTGTTTTTTATTTCATAACCATAGGGATTGACAAAAGAAAAAATAGAATACAAACACATCCCAATTCCTCACTCCTCAATTCCTTAATGTTCATGTCCAGGCATCATCAACTTTCCTTTCATAGCACTGATCACAATCAGGGCTGCCATTCTTTCACCCACTGAGGCATCACAGGATGTGAAACGTTGTTTAGCTTTTTTCAATAACAATTTATCTGCCACAAGTCTTAAACCAGGATGACTATGGCGATAAGATCGGTCATGTTCCTTGCACGCTTGATCCAAAAGATTAATGGGTACATCACCACGCTGCAAACGTTTTTCAAGATGAGTTCCAGGGCCACAATAAGGATAACCTGGAAGATGGATTCCGAAAGGTAAGTATTGAATCACTTTGTCAATGACGCCACTGCCAGTACAGGTCTGGCATATCCTTTTCCATTGATGGTGAAAAGGTTTGGTCTTCCTCTTTCTCTGTGGACGATGTTTGTGTTTGTTGTTGTTGCTTTTTCTCGCCATGACACACGTGGAATGATTCAACAAAGTCTTTACACGGACTTTTATGACCGTGATACAGTTTCACTAGCTGACATTTCGCTCACTGACGCATAGAGGGTATTTTTGCCATGGCCACTTGCTTATGGTGATCATAATCCGTACAGGGTTGCAATTCACTCAACACAGGGTCTTGAGTCCATGATTTTGGTACATGTGGCCAGATTTCTTTCACCGCGTAGGGGGCCACATAATAAATGAACGACTTGGGCAGCGCTAAGTGTTCCTCTTTGGTAAAACTGTCTAGTTTATTTTTGCACACAAAGAACTTCCCGATGGCTTTGTCGGTAGCATTGCCTTTCTCCATGGTATCACGTGTTGTAGATGTTTACACGTCGCTTGTAGAAATCGCACTGGCGTCATTCACAGGTAAATCCTGAGTAAACATTTTGTTCAACAACTCCCAGCAGGCATGGGTGGTTAACCAATGAAAGAGATGCCACGCATGCGCTAGGGCTGTATGGGTAATGTTGCCACAGGAACAAGTATCCATTAGCGTTTGCAGGGAGAGGCAGCCCAACTCCATGAGATCGATACATTGACAGTAAGACGCCAAAAATGGTTGCAACCATTCACGTTTTTCATTACCTTTCACAAATATTACATTGGCCGAGGACAAGTGTGCTTTCATGACCACGTCCAAATATTTATAGGAAATGGTTCCTTGATTCCAGTCTAGTTGCCTATGATTTTCAATCCACTGGTTTTGTTTGCGGTCTTTATCACACAAAAAATCAAAAGCATGGGGCGGATTAAATAGCAAATGCGTAGCTTGCGATATCCAAAACGTGGTACAATCGATAATGGCCACTTGTTTAAATATAAATTTGTTGTCACCAATTTTAAACCCTTGGCAATCCACAATGAGTGTGCGCAACATGTTGCCGCTTGCCTGGACCAATTTCAACTGACCATGCATTCGTGAGATATCGGAAAAAGGTTAAAATCACGTTTTTACCCCCAAAAAGCCTGTTTCCAGCATTCTCAAAACTTTAATCTATTAATAACATATATAGGGCTTTGAGACAAGCGATTTGACACGTCACACGTCCAAATCCGACCTTGCGTTCGAGAGATATCCGCAAACTTCGTAGGAAAGTAGGCGAATATCTGGTTCTCTCCTCACCACCAAAACCCCTTCTTATAAATCTTTTTTTTTTTCAAAGAGCTCGCCCTCTTACAAAAATCCCAAGTGCGCATGCGTAAAAAACAAAAACAAAAATGTTGATTCATAGCGGCATCCAGCAAAACGCATGCGCTATATGAGCAACAACGTTTAAGTTCATTTTAGCAGCGCACCTTATACATGTCGCATTTGAAAAGAGACTTTCACTAAAAAATGACAATTTCACCCCCTAATGTGGGGTAGGTTTTATTTAGGAGTTGAAATGAGTGGTCCATTGGAAAGAGGGCGTCAGCCCGAGTCCAACGATATGTCTCATGTCAGAATCGGACCATGGGGTCGCGAGTACTCCACATGAGAGGTCAGCGTAGCCGAGTGGCTCTTGTCACTATTTAGAAGCAAAACTACTCCACTACTGCCCAGCTTCTAAATTCCATGGGTAGGGGCATAACTCTCTTTACCATTTTGAGTATGCCCAGTGTTTTGCTATCGTCAAGGGTCACATGGGGCACTTTCCATAGCAAGCGTTGTAGTTGAATTTTTGAATCTATGGGGGCATTGTCAGCTCCCTTGAGTGCATTATTATCACTCCTGTCTCTCACCAGATAAAGCACTTGCCTTGCGTTGACCACAATGCGCTGGTGGTCTTCGGCAAAGCCTAAAATCAGTTTAAGAGGTAAATATCCAGTAAAGGTCCCATCGGTGTGTACCATCCAGTCATTGGTCGAGTCAGGGCACCAAACTGCCTTGCAAAGTGTTTTACCTTCTTCCTCACTGTAAGAGGGATATAGTTTCATGACACTGGAAATACCCACATTTCGAGTGCTATCCACCACGATATCGTTAATGGCATAGCGTACTTCAGAAAACAGAAAGGCCAAACCATGGTTGGCCAACTTGGATGTGGTGGGTGTAGAGCCATCGGCTTTGGTGAGCCAACCTTCGATCTGAATGACACTTTCATGCGGTGGGGTGTAAATATCTTGGTTGTTGATAACAAAATGAATTTCATCATTGTTATTGAGTCCAGGTGTCTGAGCTTGATAGGAATGGAGATCAATTCTTACCACTCCTGGTTGCTCCTCGATGTGGTTCGCTTCCTCTAGGATTGAATTCATCATGGGGGTTGACGTGGTAACCCAAATGCTGTAAAATCTGCTTGTCCTGAGATGTTAACGTGTATTCACGTGGCAAACAACTAACACCATTCCTAGACGGCGTTGTTGCTTTACATACAAACTTCATAGTGGCTTTAGCACCAACTTTCATCATCATCATTTATTGAACAATTAATTCCAACGAGCCAGAGGCTCTTACATAGGAATTGTACAATACAAATTTATTGTAAGTCACTGGTGTGGTAGAATCTTGATCAATGAGTTGTTGCTCTCTATTGATTAGTCTTAATGTTGTATTACTAATACCATCGACAGCCACAGAATGAAAAAGCACCACTCGAGGGTTTTCACGAATAATATAGCCATTGGGCGATGTCACAATAAAGTCATAAAGCGAATGCGATGGTTCTTGATTGGTGTACACTTGGCTAATAATATTACACGTTACCGACACATGATGGTCCTCAATGAATTTCACTTCATGATCCGATTCATGTTTCTTATTGGGCTCCAACACGCGTGGTTTAAATCCTAGTAATGGACCAATGGAATCGGAGCGTGTTTTTGAGTCAATTTTGAATGTGGAGAAAATACTGCAGCGATGAGTGTTGGTATTTCCTACAAGTTCAAACTTGCGCGTTCCATCGATAAATGACTTTAAACCATATTCATTGATCAACACCACATAAATGTGTTCATAAATGTCATCGATCGTGTATCCACCAGAGTTCAGGGTGAGCACAGAATCATCATAATAAAACTTGTTGTTCACATTTTCACGTATGTTGTATATTCGATTGTTCGTTTCAAGAGAAACAAGTCCCAAACCATAGGGTTTTTCACTCAATTCGATAGGCGGGTAAAAGTCTAGGCTGACTTCACGTCCACGTCCATGCAGTGTAAACGTTTTACTTTCTGCCGACATACTGTTGACATTTTTGCCTATGCTGCGTCTTATATAAAAAATTAAACACACACGTCCACACTGTTGGCTGTTAAACGTTCGCTCACGTTTCACATTATAATATATATTGATCCTGTTTCCAAAATAGGTCACTAGTTCCATGGGCGGGGGCAAATTCCCAAAACTGTCAAAGTACCATACGGTGGATCCCTCTTTGACATAAGCTACATAATGCGTTCCTGGTCCTCGGTGATCATCCAAATTGACAACAGCACATTCCTGTTTCCAGGGTCGTGGGGGTAATTGGTGTCGCATAAACACACCTCGAAAATGAGAAAGCTTTAGTTGTTTAGCATAGTTTCCACTTGTTGATGCGTCAGGGCATGTCTTGCTATGGCTGAGGTTATTTTTTATATATAATTCGAAATGGTGAAATCTCAAATCCTTGTTGATAAAAGGCTGGCTTTAAATTGGCATTTCTAGCCCCCATTGCAATCGCTTCCATCGTTTCATTGTGTCGCTGACGTTCTTTCAGTTGTTGCTTGCCCTGCTGCGCGGCTTTAATGGTTTTCGCCACTGCACTGGCACCGCCCAAAAGTGAACCCAGAGCATCAGGACCGGCAAATAAAGCAGGTAAAAATCCCGCTCGTTTGGGGATGGGAATCACCCGTCCTTGTTTTGAACCCTGTCGCCGACGTTTTGGAATAACATGTCTCTGTGTTGCTCGAAGGGCTTTCCTTATGTTCAATACATTATTTTTCTTCTTTTCTTTCGCAACGGCTTGTCCACGAATGCTGTAAGCCCAGGCTTTGCCAAGGACAAAGTCCTTTTTTTAGTCTTTCTCACCACATACCTTTGCTTCACCATGATGATAATGACCAACAACCTTTCACAAGAAAGTTTAAATCCCAACTAACGTCAGATTGTTATATCATGGCTGTATATTCCAATTCCACATATAGTGGGAAATCGTTTATGGTTTTTCCCGCTTGCTTTTCATCCCATGTCAACATGAGATAAAAGGATAATTCGTCACCTGCATTGACCATTTCATGGTTATGGACCAACATCCTATGATCGTTTATCTGTATTTGTAAATGGTGCTCATCAGGTATGGCGTATTTGATGTGAATGGTTCCATCATAGTGTAATCGATAGTGGCTTAAACCCGAAGCAAGCACATAGGTCAAGTGCTGAACATGGACTAGCGGTAAATGGTTTCTGTCATTCACAGGTTTTTCATTTGTCAGATACACTAAAAATACAGATGGGATAAATTTGTAAAGCCTTTTCATTTCATAGGTCATGTAACGCTTGGTACAAACATCGTCTTCGTTTTGTGGGTCTTCCACGTGAATAATCCGATGGTGATTAGCGCTATAGCCATTCACCGTAAGCTGAGGCACTTTGTCATAAAACTCATATACTTTGTTATCCACATACTTTTTTGTAGTAACGTCTGTAGACACTTGAGGATCGTAAGGATGTTTTACTTGGGTTAACCGCTTTCCCTTAAAGTCATAATCTCCCTGTTTAGCGCGTGGCACTACTGACCTATCCACATAGTGTTTATTAGCAGGATCTGTTTCTTGTTTAGGATCATGTATGGGGACAGACCTAGCTTTGGCCATCAACGCACGTCCAAAGACATCCATCGCCAACCTGTAGTATGAGTCTACTGTTTCTATGACAAGGCTCGGTGTCCTGTATATAGACAGCCTGCTAGCCTGGCTAAGCCTTAGTTGATATTGTTACGTGCCACCCCCCTAGTGACACTTTTGTTAACTGGATTACGGTGGGTTGAAGCACAACACAGATTGTTCCTTTAAAGAAATAATTAACTTTATTGCGGCCAGAAAGATACACTACTCATCAGCAAATACAAGCAATTAGAACCTTACTCCAGTTTCCTCAAGTCTCTTCCTTATGGAGAGCTCTTGCCCCCTTTCACTTGTCAACAAACCACAGAAGATAATCCGTCCTAATGAGCCCGGTGGCCTTGACAGTCGTAATCCGTAAGTCCTGCCGAAGTCTTTGCTCCCCAGGGAGCAGACGTCCTGGAATTCACGTAGCAGGTCCTGAAGTTGGCGTGATTGTTCCTCGTCTAAATGGTCCTGGGATCCTTGGTACAGCTTCTGTAGTTCTTCTGGCAGTGCGCGTCTTCTTCGGTTGTCCGTCTGCAGGTGTCCATCCGTCGTATCTGTGATGCGGGCAATCCAGGTAACGGGCTCGCAGACTCCTAGGTTGGTGTCCCGGTGAACCGTAATGTCGTAGTCGTTCAGGTTGGACAGGCGGACGTACGGCCGAGACGTCGTGTTGATGAGGGTCTTGGCAACTAGCAAACCTTTTGTCTGGATGTCCTCATATTTTGGCTCGATGACAGCCGCCACTCTCTGAGCAGTTCCGTCGACAATTACGGCGGCGCTGACCTCCGTCCTGGCGGGAACGATGACGTCCTCTCTCAGCCTTACTCGTCGTGCGGTGACGGCCTCGTGTGCTGGTTGCAAAGCAAGTTCCTCACCTCCGAAGTGCAGAGTGTTGGTACTCAGGTCCAAGATGATGTTGTTCTGGTCCAGGAAGTCCAGTCCGATGATCAATTCGTTTGATACGTCAGCCACAAGCACTGGATGCTTCACCGCCCGTTGACCAATGACGAGCTCCAGTGATGCTTCGCCATGTACCGGTGCGGTCTCTCCGGTCGCGGTTATTAGCTGGAGATTCCTTTGTATGGGTTGCACTCTCCACTTCGGGATCACGGTGGGATTGATGATGGTCCTCGACGCTCCCGTGTCGATCAGCATGGGCCAGCTCACTCCGTTGACGACTCCGTCGACCATCAGGCTGCTATTGTCCCTCCGTAACTTCGTCACACGCACTTGGACTGCCGGGGCTTGACGACTGTCACAAGCCAACCTTTGCCCCCCAAGGCTGGCTAATACTCGTTTCCCTGGGCCGCGCGGTTCTCAGACGACTGATTTCCCGTCGGATACCCTCGGCGGCGGCGATCACCGCAGTCCTTGCTCAGGTGGCCTTTTTTACCGCAGGCCTAGCAGGTCGGTAGTCCTCTTCTGGGCCGCCTCTCCGGTTGTCTTCCGGCTGTGTCGTTGCTGGTAGTGCCGCGACTATCGAAGAAACGGCTTAGCGCCTCCAACCATTCGTCGGCCAGGTGCTTGGTCTCGTTGGTTTTTGCTGGTTCGTCGACGTCCACTTGACGCACCCGCGCGTGCATTCTAGATGCCTGTTTTGCCGTCTCGAACTCAAGTGCGTGGCTCAGCGCATCTGCTAGGGTCTTATTGCGTGCGAGTCGCAGCGCCTGTTGAGTGTCCAAGTCCCGTAGCCCGTCGGTGAAGGTCTACGTCGCAATCTGTTCCAGAAAGTCGGCCGGCGCTGTTGGATAGGCGAGACTTACGAGGCGTGCGATGTCCATCTCGAACTCCTGCAGGGTTTCCGCGTTCTTCTGTACCCGGGTCTGGAGCTGCATCTGGTAGGCCTGCTGAAGATGGCTATCTCCATATCGGGACTCCATATGGGCGATCAGTGAAGCGTAGTCCTGGGATCCAGTCGGGATGGCTTGAAGGACGTTAAGGGCGTCACCTCTCAGCGCTACAATGAGAGCTGTAGCCTTTTCTGTGTTGTTCCAGTTATTTATGGAACAGGCCACCTCGAACTGGCGTAAGTAGGTGCTCCACGGGACCTTTCCGTCGAAGGTTGGGGGCGTCACTCTGCTATGTCCCGTTCCTGATATTCCCGGTGTAACGGTGGGCGGGCGTTGGCGCAGCTCGGCAACTTCCTCTTGTAGAGCGTTGAATTACTCTTCCACCCCCGTCAGTGGGCGTTGGCGCAGCTCGGCAACTTCCTTTTGTAAGGCGTTGAATTTCTCCTCCACCCCCATCAGCGGGCGTTGGCGCAGCTCGGCAACTTCCACTTGTAAGGCGTCGAACTTCTTTTCCACTGCCGTGACTTCCTCACGCAGACCCAGTTCTAATTTCTTCAGGTCCTGTGTCAACTTTTCTGACCGTCTTCCATCTTCTTCTGCTCGTCCTCTATCCTCTTCAGGACCTCCGCTAGCTTATTTTGACAGTCTTCCATCCTCTTCTCGCCGTCTTCTAGTTTGGCAGTTAGGTCCTCGGCTAACTTCTTCTGGCCGTCCTCCATCTTCTTCTGGCCGTCTTCCATCTTCTTCAGGTCATCCTTCAGGTCCTTGGCTAATTTCTTCTGGCCGTCTTCTAGTTTGGCAGTTAGGTCATCGGCTAACTCCTTATGACCGTCCTCCATCTCCTTCTGGCCGTCCTCCAGCTTCTTCTGGCCGTCTTCCATCTTGGCTTCCATGCCATTTAACTTTTCCAGCAATGCTGTAAATTGCGCTTCCATTTTAGATGTTTGTCTTGTAAAGGGCATGCACTCACAGGAAAATTTAAAAAAATGACCTGCTCGGGTTTTGAAACCAGGACCGTCAGGTGTTGTGCTTGTGTTTGAGTTCGTAATCCGGCTTCTGACACCAGTTGTTACGTGTCCCCCCCCCCCCCTAGTGGCACTTTTGTTAACTGGATTACGGTGGGTTGAAGCACAACACAGATTGTTCCTTCGATGAAATAATTAACTTTATTGCGGACAGAAAGATACACCACTCAACAGCAAATACAAGCAATTTGAACCTTACTCCAGTTTCCTCAAGTCTCTCCCTTGAGCGCTCTTGCCCCCTTTCACTTGCCAACAAACCACAGAAGTTAGTTCGTGCTAATGAGTCCGATGGCCTTGACAGAAACTACATGGACCTCTCCGTTATGTACACAAACTACAGTTACTTACGATAACCTGCTACACGCTGCTTTGCTGTTCACAAACTGGGCAACAATGTCACTGGATTTCGTAACTCGCACGGCACTTCCCCACAATACCTCTGTCGCTCAGTGAAATCACACTCGCTCAAAACACAGGCAGTCCCCTGTATGCTTCCCACTCCCTCGCTGTCAAGAGAATCAACTTCACTAGGGGTTTCGCAAGTTACGTCACCACACTTCTGTCGCCCAGGATAAACGCTCGCACTAGGTCACGTATATTCTGGACCATCCCTTTGTCCTAGTAGTCCTGTTGCATAAGGTGCACGCAATACACTGAGGCAGAGCAGCCCAGCCCTGAGGCAGTTGTGACTCATGCGGTGAGCGATGAAACAAACTCACAGCCGTAACAATATGAAGATTATTAAGCAGCAAGAGTCATTCCCCGTGGGGATATGGTTTCCCATCTCTGTCCCACATCACGTGAACAACGCCATGGTTCACTGTTTCCATCTTCCATTCGCTGCATCATTGTAGGACCTTCCGGCTGTGGAAAGACCAATCTTCTGCTAACGCTCATCACAGCGCCCAATGGTCTGCGTTTTCAAAATACTTATATTTTTGCAAAATCTCTCTACCAAACCCTCTACGTGTTTCTGGATCAAGTCATGTCTGGATTACAAAAAGAGAATATGGGTTATTTTACATTTTCCACGCAAGAAAATGTTATTTCACAGGATGGGGTAAAGCCCGATTCACTCATGATGTTCGATGATGTATCCACTGAACGTCAAGGCATCATTCCAAGCTATTTCAGCATGGGTCGACACAAACATATAGATTGCTTTTATCGTGGAAAAACATATTCTAAAATGTCCAAACAGTTGATTCGTGACAATGCCAATGTCATTGTTTTATTTCGCCAGGACGAGAGGAACAGTCGTCACATTTATAATGAACATGTGAATCCGGATATGACCTTTCAAATGTTTACAGAATTGTGTGCCAAGTGCTGGAACACTCAACGTCATGCCTGTTTAGTGATTGACAAACAAAGTGAACTCAACCAAGGACGATATCGCTTAGGGTTTGATCATTTTATTGCTATTTAAGGCACTGACTCATTCCCTGTCAAGTCATTTGTCAAGACACCATGGCGTTAGCAGAGAGTCAATTGAAAAAGCATATTATTAGAGTTAAAATACTATTCGCCAAAAGTTTCGTCAATTGAAACGATCACGTGCAGATCATGCTTTGTTTATTCAACATCATTTAGCACCTCCGCTAAAAGCCATGTTGAAACCTTCTTTCAAGCCATCTGAAACGCTACCCACCGTTTCACAATCCACTCAGACGCTGCACGAGGACCCTGAGGAAGAGGAAGAGGAACATGAACAGGAAGATTTGACTAGTGTTAGCGAAGTTGAGGATGACAAGGAACAAGTGTTTACGCCTCAAAAAAAGACCTCACCCCTTGCAGAGTTTTTGAGAAAAAAGAAATCCTTGGCCATGGACGAAACACCTTGCCCTTCCAGATCGTCTCGGTTTTCACAAGTCTTGGCCACTCCTCAAAATAAAGCTCAACTGAAAAACATTTTAACAAAATATTATGGATCAACACTAGAACCCTATCTCACTGATCTATTTATTGGAAACACAGATACCACGTATGGCGTTCGCTATGAGAATGATAGTTTTAAAATTGGGGATTCATCCATTAAATTTGCTCGTACTAAAGCTGTCATTAAGAACATCAACTATAAATTGACGCCAGGACTGTTAAAGCTGCTCTTTTCACGAACACCCTCATTCCATGATTATACGTCAGAGGACCTTGGCAAATATAAATCCATTTTATTGGAAACCCATGCCCACAAAAGACAGTATGATCCAGCTCAATAAGTGAATGCCAATATATCTCAAAAATATAAAACCATCATTGCAAAAATATTTCCCACCAGTCAAAGTACTCGTCGTAAAGTGTCCGCTGCGGGAGTGACATTTAAACCATTAAAACCCCTTGTGGATGTTACCTACTGGCACAATCCCAATAAGCTCGTCCAGCGGCTACAGTTGTTGCATGCTTCACGTCAAACCGGCCATACCGGTCAGGATTGGGAAATTCAAGAAATTGAACAAGAACATCGAAATGCCAAAATTTTTGTTTAAGCCCTCACCCATTAAAATGGGTATTGCTCACGAGTTGCATCGCCCAGCTAGGCGTCACTATCCGCGACTCAAGGTGATTTCACGGGGTGTGGATGAACTTTGGCAGGCTGACTTGGTTGGAATGATACCCTATGCTGGCTTTAACGACGGTGTACGATATATGTTGACCGTCATTGATGTCTATTCCAAAATGGCCTTGTTGAACCTGTGCGTCGCAAATCTGGTCTCCTGGTCACCAAGGCTTTTCAACGTATTATTCAACACTCCAAACGTCAACCTCAGTTGTTACAAACCGACCAGGGGAAAGAATTTTTCCACAAGGATTTCTCCAGTTTTCTCAAATCTAAGGATATTCACCATTACACCACATACAGCAATCTCAAAGCCAGCGTGGTCGAACGGTTTAACCGAACATTGAAATCCCATATGTGGAAAGCGTTTACCGCTCAGGGCACTTATCGCTGGTTGGACATGTTACCTGAGCTAGTGTCACGTTACAATGACACCAAACATAGAACCATTGGGACCAAGCCACGTCTCGTAACCAAAAGTATTCAGTGACTGGATAAACTGTTTATCCCCATAAAAACAGCAGATCCTATACGTCACCGACTGAAAATTGGGGATTTTGTTCGTGTGAGCAAATTTAAGTCTACCTTCAATAAGGGCTACACGCCTCAATGGGGGACTGAACTATTTCGAATTCGTCAAGTCAATATGGACAGTCCAGTCACATATTTACTCCAAGACCTCAACCATCAACCCATAAAAGTTAGATTTTATCTCCAAGAACTTCAAAAAACAGCATTTCCGAAACATTACCTCGTGGAAAAAGTGTTGAAACAAAAAGGAAATAAACTATATGTCAAATGGTTAGGATTTAACTCAACGTTTAATTATTGGATCAATAAATTACATATTGTATGAACCTGTGCACTTTCTTTATTGAATCGTGTTGTACGAGAGCTCTGTGTACGGCGCTCCACGCCTCATGCATGTCCGTACTCTGCCCGTTTCTCCAATGAGACAGGCGATCACCCGGCCTACATCCCGGCCCCATCGGAAGAAACGGCCAAGGGAGTGGGTGAAAAGAGAATTAAGGCGTGAATCTTGGTTCATACAGACAAGAATAAAACCAAAGCTCCAGCGAGCTAGAGACAAAGGGTCTCGGGTCGTTTACGGGTTGGGATGGCAAACAAAATGAACCAGGATTCAAAAGCAAACCCCCCAATTCGAATTTACAAACAGATAAAAAAGAAACAGCCCTCGTAAAATCACATCTGCTCCTTTATTGGCCAAAGGACAACCAAACATGCTACCTGCCTACTTAGAAATTCGACTAGGAGACTGCCCAGTCAAAATTAACACAACTATTATTCCATTAGTGCACACGCATAATAATAATAATAAAAAAATACTGGTCACTTAGTCCAAAGTTCACCTGTGGCATGTGCTCAGAAAGAAAACCACATATCATAACATGACAATCTACCTTTATACATCGATGGACGGCCTCCTGTATCGAATTGAAATTTACCATCTAAAGAGCATCAAGCAAAATCACATCATAAATTTTCCCAACATCAACTGGACGTCACCTAATGTGGAATTCGATAACCAACCGAAATATAAATCATTTACATTTACAACTAGTGTTTGAATATTTACACAGCGCCTTCTTATTGTTCTATCTGGTCTACAGGCATGACCGTCCCAATTACCTTGGTCCTCATTACTATACCCACTTGCATAAGTAAGTTACCGATATGTCATATGCTGACGTCTAGAATTGGTTCACAACTTTCATAATAGTATACCTCAGTGTGTTTCATTTTCGTGACCAACATTTAATCATAGCCATTCAGTCAACCACTATGTGTGAGGATCTGAGTAACCTTACTACAGAGCGTACCCTCAAGTACATCATAGCTCTGTTCTACACTCAACCCTATGAGGAAATGCAGCACATCCATCCATCTAGTGAGGAACCTGTCCGTACAATTACAAATTTTCAGGGTCATACATAGCCCCCTGAATAACCTTGTTACACATAACTGAATATCACCACATTAATCTACCTCGTCACGTATGACGGAATACCATATTAATCTCATTACAAAAAATATTGCGCTTAATAGCATACCTCGAACCCACACTTAACACAGTAATTCAACCTTACAATGAAGTCGTACGATAACATGATACTTTGCCCAAGGAACCATATCATACCAGACAACAATTGACCAAAACCAGCGTCTTATTTCATATCACATTTCTGAATTTCATAAGAGACCCTTTGGAATAAAACTTGTTCCATGATTTTCATGCCCAATTATATCGAGTGATATTTCTTTTTCATGGCCATGCGTGATTATCTCCAACTATATTTCGATTTTGATTATAGCAATATTTATCAACCTTTAACTATGATTATTATTATTATTAATCTTACTATTATATAATTATATTTCAAAGCATAACATTGACATTGATGCTGTTCGTAAAAGTCAAAACGACTCGAAGTAAAAAAAACTCTGCACAACCTCAGGAAAACGAGAGTGATGCTCTTATTTAACCTAGAATCATTGATTGTTAATAGCGTTAAACTATGTGAATGGGATTAAATTACACGACCCCAAGTCATCTAATGGCATGGCTATTCAAAAATGGAGATTCTCTTCTTTACGATGAACAGGAGTGAGAAAAAGGTATCTTACTTTGGATCCGGCGTCGTGATGAATCATGGTCCTTGGGAATAAGAGACGTCGATGTTTCCTGGTCATGCGTACAGCGTCGTTCCACCCGTGTCTCCCGGCGCTCCAGTGTAAGCATGCGTCCCCTACAACTGTCAATCTCCGGGCGACGACCATGACTGCCCCCGACTGCACCTCTCCACCACCGGCGTTGGCGTCGGCGTCTCTTGTCATCTCGTTCCATGTCCACGCATCCATTTCTTCGCGACCGTTCATCCCCTGGCAACCCCTAATGGGTTTACTGTAACATACTTTGGGTATTGAGGTCCGTGTAGATTCCCAACATGTCCGAGTCTGCGTTCATATTGTTTACATTGCTGTGTGACCACATTGCATTCCTCTACGCCGTAACACTTTCACATCCACACGCTACAGTGTCCGCTTCTTAGTTCATTCAACTTGACCTGCTCACGTCCCACACTTTATGTTTAGACTGTTCGCCTCGCCTGCGCAACCTGCAACCATCAACGCAAGCTTAAAGCAGATATATCCCTTTCCTCAGGCGCACACCGTGTCTCTTGAATGCCAGCTTGGCTGTTCACCTTTAAATGACGTAACCGGTCGGCGTTATAATTCAGGTTTCTCTCCGGCCTTCGCTCAAATGTTCAGATGTTCGAATGTTTAGGCGTACACAACTTTATCAGATTATTGCCATAATACCTACCTTCAGCGTTTTTGTCCGTTAGCTGACCCGGATCACGTGCGTAAAACTTCATAATACAAAGAACGACGAAGAATTCTGTGATCTTATGCGCTCTGCATAACCCAATCGCGGCACTGGCATAAATCTACACATACCTCCGTCAATCAGTTGTGGTCCTTCCTTCACGTGCCGGCGTGCCGATATATGGATATCGCGGTGGCGACACTTCACCCAAACACAACTCCACCGCGCTTCACGAATGATTTCTTCCAACATGCGGCGACGAGTATTCAGCATGCACATAAAAATACTATCCAGTGCCCGATGCGGAATTTAACTCACGTGGCTTACATCTCTGACCACTATGTCACACACTCGTCCTCGCCGTGTCGCATAAGAAAACTTCCTCGTCCGGGCCACACCGTATCACTGAACCTTCCAGAACCGAGTTGACCTCCTCTCGAGAAAAAGGGGCGGAGGGGTCGGAAGCTTCTGAAGCATTCCCCCACTCTAGCGGTTACCCCGCTGCGTCATGCCCTGACGTCTCACTGACCCTCCGGTCTCCTCTCAATCTCCCATAATCCGGGGCCGGTAATTGACCTTGACTGGATGGGTCACATCTCTCCCGCGGCCTTCAAAATATAAGCGTTGGGAACATAGCTTATATTTTCCTTTAAATGATGCATGTGAACGATCCTTTCAGTCATCTCCTCAATGTTGACTAACGGGCTTGCTCGTGATACTTCCGCAGATTCGCGGCATTGAAGTTTCCAACGAGTGCATTCGTGACGTTGTCAACCACCCTATAGCAATTGTTATCCATCACTCTGGCAATCCTATGGGGTCCCGTGAATGGGCGTGCAAATTTCCCATACACTCTGAGTGGTAGGTTTGATGACGTAGGTTTCCGAATCAGCACCAGGTCATTGACTCGAAGTGGTTGGCGAAAACGGCGGCCAGCCTTCCTTCTCTCCCGTTTCTGTGCCTGTAGCTGCATCCTTTCCCGAGCCAGTTCGTTTCTCCTTTGCGCCGACGGCTCAATCTCTGGGGGTGCCTGTATAACACCATGCCAAGGTCTACTTGGTTTTCGTCCATGGTGCAGAAGACAAGGAATTTGTCTGGTACTTTCATGTGTTGTAGAGTTCAAGCAACGTTCGATTATGGGTACCACTTCCATCCATCTATGATGCTGTTCATGACAGTAAATCCGGCAGTATTTTCCAATCTCAGCATTTACCCTTTCAACTGGATTTCCTTCTGGGTATCTTATGGAGCTCAAGATATGCCTTATGCCGAGTCGTGCCATTGCCTCTTGGAATTCGGCGCTCGTGAACTGCGTTCCGTGATCGCTCAGGAGGAACTCTGGCTTCCCTGCAGTTGGAATCACGCCAGTTTCAATCCTGCGAATTACGTACCGGGATGTAGCCTTCTGGATAGGGTGCAACATGACTAATTTGGTAAACACATCCATCGTCACCAAGATGTATTGGTTACCCCTGGTGGACCTCGGAAGGGGGCCATACAGGTCCGTAGCCATTAATTCATTCGGACGGGTCGGTATAATAGCCCTCGGCTTCTCCTTAGATATGTCCGATGGGAACTTGCACCTCTGACAGATGTCGCATGTCCTAATTACCGCTCGTATGGTGTATCCCATATACTCCCAGGTAAATGTTTCTCTTATGGCATGTAAGGTTTTATCACATCCTCCATGCCCAATAGATCGGTGAGCCAACCAAACCAATGCTGAAATCAACTTCGGCGGTATTACAATACGTAGCCTTGTGTGGTCTCTATCGACAAACTTGTGAATCACGTCACCAACAATATGATAAAAGTGAGCAATCTTTGCCGTTCCAGCATAATCGGGGTCATCTGCACCCATACGATTCTTCAAATACCGGTATATCCGTCTTAACGGAGTATATCGCCGTTGCGCCTGGCTCAGGCGTTTCAAACGCTCCACCGTTTCCTGATCATCCGGTATTAGCTGTACCTGGTGCAAAACAGCCTCCCCACGTGGGTTTCTGCTCAAAACATCCGCTAGAAAGTTTTGCCTTCCGGGCCTATGAACAACTTCTGCATCGAATTGCTGTAGGAAAAGGGTCCAGCGCGTGACTCTTTTGCTTGACATGTCAGACTTTAACATAAACTGTAACGCGCGATGGTCCGTCACAATCACGACCTTATGCCCTAAAAGAATCTTCTTCCAAATCGTTAGAGCATAAATTATAGCCAGCGCCTCCAATTCCGTGGCAAAGTAGTTAAGCTCAGGCTGTCGCAATTTCCTACTGGTAAATGCCAGATAATGTTGTTTTTTCTCGTCATCCAACTGGTACAACACAGCGCTCACTCCTACCTTTGAAGCATCGGTGTCAATATAAAATGTTTTGGAGAAGTCTGGGTACTCCAGTTTAACATTGTTAAGGAGCATGTGTTTAGCTTGCGTGAAGGCCTCTTCACACGCCTGATCCCACTTCCGCCGATTGTTTTTCCTGAGCATGCTCTGCAGAGGGGCAACTACATCCGTGTAACGGGGGCAATGACTAGAGAAGAATAAAGTCATTCCCAGGAACTGCCTCACTTGTTTCACCCTTTCTGGTCTGGGAAACTTAGCTATCGCCTCAATCTTCTCCGGGTTCGGCCGATATCCATGTTCGTCAATGAGATGTCCCAAAAACCGAATTTCTCGGTGAATGAAATTGCATTTCTCCAGGTTTGCCTTAAATCCGGCCGTAAGCAAGTTCTCAAACAACAATCTCAAGTGTGTTCTCCAAGAAGAGCGTGCTCGAGTTGGCATTGATATACTCTTTCGATCCTCTGCTCGGCGATTCGTTTCCGACATACATGACACCCTCTTGCATATTTATAATCCAGCCGTACTCCGAAATGAAGTCAACACCCAGGATTATTTGAAAATTGATGTTGGAGATGGCCACGAACACGTGCTCATAAAACCTCCCCGCAATCTTGATCGTCAACAGGGCCTGCAGCTTGCATCTCACTGAGCGATCGGGAATTACACCTCTAACCTTTACATTCGCTACTGGTAGAGTATATACGGGTCCTGCCTCCATTATCTCGCCCAAACATGACTGAGACACCACACTAATCATCGCTCCGGTGTCAATCAGGGTTTTTACTTGTTTACCGAGCACCTCTACTGTTATGATTGGCAAAGGATACACTTTCCCGCGGCGGATAACGTCTTCCTCATGAATCAAGTCTTCGTCGGTAGCCTGAAATATCTCTTGAATTTCAATCAGTTGGGGAGGACCAAGGTTTGAGGAATTTCTTAATTTGAAGTTTTTTTTGTTGATCTGACCGACTTGTGTCAGGTGGTCGGTCAGCTTCCCCCGGTGGTGCGGATGGATTACTCCGTAATTGTTGTAAATATTCCTGGCTCTCTCGATGTCTTTCCGTATAGCTCGGCCGCGATCCCTGCGAACGAGAATCCCTATCGGCATTCTGTCTCTGATAATATTGATTTGACTGCCTTCGCTGATATTCACCATATCGTCCCTTCGTATTGTTGAACCGGGATCAACTAACGCTCTTCGTACGGTTTATTCCTCCACCTGGGTCGCTCCTCTGTTCCACCGTAGCTCCTATCTCGACTCCGATAGTACCCTGTGTCTCTTGGCCTGTCCGTCTCCCGCGGCGTTCGCTCTTCCGTCTGCGCAATTTTGTCAATCACGACCGTGTTTACATCTCTATTTTCCTGTCGTCCGGACCTCGCCTGTAACTGTGCGCTAGTGTGGTCAAGTTTTCGAAGAATCTCTTCGCATCCCTCTAAAGTCTCGGCTCCTGACGCTATTACACTCTTCAGGACGTCAACAGGTAATTGTCGTATAATGGCTTGGACCAATTCGTCCTCCGGCACCGGTGGAGTCAAATACTGCAGCCTGGCGAGTTGCGATGCGAAATACCCCGCGTACCTAGTCGGATTGGACGTCGCATACCGTTTAGCGTATAGTTCCGCCCGTATGTTCAATTGTTCTTCAGGGCTCCAAAAGCGTTTGATCAATAGTCGTTCGAACTCGTCCGTGCTCGTGAACGTGTATCGAAATGCGCGAAACCAAGTTAATGCTGTCGATTCCAGGGACCTCTCAATAACTCTTAGTTCCCTCTCACGTGGTACCTTATTTTCTGCCATATATTCACGGACCTCCCTCATAAATTCGATGGGTGTGACATTGTTAGTCCCATTGTTCCCCGAGAATTTCCTCGGCTGGTGGTCTATACTTCTAATGATAGTCAGGTGTCCCGCGGGGTTTGTACTCTGTATTCTCGGCGTTGCAACTACCTCTCCCGCCTTTCTAGAAGATGGGGTGTTTTCACTTTCCGTCCCGTTAAGAGGTGGCGTGTTTTCAATTTCGGACCATCTAACCCTTTCTGACTCCGATTTGTCTTTTATCTGCGTCATTTCCGCCTCTAAGTTGCCTAATCGAGTGAGTTGCCTTCCCTGTTGAATAATGATCTTCTCCTCCAACTCAACAATGGAAGTGTGGATAGATTCTCTCACATGTTCAAATAACGTCGTTTGGGAATGAGTGATTTTCCTGTCATACGTGTCCTGGAATGATTCAACCTGTATCTGCATGTTTTTCACGTCTTTCGCGACCTCTTCTTTCCAACCTGACACGTCCTGTTTTAACTTATCCAGGGTTTCCTCGTTAGATTGACCAATTTGCTCAATGTTTGCCGTCAAATCTTGTCCCATGCCTTTAATATTACTGTTCAACTTCTCCTCAAGTCCTTCAATATTCCCCCGAAGCGAACTCTGAGTATCCCTGATTTGCCGTGCCATAGAATCTTTGAGCTCCGCGGTGAGCACTTGAAATGTAGTTTCTACCTTTTTATCGAGTAGATTAATCTTATTATCTATAGCCTTTCCTGATAGCCTAAGATTACGTTCTACAGCATCAATGTTTTTCTGCAAATGAGATTCTAAACTCTTAAGATTAGATCCCATGACTTCTAATAAGTTGGTTCTGAGACCATCAACTTTATCTGCTATTTGAGTACCGACACCCTCTTGTGTCCTCTGTACCTCCGCTATCTGAATACCGACACCCTCTTGTGCCGTCTGTAAGCGATCCATATCGCTCCTCATGTTTGTCTTAATTGACCCAATACTATCCTTAACATTATTCATTTCAGTGGTTAAACCATTTAATCCATCTTGGATTTGTTTCAATATATCAGCTATATTTTCTGCGGTTACTACTTGTGACATCTTACAATACAACTTAAATATAGGGGCCTACAAGGGAATGTAGGGCGTCGAGTATAGCCATGACTTGAGGTCGTGTACCAACCCTATCAAAAGGTTCACTAAAGGCTCAGTGTGATACGAGGTTAATTTTACACGAAAGAATTACACCTGGCAAGCATCTCGCTCCCCGCCACTCCCCCCCCCCCCCCCGTGCCCGTTTCTCCAATGGGACAGGCGATCACCCGGCCTACATCCCGGCCCCATCGGAAGAAACGGCCAAGGGAGTGGGTGAAAAGAGAATTAGGGCGTGAATCTTGGTTCATACGGACAAGAATAAAACCAAAGCTCCAGCGAGCTAGAGACAAAGGGTTTCGGGTCGTTTACGGGTTGGGATGGCAAACAAAATGAACCAGGATTCAAAAGCAAACCCCCTAATTCGAATTTACAAACAGATAAAAAAGAAACAGCCCTCGTAAAATCACATCTGCTCCTTTATTGGCCAAAGGACAACCAAACATGCTTCCTGCCTACTTAGAAATTCGACCAGAAGACTGCCCAGCCAAAATTAACACAACTATTATTCCATTAGTGCACACGCATAATAATAATAAAAAAAATACTGGTCACTTAGTCCAAAGTTCACCTGTGGCATGTGCTCAGAAAAAAAACCACATATCATAACATGACAATCTACCTTTATACATCGATGGACGGCCTCCTGTATCGAATTGAAATTTACCATCTAAAGAGCATCAAGCAAAATCACATCATAAATTTTCCCAACATCAACTGGACGTCACCTAATGTGGAATTCGATAACCAACCGAAATATAAATCATTTACATTTACAACTAGTGTTTGAATATTTACACAGCGCCTTCTTATTGTTCTATCTGGTCTACAGGCATGACCGTCCCAATTACCTTGGTCCTCATTACTATACCCACTTGCATAAGTAAGGTACCGATATGTCACATGCTGACGTCTAGAATTGGTTCACAACTTTCATAATAGTATACCTCAGTGTGTTTCATTTTCGTGACCAACATTTAATCATAGCCATTCAGTCTACCACTATGTGTGAGGATCTGAGTAACCTTACTACAGAGCGTACCCTCAAGTACATCATAGCTCTGTTCTACACTCAACCCTATGAGGAAATGCAGCACATCCATCCATCTAGTGAGGAACCTGTCCGTACAATTACAAATTTTCAGGGTCATACATAGCCCCCTGAATAACCTTGTTACACATAACTGAATATCACCACATTAATCTACCTCGTCACGTATGACGGAATACCATATTAATCTCATTACAAAAAATATTGCGCTTAATAGCATACCTCGAGCCCACACTTAACACAGTAATTCAACCTTACAATGAAGTCGTACGATAACATGATACTTTGCCCAAGGAACCATATCATACCAGACAACAATTGACCAAAACCAGCGTCTTATTTCAAATCACATTTCTGAATTTCGTAAGAGACCCTTTGGAATAAAACTTGTTCCATGATTAAATGCCCAATTATCTCGAGCGATATTTCTTTTTCATGGCCATGCGTGATTATCTCCAACTATATTTCGGTCTTGATTATAGCAATATTTATCAACCTTTAACTATGATGATTATTATTATTATTATTATTATTATTATTATTAATCTTACTATTATATAATTATATTTCAAAGCATAACATTGACATTGATGCTGTTCGTAAAATTCAAAACGACTCGAAGTAAAAAAAAACTCTGCACAACCTCAGGAAAACGAGAGTGATGCTCTTATTTAACCTAGAATCATTGATTGTTAATAGCGTTAAACTATGTGAATGGGATTAAATTACATGACCCCAAGTCATCTAATGGCATGGCTATTCAAAAATGGAGATTCTCTTCTTTACGATGAACAGGACTGAGAAAAAGATATCTTACTTTGGATCCGGCGTCGTGATGAATCATGGTCCTTGGGAATAAGAGACGTCGATGTTTCCTGGTCATGCATACAGCGTCGTTCCACCCGCGTCTCCCGGCGCTCCAGTGTAAGCATGCGTCCCCTACATCTGTCAATCTCCGGGCGACGACCATGACCGCCGCCGACTGCACCTCTCCACCACCGGCGTTGGCGTCGGCGTCTCTTGTCATCTCGTTCCATGTCCACGCATCCATTTCCTCGCGACCGTTCATCCCCTGGCAACCCCTAATGGGTTTACTGTAACATAGTTTGGGTATTGAGGTCCGTGTAGATTCCCAACATGTCCGAGTCTGCGTTCATATTGTTTACATTGCTGTGTGACCACATTGCATTCCACTACGCCGTAACACTTTCACATCCACACGCTACAGTATCCGCTTCTTAGTTCATTCAACTTGACCTGCTCACGTCCCACACTTTATGTTTAGACTTTTCGCCTCGCCTGCGCAACCTGCAACCATCAACGCAAGCTTAAAGCAGATATATCCCTTTCCTCAGGCGCACACCGTGTCTCTTGAATGCCAGCTTGGCTGTTCACCTTTAAATGACGTAACCGGTCGGCGTTATAGTTCAGGTTTCTCTCTGGCCTTCGCTCAAATGTTCAGATGTTCGAATGTTTAGGCGTACACAACTTTATCAGATTATTGCCATAATACCTTCCTTCAGCGTTTTTGTCCGTTAGCTGACCCGGATCACGTGCGTAAAACTTCATAATACAAAGAACGGCGAAGAATTCTGTGATCTTATGCGCTCTGCATAACCCAATCGCGGCACTGGCATAAATCTACACATACCTCCGTCAATCAGTTGTGGTCCTTCCTTCACGTGCCGGCGTGCCGATATATGGATATCGCGGTGGCGACACTTCACCCAAACACAACTCCACCGCGCTTCACGAATGATTTCTTCCAACATGCGGCGACGAGTATTCAGCATGCACATAAAAAAAACTATCCAGTGCCCGATGCGGAATTTAACTCACGTGGCTTACATCTCTGACCACTATGTCACACACTCGTCCTCGCCGTGTCGCATAAGAAAACTTCCTCGTCCGGGCCACACCGTATCACTGAACCTTCCAGAACCGAGTTGACCTCCTCTCGAGAAAAAGGGGCGGAGGGGTCGGAAGCTTCTGGAGCATTCCCCCACTCTAGCGGTTACCCCGCTGCGTCATACCCTGACGTCATACTGACCCTCCGGTCTCCTCTCAATCTCCCATAATCCGGGGCCGGTAATTGACCTTGACTGGATCGGTCACAGTACATGTTTCTTTTTCTCTCTCCACACCCGCGTCTCACTCCTTCACTCCATGATGACATACAACTCGTTCAGCTATTGGCTGTCATGGGTTCTCCCCCCCCCCCTCACCACTCCTCCGGCTCTCTGGCCGCGCCCCCTCACCACTCTGCAGTGGTCACGTGATTTCCTGTTGTGTAAAGGTTTCCCTCCTTTCCCCTCTCTCTCCCCCTTTCCTCTCTGCGGGGCCCCTGCCTGCTGCTGCTGCTCGGCTTGCCTGGCTAGCCGTTATCACCTTTTTACAGACTTGTCAAATGTTTGCAACCTGTTATCATCTTACAGCAATGTTGTCAGCTCTCCCCCATATTCCATTCTCTTAGCTGGCTAGCCAGGCTCCAAGCGGGTCTCTCGAGCATATATTCGGTTTCCCCATTCTGGCTGCCAGTTAGACATACATAGAAAAACAAGTTCTGTTGTTGTCGACTATTTTTATTCGTGTCATAGCATTATGAATTTTGTCTGGTTACTGGTCAGTGTTTACCATAATGTTTAAAGATCGTCATGGGGGATTTTCGAAAACATTCGCCTTTATTCGTTCGTCATAGGAAAAAATATATATCTAAAAGCGACCCCTCGTTTTGCCATACATTGCCCCGTCGAAATAGACATTTTCAGTATCCACCATGGCCAATCATAGCCTCGTTGTAACACACGTCAAGCGCTACCGGCTCTCTGTCTACAAACAGGCTTTTATTTAAAAAAAATAAAAAATGCCTAGTTTTTTTTCCTAGAGACTTGACATTTATTTTCTTGGTATAGGGGATAGGGATCTTTCATTTATGTCAAACAAAATGTTTTGTCAACGAGTTAGTTTCCAAAATAGTAAACATTCAAAATTTAAGGGTTTTCAAAAAATCTCAAAATATAAAAAGTTTTATTATAAAAAATAAAGGCACAACATTCTGTCATGTTTGGTTTTCAAACTATCGCCTACTTTTAAAAACAACATTTTTCAAAAAATATATATATAACGAGTGGTCTATAGGAAAGAGCACGTCAGCTCGAGTCCAACGACACCTCATTTGTTAAAATCCGACCATCCGTTCGCCCATGATCACCAATGTTCGCGAGAAAGTAGGCTATCATTTTTTTTCCTCCTACACCCTTGAAACTTGCTGCCCACCTAGAGGGCATACCCACCTTTCATTAACGTCAAACGAACTTTTTTTCCAATTCACCGTTTCCAAAATAATGCCAATCCAAAAAAACAAGAATTTTCAATTTCTTTTAAATACCAACACACATGCTTAGCCAAGAGGACGTCATCCCAACGTCAACAATACCTCGTTCGTTAAAATCCGACCACGCGTTCGCGAGATATCGCCCAAAGTTTATATAAATGTAAGGGGTGAGGCAGAACTTACAACCTCCCACTACTGCACAGTTTTAGTCCCAGAGACTTGAAATTTATTTTGGGGGTAGAGGGGGTCAGGACCATTCATTTACGTCAAACAAATTTTTTTGTAAACTCTTTAGTTTCCAAAATATAAAAATTTCAAAATTCAAGTGTTTTCAAAAAATCTCAAAAAATAAAAAAATATTATAAAAAATAAAGGTCATAGAGACCATTCGTTTCAACTATGGCACAACATTCTATCATGTTTGGTTTTCAAACTATCGCCTACTTTCAAAAACAAAAATTTTCAAAAAAAATATAACGAGTGGTCCATAGCAAAGCCCCCGTCAGCTCGAGTCTAACGACACCTCATTTGTAAAAATCCCACCAGGCGTTCGAGAGATATCGGCAATGTTCCCAGGAAGGTAGGCTGTGCGTTTAAACTCTCATCACCCCCCTACTTAAGGTATTTGAGGGTTTTCGATTCATTTAGTAGTGTGTTGCCATTACTGTGTATATCTTGTTGACTAACCAGGTAAACATTTTTATGACCAGGTTAATCTTCATTGTTTATTGTTTGTTTAGTCATGATAGATGACATTTCAGTAATTGTTAGATCTGTATTAAATTTTGACGTCACCGTGTGTCGTTTTGACATTTTGTTAATTTGTTTAATAAATTCTTGGTCTGCTATTTTAATACGTAAATGTAGTCCGATAAGCGTAAATGCGTTTCATGGATCAGGGAATACTACAATATAAAATCTCTTATGTGTATAATGTATAATATACAAATACGAATGAGAATAATATACTGTATAATGCAGTAAGATAGGAAACAAATGTGTAGAGCGTAATATAAACGCATATTACTTGTATGAAACGCCAAGCAAGGCTGTATAATTTATTTGAAAGATATAAAATACTGTAAGACGTTACTGAACGCTAGTAATTGTCACGTGAAGTTATAATGACATTTTTAAGCCCTGTAATAGTCATGTTTGATGTGCAAGGCTTTATAGCACATAAATAATGTATGATACATGAATGTATTGTCGAGTGATAAAGAAATATTTAAGGAAAGCAATTGTTAGCTTCTAATGAAACGAAAGACTTAATAACGCTTTTATAAGTTGTATTAAAATAATGAACAACGAGGTGTGATTGATACACTCGAGTAATAAGTAACGGAAAGTTATTAAAATAATGTTGTTAAGCATTTAAATGCAGAAGGAAACTTGAAATTTGCGGAAGGAATATTTTTATTAATTCGATGGCACATGCAGATGTAGATCTCTAAGAATCTGGTTTAATATTTGTAACGTGGTTAATCTAGGTAAAGTATGAGAAAGGATATCGCAAGTGAATCGCTATTATTAGAGGTTTTAAAGCGGCAATGAAATGTAACGCTCGATTAAATGTAACTCAACTGATTTATTTAACACAAAATACATGAACTGTTTAAATGCGTTGTGCCGTGAACAGATCATAAAACGAACAGTTTGAAAGTTAGTTGAGGGCGCTAGTTGCACCTATCGATCAGGATGGAGGTCGATACCGGCGGGTGCCGATCTCACCAACACTTCCCCTCGACCAACAGCCGGAGTCATCCTGGTGCATGTGGTCTCAAGCCAAGGCTTTGAGCACATTTCTCGTGCTTGGGCCTTGACAATCCTTTTGTCAATATGTCGGCAGGCATATCATCCGTTGGGGTGTACTCCACCGAAACCACCTTTTTGGCCACGGCATCTTGGATGAAATGGTGCCTGATGTCGATGTGCTTCGTCCGTGAATAAAACATAGGATTCGAAGCACATCGACATCAGGCTCCATTTGGTCACTTTCCTCTAATATTAGTTATGCACACAGACACCTTAGCTAGATAGTTATTGATGTTTTAAGGGGGTAAACAGCAAGGTCATCTGCCCCTTGCATACACCTTGACGTCGTTATCTGATACAGACTCAGGGAGGCTGAGAGAGGGCTGCTAATAAATGCCTGAATTGGACGAAATCATCCTTGTAGAAGTGTTGAAAGAGAAAAGATCTGGGAGTGTCTCAAAAATAGGAATATATCAGCATCATTAATAAATAAAATCAAAATGCTTTATGAGAACTGTCAGAGTTGTATCCAGATCGGTGATGGCCACTCGAGTTGGTTTAAGACAACAAAAGGAGTTCAGCAGGGTAGCGCATTGTCACCATTACTATTCATAATAGTGACGGACGAAATAATGAAAAAAGTAAAATACCAATTCAACCAAGAGGAACTGAAAGCTGACCTTTGCTGACAATGTAGTCATATGGGAAAACTCGGAAGATGTCCAACAGAGGTAAGATGAATGGAATGACCAGTTCAAGAAGTTTGGCCAAAAATAAGTGTCTCAAAAAGAGTAGTGGTATCACCCAGCAGACAAAACAAACCAGCCAACATCCTTCTAGACGGAACCAAACTGGAAGAAGTGGACCACTACAAATACCCCGGCTGTGTACTCTCTAGAGATGGAAGATGTGATAAAGAAATATCACACAGAGTACAAAAAAGTGCACAATTTTACCATCAAGTAAGAAATCTTCCTTGGGACACGAAAATACCAGCTAAAGTTAAACACATCTTATATAATAGCTATTTTGTCCCTATAACAACATATGGACTTGAGACCTGCACAATCTGGAAGAAGGATGGTAGTAGACTGCAAAGTGCAGAAATGAAATTTCTAAGGACAATGGTCCAGAAAACAAGAAGGGACAAGGCCAGAAATGAAAGTATAAAGGGAGCAACACAGGTACAGGAATCTCTTCTAGGAAAAATTGAAAGTTCAAGGTTGAGGTGGTCTGGACATGTAAAAAGAATGACACCCAACAGAACAGTAAAAGTATGGCTGCAGAAGGCAGTTAAAGGCACTCGACCCAGAGGAAGACCTAGAAGTAGATGGCTTGATACAGTCAAGCAAAACATAACTAGTAGAGGAATGGATTGGACAGAGATTGAGAAGACCAAGATCTATCTCGACAGACAAAGATGGAAGAGGCTCATAAACCACACACGGGAAACTGGAGTTGGTCTACAACGATGATGATGATGAGAAGTTCAATGTTGGTATTGCCATATACTTGTGATATTGTTTTGTGAATTTCCTTGTGCTATGTGATTGTTTTATGACATATAAATAATGAAAATGACATCCAGGAAATCTCTCATTCCATGTACTACTCCGTTCACTTGCTGCCTCCCACTCCTACTTGACATACTGGCTTTGTCACAGCCACTAGCCAATTGTCATGCCTTTCCCAACTAGGCCCAACCTTAGTATTTTAGTAACCTTGGATCGGAGCATAACTGCATATCGCATTCTCCTTTGAATCTCTATCAATGCATGTGGTACCCACTTGGATGCAATTTTGCACATATGCAGATCTTGCTGCAAAATCCTATAGAGTGGCCGATAACCTAGGTGTTAGGCCACTTAAAACAACAACAACAAAAATCCTATAGATGGTGCATTTCCCAATGTCATTTGTGCTACCTGACTCCAGTGGCATCCATCGTCTATCATCCTACAGCAGGTGTTCGATTAAAGAATGTGCCAAACTCACAAGTTGTCCTGCACGTTGCTGATCGCTGGTTGCTACACATCCTCACTGAAACTCTCCTACCCACCTCCCGACTGACCAGTATGTCAGAGCATTATTCCCAACAGCTTCCACCAGATCCCTGTAACATTCTCTGCCAGTTCTCGGACGAAGAACGGCTATTTTGATGTACAAGCACTGCTCAACATGGGCTACATCCATATGTCACAGCAGTTGCCAGACAGCTGACTTCACATTATTCTCTGCGCTTGTACAGTCCATCCCACCACCATCTAATGTTGTCAACTCATACTAGGACTACCTGTCTTCCCTACACATACCATTTTAAGCTTGGATAACAGTTTGTCACAAAAAAACAAAAACAAAAAATATGTTGACATGACTTGTGGTAATAAACATCAAGTTATACTCATGAAAAGTATTTGAAGATGAAAGATAACATCTGTGAGTGAAAATGATAACCAAATGGTACATGTAGAAGGGTTCATGGTGACAACCTAAAAGAACTATTGCAATGGACCACATGTATTTCTGCAACTCAAAAGTAAAAATATCAGCTCTGATATATAATATAGTGTGCAGAGAGTGAACTGATTTATTTCAATATGTTGTGATCACATAAAAAAAAACATGCTGAAAGTTTTGAAGTAATAAAAACTAATACAGACAAGAAGCAGTAATAAAAAACACATTTCAATACAGCCCTCGGCTGCCTTGTTGCTCATCACTGATCAATAACCCAAAATATTATCAACAAAACATAAACACCCAGTATGTTCAACATTACATCATTGACTAAAGCAGGGGAGTCAAGGTCAGTCCTCAGTGGCTTCCCTCTGCCCTAGCTGCCCTGAATATTGCATACTGTCCTTCAGTAAGCACTGTACATATATCAAGGAACAAGTAACAAAGTTTTACCTGTTTTCCAGTTGTATTAAGACTCTCAGAGCCAATAAGTTGTCTTCCAGTTGGTAACTTTCTCTAACCACAATGCTTTTCCTTTCTTCACTCTTCTCCGGGAACTGGTGCTTGTTTCGGGAGCTGAAATAACAAGCATTTCTTTAGTCACACACCTGAAGTCAAAATACATACAATTTTAGTTCAATATGTACCTGCAGTACATAATCTAAATATAATATTACCCCATCCAAAACTACTATTCTCCAGTAAATTTGCTTCTATTAATTTCACAGCTTTAATCAACATATACTATTGGATCTTTCATTGTATGCCAGTATTTCCAAGACAGAGTTCCACAAGGTTGATTAGCAGTGTCAAGACATTTGGGCACTACTCGGATTCAAGTGATGTGTGGTACCCATATCTCATCTCCTGCAACATTATCAACCTCCACAGCGTATCATGAGAGGGAGATCAGTGCACTGGCAAGTCGTTTGTTCTCATGTTCCTCGGAGAGATCTTTTAGCAGCCATCTTCAATATAGTTTTCAAAAACTAAAATGATGTGTTAAACCACTTTGTTATAGCAGATGAGACATGGCTATCCCATATCTCTGTCTCCTGAATCTAAATAGGTATTTCAAGAAGAAAATTGATGCTCTGTTATGACAAGTGCCACAACAATGGTAGAAACTATCAGGGGACTTAAAAGTTGTGTTAGATCCAAAGAAAAGAAAATATTCTCATGATAATATAGTGTTCATTTGAAGAGTAAAAAATAATAATTTCAAAAATCGTGCCTTGTACATTATGATACTCCTAACTTTGATCATCATTAGCTCATTACAAATGACTGTTCAGTACTTCCATTTTAAATATCTTTAGCCTGATTTATTTTCTTAGAGGAAGTTTCATAGGTTTATGATTTCTAGTGGTCTTCCTACAGTTAGTGTATAATTTCTCTCAAAAACACATCACAGTAGCTCTCTCTTTAAATTTCATGTTTTTAATGTTTAAATGTCATACATTAGACAACTGCCAAACAAAATTTTATTCCCAGTCACAAGCCATAAGACTGTTGAGTTTTCACTTTTGAGTAGTTCTCAGTAGCATACTGCTGTTACACTTTCCATTTTTGTTACTGTCCATCCAAATGGACAATGCTCAATTAATCAATGGTGAGGAAAAGGTGATAGAAACACTGCTGCAAAGGGAATGTGTTAAAACTGCCCATAACAATAACAATCAGAATAAAACACAAATCAGATCCTAAGGAAGGAACCAAGTCACACTACCATTTGATTGGTCAGCTCATTTTCCAACTGAGCTCACTTACCTGTCAAATGCAATGGTTACAAATAGGGCCCAAAAACATTGGCTAGTGGCTGTATGTTGATTGCAGTAATAAATTATTGGATTTGATACCAAAATAATATATTAAAATTCAAATTTTTTGATCCTGTGGGTTTCTATTCACATGGCAACACAATTTTGCACCTTATAATATTGGCACACTGAGAAGTGGATGCTGCTATCTCTGGCTGGTATTATAGTCTCAAAGCAATTATCTTAGCAGAGCCTGTAATTGAAACCAGGCCTTTGCGTTGATAGCCAAGAATGCTAGCCACTGCGCAACGAGGCAGACTAAATACATAAAAGATAATCAAGTCTCAAAATTTTGAGGAATGCTTATGACCAAGGTCATTAGGCTCTCCTAAAGTATGTGCTCCCATTATACATGCAGCATATCCCAAGGTGCAGTTTGAGGTTCTTGAGAATACCTTGAGGCACAGGTTACAGCATTATGTCCCTATCATGGGCAGTAGGGATGAAGACATTAAGACAGTGAGCTGCTCAAACTAGCTCCTGAATTCCAGCTTCATCTGTGGACTGCATCACAATCAGGGCTATATATGGTAGGGGAGCTGGCAATGGGAGTCGTTAGTGTGAAGGAGACACAATGACAATCAATAGATCCATCTATTGAATACTTATTTATACAAAATTTACAGGTACAGTGAAACCTCTCTTTACGAACACTTCTCTGATGCGGATACTCACTAGATAGGGACAGAATTTTATTTCCCGAATGAAATTATATCTAACTACTTATAAAATGAACACTCTTTTACGGACACGGACAGCACTTTAAGGCCTGAAAGTCTGCATTACCTCCGTTTTTCAGGGTTTCAAACGTAAAATGAGAAAAATGAGAAAATCTCTACTTTGAAGACTGTACTGTACTGCCGAACATATTTTTAAGAATAGGCTAAAGACTGCACACAGTAGTCTACCTCCCAGATAGTAAGCTGTAAGAACAATTGATAAGGGTTGGTTGGCTGTTGCTGTTTACATCTCCTTAAACAGGGATTTATTCATGCAAAGTTCACTCGACAAACCAACCTGCCTGATTGATTTAAGAAATCATCATAAAATTTTAAGCACTGTACTGTATTGTACTGCATTACTGCTTTTATTTACAGTAATTGGAGATATGTATAACCTAACTGTAGTACAGTTTTGTATTTTGTTCAGTATGTAATGTACATATCTTTTTATTTCTGTCTTGACCCAATTTCGTTTTTAAAATGTGGCCCCTCTCATTTAAGGACACCTCCCAGATACGGACAAATTCTTTCGTCCAATTAGTGTTCGCAATTGAGAGGTTTCACTGTACATGTTTCGGGACCCTATATGATCCCTCTTCAGTCCCTACTAAAGAATTATCACTATATATTATTAAAAACATGGATCAAAACATAAAACTTCTTATATATAAAATATACCCTTTTCTCGTAAATATTAAAATATCACTTTAATTAAAAATCATTTTTCTATGGAATTTCAATTGTCATATTATGACAAGTTGTTATATCTCTTCATTGACATGAAAATAAGTCCTATTGGTATAATCTTGTTGAGTCTTATTTACACTATTCTAATAGTAGTCATACATTAAAATTCATTTTAAAAAATCTTTAACCATTTTTTGACCTATTATTCAACTGATGTATAGTCTTGTTATGGACAGTCTATTCCAATATAGCATCTATTGACTGGATCGCATGACTACTATAATAATAATAATAATAATAATAATAATAATAATAATAATAATAATAATAATAAATAGCCTTACAAATCCCATAAGGGCTATGGCCTCCTGCTTTGCAGGGAATTGCTCAGTTTTAACTCATCAGGTGAGCAAGTCCTGAGGAGCATTCGAGGTTATTCTTTCTGATTGGGCCTTCTATATGGATGTGCAGCTGATTAAAGATTAAGTAAATTATATTACGCTGGTATAACATTCGCTACAACAATCTTCATTTCTGAGTCTGGCGATATCAAGGCCTCAAATATCCATTAGTATTACAAAACTCATAATAGCCCTCAACCAATATCTGGGAGCTTCCCATTGCCACTAAGCACAAAGCTTACCCTGTCTAAGCACTTGAACAATGACAGAAACTGCTAAGTCTTAACTCTTCAGTGAAATCGAAGTAAATTGAACCGTTTCAAATAGAAGTTTTTTTAAATGCAATACACAACCTTACCGGTGGAGTTTTATCATCTAGTTTGGATGCAGATACCTATACACTTTCTTTAACATCCCACAAATCATTTACTATGTTGTGCACATGTGGTCCTGGAACGAATTAACAAGTGTTTCGCAAGATAGTCGAACCTTTTGAATTCCATGTAACAGGCGATGCAGTAAGGATATTTCTTCCCTAGTGAACACGATGATGTTTCCTCAAATTAGAGCGCGAGCTGAATCGCTTTGGGTGCAACAAACAGACAATGCGGTCTCTTCCCTGAGTGAACGACAAAATGTTCCATTAGCAATGTTCGCCGTGCAAATGACTTCTCACAAGTGCTACAAATGTATCCCTTCACTCCAGTATGAACAACGCTGTGCTTCTTGAGGTCACCGCTCTGTGAGGAGCCTTTATTGCGCACCAGAGATGTGGACCGCTTTGTTGCATGTGCACTGAACGGTGTCTTTCTAATTGATGCATTGTTTTATTGGACACAGCATGCGAGTCTCCCTAGGTCTTTCCACTCCTGCCTCATCTTTGCTGTTCTTGTCCATTATTTTCCTCCCCATTTTACGAACCAGTCTGCCCATCTGATTCTTTGTCTCCCAACGTTTCGTCTTCCTGTTCTTGGTCCCACGTCGTGATTTTGTACGTCCATCGGTTAGGATCAAATCTCGCTACATGTCCAACCCATTTCCATTTGTTCTGGTCTGCTGATGCCATAGAGTCTTTCATGCTGGTTCTCCTTATTATATCTTGGTTCCGTTTTCTATCTCTCAATGAGACATGAAGTATCCTACTTTCCATTTTCCGTTGACATCTCTGGATCATTTGTCTTTGTTTCGATGTTAATGCCTAAGTTTGGCAAGCATATAGTAACACCGGTATCACGCATTTTTCCAGAACTTCAGCCTTTAAAGTGAGCTTTTGGGTCTTGTCAGCCAGTATAAACTTTAGGGACCAAAAGCTCTTCCATGCTTGTCCTATTCTTCGTTTGACCTCTTTCTCTGAACGACTTGAAAATGACATGTTCTGACCGAGTTATACCGTCAAATGGGGTGAAGCGGGACACATGGGGTGAAGTGGAACAGTTTGAACTTGGCGCCGTTTTTCCTGTGCTGCACTCTATAGGTTAGGTTTGAAATATATTTAGATGCTCAACTGTTTGCTCAGATTGCCAATGGAGGTTATGTGCATAGCCACAAGGGTATTTGAATTGTAAATTGGTGTATGTCAGAGTTCTAAAAAAGTCACACCCTTGTGTGTTTCCAAAAGTGCTATTCAAACCTATTTCGTTGTATAAAATCAAGAAGCTTTACAAGTGTGAGTACCAATGTGTATAGTGTTATTAATTGTAAAGTGATTTGCTACAAAAAATCATTAACCTCACTTCAACGGTTTGTCTTATATATTTGTTGTTTTTCAGAACCTGAAATTCACGGGGCGAAGTGGGACATGGTGCGAGTATACAGAAAAGTTGTTGGGAATAGTCAACTCTTCAAATACCGTGAAGAGGACATGATTAATGCTGTTAAAGAATGTAAAACTACAGGTAAATCTGTACGGTATGTTGCCGAAAAATATGGCATTCCAAAAACAACACTACACAACAGATTGAAAGAAAAATTTGTGAAGAAGCATGGTGGTCAGACAGTCTTGAATGACGAAGATGAACAAAGAATTATTGGTGGGATTTTACTTTGTGCTGACTGGGGATTTCCATTACAGACACGTGACATCAGTGATACAGTGCAGGACTATTTAAACAGGCAAGGCCGTGTTGTGAAAAAATTTAAAGAAAACAGGCCTGGAATTGAGTGGATTAGAAACCTCCTCTGTCGGCACACAGCACTTACCCAACGTCTGTGCGAGAACGTGAAGAGGGCTCGAGCTGGTGTCACAAAAGAGACACTTCAAGCTTATTTTAATAATCTTTGCAAGACTTTGGAGGGCATACCACCTTCAAATATCATTAATTGCGATGAAACCAACTTTACGGATGATCCTGGGGTATGCAAAGTTGTCGTAAGAAGAGGTTGTCGACATGCGGAAAGGATCATCGATCACAGTAAGCAGTCCACAAGTGTAATGTTTGCTGCTTCTGCAGACGGTAATTTACTCCCGCCTTTTGTTGTATACAAGGCACTTGGTTCCAGTTCAGTGTCTGGTGTCTACCCAACGTGGAAGGAAGGAGGAGTATTTGGATCAGAGTATGGTATGAGCAAGTCTGGTTGGTTTGATATGCAATTGTTTGGAGAATGGTTCATGAAGATAGCAATGCCTTATATGCGTAGATTACAAGGAAAGAAGGCTTTGATTGGAGATAATCTTCCAAGTCATGTTTCAGAATATGTGATCCAAGTGTGCAGTGAGAATGACATTGAATTTGTCCTCCTACCGCCAAACTCGACTCACCTCACTCAGCCCCTTGATGTCTCTGTGTTTCGACCAATGAAGGAAGCTTGGAGGAAGGTGCTAACAGACTGGAAAAAGAAACATTATGGATGTCTACCCAAAGTGGAATTCCCCAAGTTGCTGAAAAGGTGTGTTGAAGAAGCTGGAGCTAACATGAAGGCCAACATCCTCTCTGGCTTCAAAGCTTGTGGGATTGTTCCACTGGATCCAGAAAAAGTTCTTTCAAAGATTCCACAACTGAATGTCACGGATAAAGAAGAATGTGACAAGACATGGATGGATGTTCTCTCTGAAAAATTTGCCGTCGCGAGAACAAGTATCCCAGCCACAAGTAGGCGCAGGAACCTTTTGGTGGCTCCTGGTACAAGCATCTCCCCAAAAGACATACAGCCGAAGCAGTGTGCAACCTCGGTCTCATTGACAAATCAAAAGAAGGATAAGAAGTCAAATTCTCGTAGAAAGATTGCTTCAGATTTGCTGGAAGATCCTCAAATCAATGAAAACTGTCATCGAGGAATTGTTTCTCCCGGGGTCGAATCGTTGGAAGGACCAGAAAGAGATTTCATAATTGTGAAATTCGTCACACAGGAAGATAGAAGAGAGAAGTTTTATGTGGGTGAAGTAGTGGGTGATGGATCTTCAAAGGATTTTATATCAGTAAGGTTTTTAAGGAAAAAGGAAGGCAAGAAAATGATCTTTTTCCACTTTCCTGATGTTGTGGACCAAAGTGATGTCGCATATGGAAATATTGTGGTACGCCTGATGAAATATGCAGAAAGGAGGGGTCGATACACCTTTCCAACTTTAGATGATTATGCAGATTTGTCAAAAGTGTGGTAGGGAGTTGATATAGAGTAGCCTTATGAACAGAAAAATGGTGCCATACATTTTTTGTTTTTTTGTTTTAGATTATTTTGTAGGTACCCCATTGGAAAGATGAACAATTTTTAAACAATATATTGCTTTATTCTTTCATATTATCTTATAATATCACTGAGAAAAAATTAGAAGGGTAATGTTTTATTTACTTTGAATAAAATGAAAATAAATTGATATTATTATTATTATCATCATCATTATCATCCTCATCATCATTATACTAATTATGCTCTTCATTGAAATCATTGCACATGCCTTTAAGTGTCCCAGTTCACCCCAGATGAATATGAAGTGGGACATAAGGCAAATTACAGGCATGTCCCACTTCACCCCAACCCATGGGGTGAAGTGGGACAGAATTTGAGAACTCATAGAATTTTTCAAATTAACACAACAAATATAAATATAGTTTAAGCTTGGTGAAGAAGAATGAGAAAGGCTATATACAACAATTCAAGGCTTTTCTGTAGCATTTAATGTGTAAAAATTAAAAAACATTCAAAATTTTGTCCCACTTCACCCCATTTGACGGTACATATTCTTCAACATATTCCAGTGTTTCTCCGTTCACATTAATTGGGGCTTCTAACGCATTGGTGACTGGGTTCGATTCCCGGTCAATGCATGTGAGATTTTCGATGTGAAGTGCCATGTCCTGTGGTTCGGATTCCACGTAAAACGGAGGTCCCGTGGCTTATGATCGCGAGATTAATGGTCACGTTAAACTACAAGCTTCCTTCCTTTCCTTTAACGCATTGGTCATCAGCTTCGTTTTCTTCGGGTTCATTGTAAGGCCCACTTCTTTACTAGTTTTGTCCAATTCTTTTATCATTTGTTCCAGCTCTTTCGCTGATTCAGCCGCCAAAACAATGTCGTCTGCGAACCGTAAATGTGTTAGTCTTGTTCCATCGATTCTGATGCCATATTTTTCTTCCCAGTCTAGTTTTCTAAACTGATTTTCCAGCAAACAGGTGAATAATTTTGGTGAGAGGGGGTCTCCCTGTTTAAATCCCCTTTCTATCATGATGTTACATCCTTCTCTTTCTGTCTTTACTCTGGCTTGGTTACCGTCGTAGAGTTTGCCGAGGAGTCTAACAAATTTGTTCGGGATGCCTTGTTTTTCCAGTGCTTCTAAGACGCTTTCCTGTTCTACGGAGTCAAATGCTTTGTTGTAATCCACAAATGCTATATACGCCTCTAGATTAAATTCCTGAACTTTCTCCATGAGTTGATTTATTGTTTGCAAGTGGTCTGATGCACTGAAACTCTTTCTGAATCCTGCTTGCTCTATCGGTTACTGTTCGCCCAGTGCCTTAGCCATTCTATTGGTTAGGATTTTCATAAATAGCTTGTAGAGGTTTAAATTAGGTTGATCGGTCTGTAGTTGTTTATGTCGTCCTTGGCTCCCTTTTTGTGTAGAAGTATGATAATGTTTTGTTTCCACTCCATTGATATGTCTTCTGATGTGAGTATTGTATTAAATAATGCTGTGATGACTGGGATTAGGTCTTCTTCACCCCATTTCAGAAATTCATTGTAAATTCCATCTTCATCTGGGCATTTTGCAGTTTTTGTTTGTCTAATGGCTGCTCTTACTTCACTGGGTAGTATTGAAGGTGTTTCTTCCTCTAGGTTTTCATCTGATGTTTTCTGGTCCTGATGCGAGTTGGATTTTTGAGAGTTACTTGAGTATAGTGTTCTATAGAACTCTGTCGCTTGCGTCATTATCTCTTCTCTTGAGGCTTGTCTTTTTTCGTTGTTGTCTTTTACTCCCAGCATCCAATGTTTGTCTGGAATTAATTCTTTTCTAATCTCCTTTATTGATTTTGTGGTATCAATGATTTCTTTGACCACTTTAGTGTAGTGTTCTCTAATGTCTCTTCAGATTTCCCTTCTTGATTGTTTATTGACTTCCGCATATCCCAGCTTTTAGTGTTCGTTTTCTATGGCTTGTAATTTTAGACGTTCTCCTTCTTCGATCAAACATTTGGTGCTATCCTTTAGTTTTATTCTATTTTTCATACTGTTTCCAGGTGTTGACGATTGTTTGGCTGCGCGGGATATGCAATTTAGGAGCTCTGTATAGTGTTGTTGGACTTTTTGCTCCGTTTGTTGGTTGAAGTCTTGTAGGTTTTGTTGTAGTGCTTTTACATACTCCGCCCTGTCTATCCATCCAGGGTGTGTAGTTTTGTTGTTGAAGTAATGTCTCTTTTCCTTCTTTATTCTCACTTTCAATTGTACCATTCTGTGGTCTGTGTCAAACTTCAGACCATTTATCACTTGTATGTTTTTCACCTCTGTTAGTCTATTGGTAAGGATGACGTCTATTTCGTTTTTGAGTTTCCCATTCGGAGCTTTCCATGTCCATTTGCGGACTACTATTAGAATAGTGTAAATAAGACTCAACCAGATTATATCAATAGGACTTATTTTCGTGCCAATGAAGAGATATAACAACTTGTCATAATATGACAATTCAAACTCCATAGAAAAATTATTTTTATAAGGGCCGGTTCTACCACATCCGAGCAAAGGGGTCGATAACTTGCCCGTCGGAATAAGTAAGAATTTCCGTTCGACCATCATCGGGTAGCGCTATCGGCGGTATAAACTTCGTCTGCCCGGAGTGTAAATTTTCGGGAGCTTCGAGAGACCGATAAAGCATTACCAGCCAGATTTGAGCCGTGCGTAAGGGTTTCTTTACATCATCTATGCTGTACATAACCTCTTCATAAATTACTAATAATACAATTAGAATCATCTGGTAATTTTGTTGTCACATAATGATATAATTACAATTATTAATTAATTATAAGGATGTAACAGTTACTGAGCATATTTTATTTTAAGGCTATGGAAGAGCTAATTGACGTCCTGGAAATGTATAACTTTTTTGTCGACGTAGAAGAAGACGCAGTCACACGTCCAAGACGGAACAGAGATCGGCTGGAGCATAGTGAAATTTGGTCGAATGAGGAATTCATCGTCCGGCTCAGGCTGCAAAAGCCAACAGTTTTATATTTGATGCGGTTGATTGGAGATGAAATACGACCGCCTAGTGATTACCGTATGGAACCATCATAGATTTTAAAATATTATCTCAATTACATGTTTAGGAATACTGTATGTTCGCATTTGCGAATATTTAACTGGTTAAATTTTGAAGGTTTTTTGTCACGGCAAAAGTCAGACGAGTATTTGACTTATAACCTAATTTTTTCGTCACCACGTGTTTGTGACAAATCATCTTTGTTTCACTTTTATGTCTAATTCAGTTATATTTAAAGTTATCTTGTACTCACCTGTTACATTATATTATCTCGCCTCTAAGACATTTCTCTAAGTGTTAATTAGGTCACTACTTTTCCTCGTGGCATTCTTGGTTCGTCTACCGGGTCTCAGTTTGCTACGCGCTCTTTGACCGTCTCTATGACGTCACTGCTCTCCAGCCATTCAGCACGCTTCTTCCCGCCACATGTTTGGAGCTCGCCAATAGCCGGACATGGAATATTCCAGACTTCAGTGCTGTCAGCTATTTAACATGCAGACCGACACATATTCCTTGTGATTTCCCTGTTGGTATGGCACCAATCACCCGTCTTGAAGAAACCGGACGAAAAACTGCATCATTGCAAACTTCGCATCGTAATCCTGAATCAAGAAGTGTTACTTCAACCTTCGCCATGTTGTCTAGACATGTTTCAACTAATCCAACTTGGATTGAACTTTAAAGTGTTCCTGCGACACAAATTCGAGGGTACATCTTCATGTACCAAGAAAATCTACTTAGACTTAAGTGAACATCGTCACTTCGTCTTTATAATAGCTAAGGACTACCTTACTATTCTACTAGTGCTTCAGCTCCGTCACATATTTTGTGAAAGTAACCTCAACTTTGGTTCTACGCACACGTGTGGAATTTGGTACCACACTCTCTTAGGTGAAACACTTTGTGCTACGCCGTTTCAAACTGGACATAACCTATGTCTCTCTTGTTCTACGCAAAACGGGATTATCGCCAGCAACAAAGAAACAAGTTAAGTACCCAAATGTATAAGGTATTTAATGCTTTTTCCTGTGTATTCTACAGCAGACCTGATTCTGCCATTGCACTGTCTTTGTGCACTACCTATGTTCTTTCTGTTAATCTTAAGCAAACATGGTTTAGAAGATTCCTCAATCTTAATGTCTGTGTGAACTTCTCTCCATTCCCCACTAGACGGAATTACATACCAGCTTGCTTTAGCTATTTTATGGTTTTTGTGAGAACCATCTAAGCATTTTTATGCATATCTGTAACTTTCTTTGCACGTTGTCTGTGCACCATAACTTTAATGATTTACGTTCAGGCAAAAGGCTACTTGCCCAACTGCTTCTGCCATTGCACAGTTTCAGTAAATTTTGTATGCAGCTCAAATATTTTGTTTCTGCTATTACATTATTGCTTTTGTTGCATCTTGGCAACTGCTTACATATTACCTTTCTTATAGAGTGCTGCAGGACTGGACCCCTGTCAGTTACTGGCCCCCTTTATAGGTCATGTCTCTTGTTAACTTCTATAGTTTTCCCTTTTCTTTTCTTTCGGTTTGACATGATTTGCTCCCTGTCAGCCAGTCAAAAGCAACTCTATTCATGCTTTCCGGCATTTACATATGCCCAAGATTTATAACTTTGGTTTATTTATTTTCAAGAAATTAACCTTGTTTTTCTCTGTAACTAAACATGTACATTTATTGTGTGAAAATACATATCTATGTTAAAGCTACTTGCTCTCTATCTTTTCTTTGGTTTTTTGTGTTTGCTCTTATCATGTTCCACCCTACATACTTTAACGCTCAAACTTTATTAATTCTGAACACACTCAGAATTCTCTCAGATAATTGAGACCTTTAATTGGTTGATCCAGTGGTGTATACTTTACACCACATTCTTGTGGTGCAAGAAACCCTTGGAAATAGTTTCATTTCATTCAAACTTAACTTATTCTGGAGAGCACGTTGTTTCATGGTAATACCTTGTCTAAATCTCTGTCTGACTTTTCGCAGCTAATACGGAGTCCATCAAGGTGGAACAGGTGCAGGATCCTGACGCGCAGCCACAGCCCTCTGCTGTCAAGTCTGACGTTGTCTTGCCACCAGCAGGTTCTCTTGAGGTTGGGGTAAGTGCTTCAGTCTCCATCATGGCCAAAGCTGACAAGTTATTAGGCACTCGTGCCCTTTTAGAAAAGAAGTTATCCAAGTTTTGCTCTTTCCTTACTGAAAAAAGTTTAGATGATCGCAACTTAGGCATCCTCAATGAAAAATTTAAAACTTATCAATCCAATTTCATGTCGTACGACACTGTACAAATTGAACTTGAGCTTCTCAACTCAACTCATGAGCAAGATCGAGATGAGGTGGAGGAAAGTTATTATGAAAGCTTTGCTGAAGCCGAGAATTTAATCAGAACGTTAACCATAAAGCATAGGGTCACTCCCTCGAAACCTATCTTACCCCGGATTTCCTTGCCAACCTTTTCTGGCAACGAGAAGGAATGGGATTCCTTCGAGGAACTGCACATTTCATTAGTGCATAGTAATTCTGCAATACCCGATATTCAGAAGTTTCATTATTTAAAATCTGCATTGCATGGCCCCCCGCTTAAGCTGAAAGAGGCACTTCCTCTCACAGCAGATAATTACTCCGTTGCTTTCAATCTGCTTCAACAACGTTTTGGTAACCTCAAGCCTCGCATCCGCAGATATATTACTGTTTTATTTAATCTCCCTTCTTGTCGTCCCGACAATCTTTTCTCTATACGTCAGTTAGGTGTTACTGTCGAGCTTCATGTTCGAGCTCTCGAGAACTTAAAGCAACCCGTCCAGCATTGGGACTTGTTTCTTATATATCTAACTACTTCCAAGTTCGATTCTCAAACTTTAAAGGCCTGGGAATCAGAGTTAATAGATCAGCCTGATCCCACCTTTCAAACTTTGGTCACGTTTATCAAAAACCGTTGCCAAATCCTTTCAGCCGTTGCTCAACAAGCCGAGCTACCTAGCTCGAGCAAAGGTGCTTTCTCTAAGACTTCTTCTAATAAGAAATCTGTTCGCTCTCAGGTACTTACAGTTCAGAGCACTGTACAAACCTGCTTTCTCTGCAACAATTTGCATCCGCTCTACACGTGTTCTGTGTTCAAAGCTATGACTGTCGATGAACGTAAGAAAGCTGTTGCCGAGCACAAATGTTGCTATAATTGTTTGTCTACCAAACATGCTGTTTCAAACTGTTCGTCTAAAGGTGTCTGCACACATTGCAAACTACGCCACCATTCTTCGTTTCACCGGTTTGAAAACCCCAAATTTAAGCTTCCCCAAAATAAGCCTTTGGAAAGCGTTGTTTCTACGACTTCTCAATCCAACGTGGCATCCAGTAGTAAGTCGTACCTTACTTCTGGCACTCATGCTGAATATGGCGCTCAGTCGTATAGTCAGACTGCTAATTCTTGGCGAAGTACTTAGGTTTTGTTATCCACGGTGAGACTTCAGGTCCAAGACTCGAAGGGCAAATGGCATTCTGTCCGAGCTCTTTTTGACAATGCTGCCACACACGATTTCATAACCTCTTCTTTGGTTAAGAAATTAAACTTAAAGCCCCATACTACTTCGATAGAAGTATCTGGTATCAATAACAGAAAGTCTACTTCCTTACAGTTCGTAAAGCTCAATATTAAGGATTCTGTGCAATCTGGCACTAACCTTAGTTTAAATTGTTTGACAATCCCTGTTATTGGAGCCCCGACTCCCAGTCATTCATTTTCTAATGATACTTGGCATTTCCCCTCTGATCTGTAATTAGCTGATCCTTACTTTCATCAGAGTGCTCCAGTTAACATTTTGCTAGGTGCTAATGTCTTTTGGCAAAATTTGCTACCCTCTAGAATTAATATAACTTCTAGCATCTACACCCAACATACCAGGTTCGGTTGGTTGGTCACGGGTCATATCCCTCTTGCCACTGTGCTGTCTTCATCTTTATGTCATTTCACTCACGTTGAGTTGGACAACAATTTGGAAAATTGAGTCTATCGATTCCACCCCTTCTTCTTCCACTGAAGATGACTTTTGCGAGCAGCTTTATCTCTCCACTACCATTCGCAACCCAGATGGTAGATTTGTGGTTAATATGCCTCGTATTTCTTCTCCCCCAGTTTTAATGGATTCACATCCTCGCGCCCTTAAGGCTTTGTTTGCTGTGGAAAATCAGTTGAAACAAAATTATTCAGCCAAAGCTCAATACATTGACTTTATGGAAGACTACGAAGCCTCTGGTCACATGGATGTCCTTCATAAACAAAATATCTCTGAAGATAGTGTTTATTTGAATCATCACCCTGTTTGGAAGAACCCTTCCACAAGAGAAAACTTTCGAGTCGTTTTCAATGGTTCCGCTCCCGATTCTAATGGTATTTCATTAAACGATACCTTACTTACCGGTCCCGCCATTCAGTCTGATCTTTCTTCCGTTCTGTTAAACTTTCGCTTCTTCCCTGTTGGTGTGATCGCCGATATTAAACAAATGTACAGGCAAATTTTGATCAACTCTGAACAGCAAAATCTGCAACAAATTCTTTGGCGTGATAGCCCCGCAAAACCCATTAAGATCTTCAAATTAAAAACGGTCACATATGGTTTAAAACCATCTGCTTTCTTCGCTATCCGCACTTTAAAGCATCTCGCTGACCAAGACTCTAATCTCTTTTCCGCTGATACCTCAAATCTCCTCAAAAAATCTTTTTATGTAGATGATTTTCTTCATTCCTTTAGCTCCCCTTCTGAAGCACTCGAACACTCACTTGATCTCCAAGCGTTGCTTCAAGGAGGAGGTTTCTTACTTCACAAATGGAATTCTAATTCTCCAGAAGTGCTATCTAAGCTCTTATCCAAAGGAAACACTGATACACCAGTCGAGCTCTTACCTACCGCTGATTCTACTAAAGTTTTAGGACTTCATTGGTATCCCGTGTCAGATTCTTTCTTCTATCAAGTCAGCTTGTCTCCTATTCTTCCTCAAACTAAGCGACAAGTTCTTTCAGAGATCGCCAAAATCTACGACCCCCTTCAATTTCTAGCTCCGATCATAGTCAAAGCTAAGATGTTTATGCAGGAATTATGGTCTCTCAAAACGGATTGGGATGATCCTATTCCTCCTTCTCTCTTGGAAAGATGGCTTTCCTTCCGCACTCATCTTCTTGATCTGTCTGTCATAGACATCCCCAGGGTTCTTATCCCTACGTCATTTTCTGCTAATCTAGAGCTGCATCTGTTTGCAGATAGCTCTGTGAAAGCTTATGGATGTTGCGCTTATGTGGTCAGTCGTGACACTCCTTCTTTCTCTAATTTAATTTGTACCAAGTCAAAGGTAGCTCCTTTGAAAACGGTATCGTTGCCTCGCTTAGAATTATGCGCTGCCCTGCTCGCAGCCGAGTTATCTCAAAAGCTTGTCTCCAATCTTAACTGTCATTTCAGTCATATCTACTACTGGACTGATTCCGCCATTACTTTAGCTTGGATCTCTAAGCCCCCCACGCATTAGCAATCCTTTGTCGCCATTAGGGTGAATAAAACCAAACTCTATCCGCATCTTCTCATTGGAAACATGTCTCGGGTAAGGAGAACCCAGCAGACATAATTACTCGTGGATGTCTTCCACACCAGCTAGTCAAATCTAGTCTTTTCTGGCATGGTCCAACTTGGTTGTTGCAAGAACCTTCCTCTTGGCCAGCTCTATTTTCTTCTGCTTTAACGAATGTTCCTGAAACTCGTAAAGTCGCCTCTTCTCTTGTAACCACGGTTACCCCTTCATTGCTTGAAAGATATTCTTCTTTTCAAAAGCTAGTTCGTGTTGTTGCCTACTTGCTTCGTTGGAAATTCTTTGTGTTAGATAAACCATTGTTTCCTAAAGCATTTCTTTCAGCTGTTGAATTACAGTCTGCTACTACCACAATCTTATTGCTCACGCAGCAAGAGGTTTTATCTGATGAAATTAACTCTCTATCTAAGGGTCTACCCCTTAAAAAGCGTAATAGACTATTCGCTTTATGCCCCTTCTTGATGATAACGGATTGTTAAGAGTAGGTGGTAGATTATTTTTTTCCGATTATCCTGAGGATAAGGAACACCCCATCATACTTCCTTCAAAACATCACGTTACCAAATTGATCATACGTCAATACCATTATCAGCACTTACATGTTGGCACTCGCACTCCCTTGTGTCTACTTCGTGAACATTACTGGCCCATCAATGGCTTGCACGAGGTCATCTCCGTTGTTAGAAAGTGTATTCTTTGCTTCAAGGCCAGACCCAAGTTTTCTCAGCAACTTATGGCTGACCTTCCTTCGTTCCGCTCCACTCCCAGCAGACCATTTCTTCTAACTGGTATTGATTACGCTGGTCCGTTCCTATATCAAATCAATAGTCTAAAAGCTAAACGCAAAATTCTTGCCAAGCTTTACATAGCGCTATTTGCTGTATGGTCACTGGTGCCATTCATCTCGAACTGGTCACCATTGCATCCAGTTCATACTTTCTTTCTGCTTTTTCTCGCTTTGTTGCTAGAAGAGGAATCCCCTCTGAGGTTTTCTCTGACAACGCCAGAAACTTTCTTGGCGCTTCTCAACAATGGCAAAAGGCACTCTGCTCTCGTTCTGCCAACGAGCAACTATCTAACTACGCTCATTTAAAAGGCTCTAAATGGCATTTCATCCCCCCTTACGATCCTCATCATGGAGGTAGATGGGAAGCTTGTGTCAAATTAACTAAAGCTCATCTCAAAAGAAATATAAGAAACTTTATCTTGTCGTTTGAAGAATTTAATTCTTTCATCATTCTTGTCGAAGGCACTGTCAACTCCCGTCCTTTGTCTCCTGTGTCTAACGACCCGTCCGATTTGCTTCCTTTGACCCCTGGTCACTTCTTAATAGGTAGCTCCTTAAATGCTCCGCCACCTCTCATCGACCGCAGGCTCGATAGTTATTTGCCCATTCTTTGGAAAAGAGTCGAAGCACTCAGGGACAGATTTTGGAAACGGTGGAGGCTGGAGTATTTGAACTTGCTTCAGAGGAGAGGGAAGTGGCAGCTCGCTTGCCCCCTTACCACTCTAGTTTGTTGTTTGTGTTCTCTTTCTTGTTTTTTGTTGTCGCCCCTCTGGCAGTATGTTCGCATTTGCGAATATTTAACTGGTTAAATTTTGTAGTTTTTTTGTCATGGCAAAAGTCAGACGAGTATTTGAATTATAACCTCATTTTTTCGTCACCACGTGTTTGTGACAATTCATTTTTGTTTACCTGTTACATTATATTATCTATCTCGCCTCTAAGACATTTCTCTAAGTGTTAATTAGGTCACTACTTTTCCTCGTGGCATTCTTGGATCGTCTACCGGGTCTCAGTTTGCTACGCGCTCTTTGACCGTCTCTATGACGTCGCTGCTCTCCAGCCATTCAGCACGCTTCTTCCCGCCACATGTTTGGAGCTCGCCAATGGCCGGACAAGGAATATTCCAGACATCAGTGCTGTCAGCTATTTAACATGCAGACTGACACATATTCCTTGTGATTTCCCTGTTGGTATGGCACCAACCACCCGTCTTGAAGAAACCGGACGAAAAACTTCATCATTGCAAACTTCGCATCGTAATTCTGAATCAAGAAGTGTTACTTCAACCTTCGCCATGTTGTCTAGACATGTTCCAACTAATCCAACTTGGATTGAACTTTAAAGTGTTCCTGCGACACAAATTCGAGGGTACATCTTCATGTACCAAGAAAATCTACTTAGACTTAAGTGAACATCGTCACTTCGTTTTTATAATAGCTAAGAACTACCTTACTATTCTACTAGTGCTTCAGGTCCGTCACATATTTTGTGAAAGTAACCTCAACTTTGGTTCTACCCACACGTGTGGAATTTGGTACCACACTCTCTTAGGTGAAATACTTTGTGCTACGCCATTTCAAACTGGACATAACCTATGTCTCTCTTGTTCTACGCAAAACGGGATTATCGCCAGCAACAAAGAAACAAGTTAAGTACCCAAATGTATAAGGTATTTAATGCTTTTTCCTGTGCATTCTACAGCAGACCTGATTCTGCCATTGCACTGTCTTTGTGCACTACCTATGTTCTTTCTGTTAATCTTAAGCAAACATGGTTTAGAAGATTCCTCAATCTTAATGTCTGTGTGAACTTCTCTCCATTCCCCACTAGGCGGAATTACATACCAGCTTGCTTTAGCTATTTTATGGTTTTTGTGAGAACCATCTAAGCATTGTTTATGCATATCTGTAACTTTCTTTGCACGTTGCCTGTGCACCATAACTTAAATGATTTACGTTCAGGCACAAGGCTACTTGCCCAACTGCTTCTGCCATTGTACAGTTTCAGTAAATTTTGTATGCAGCTCAATTTTTTTCTGCCATTACATTATTGCTTTTGTTGCATCTTGGCAACTGCTTACATATTACCTATCTTATAGAATGCTGCAGGACTGGACCCCGGTCAGTTACTGACCCCCTTTATAGGTCATGTCTCTTGTTAACTTCTATAGTTTTCTCTTTTCTTTTCTTTTCTTTTCTTTTCTTTTCTTTCGGTTTGACAGGATTTGCTCCCTGCCAGCCAGTCAAAAGCAACTCTATTCAAGCTTTCCGGCATTTACATATGCCCAAGATCTATAACTTTGGTTTATTTATTTTTAAGAAATTAACCTTGTTGTTCTCTGTAACTAAACTTGTACATTTATTGTGTGAAAATACATATTTATGTTAAAGCTACTTGCTCTCTATCTTCTCTTTGGGTTTTTGTGTCTGCTCTTATCATGTTCCACCCTACATACTTTAACGCTCAAATTTTATTAATTCTGAACACACTCAGAATTCTCTCAGATAATGGAGACCTTTAATTGGTTGATCCAGTGGTGTATACAATACACCACTGTATGAAGCGCTAATATAATTTAATAAATTCGCACACGTGTGCATGAGAAATACAGAGTGTACAGGACATTATTCAGGTTCTGTACCGTACTATACAGTGTCATTGCCTTGGTGTTTTGCTTATGCAACATAAGACCTGATATTTGGGGCATTGCATTTTGTAGTTTTCTACGTCACTAAAGCCTTGACAAACAGAACTACGATCTTAGGCTTGTGGTGACGCGTCGTACGGTCAATGGCTTTCATCATAAAATATGTGTGACAAAATCATTCCATCCGACAAACGAAAAGTGTAAATGTGAACTTTGCAACATGACCTATCCAAGATACCTTCTATAGCTGTGCAAGAAGAGTGAAATCTCTCGTAGAATACAGCAAAGAAAACTATCTAATTATGCACAAATGTGCGCATTCCGTTCCATTCATTTTACAGAGTTTACAAACTTGTCGCCTGGAGTGTGTTAATTTGATTTGACATACATTTTATGATTGAACCTATGCACTGCAATCCTTGTCTCAACATGTCTGTAGCTCATATAGGCCTAAGCCTGTTTTCAGACTGCAAAGTAGCCTATTGCTAGAAACATATTTCACAGGCTATTCCTCCTTGAAAAGTACTGCATGCTTGTCTAGTTTTCGATTATTGAGTTTGAGGTTTTGGTACTAGGCCTGGCCTATATCTTGTTGAAACCAAAGAACACGTGATATCAACTAACAACGGACAAAAGCGAAACCAAAAGAAACTTAACGCTTCTAACGATAGTAGGCTCACTCATCGTTTACTCAAATTTAACAAAAATCAGGCTATCCACCATCTGTATTTTGCTATTAGGTTCCTGGCAGCTGCCCGGAACTTGCACGGAAGTGGTAGAACACTGCTCAAGATGCACAGAGGTTTACACCGGCAGATAGTTTATCACCCGGGTTGCTGCCCGCAACTTTTACCCGGATGTGTTAGAACCGGCCCTAAGACATTAATTTTATTATTACAAAATTGTGATACTTTAATATTTATAAGAAAAGGGTATATTTTATATATGAGAAGTTTTATGTTTTGACCAATGTTTCTAATAATATATAGTGATAATTCTGTTGGATGGGCTGAAGAAGGGATCATGTAAGATCCTAAAACATGTAGGTAACTGTAAATTTTATATAAATAAGTACTGAATAGGTGGATCTGATAATCATTTTGTACTATAGTCAATACGGACCAATTATGAATGGGATTATTCCTGAAGTGAGAAAGAGACTCACTCCTCTAAATAACAGCCACTAAACTGACATCAGGAAGTGTACCATTCCTTCAGCAATTAGCGTCAGGACTGGACTGAGGAGCAATGGTATGCTCTTCTCTTCATAGACCGCCCATCCCATCTCCCGATTTCACAAGCCCACCCGCTTTTAATCGTACGAGCCAGAACGCACAAAACCTCCCATTAATACTACTCATCATAAATTCGTCATCACCCTGTACGTTTACAGTGGTCGTAGTTTCCGATAATCACGAATGAGAGCTTCAAAATGAGGCCAAGTTTCATGCGGTACGTTTATCCTGGGCTGAGAAAACATTACTTCAGAAGGAGAATAAGAACTTTTTATTGGGTAGTTGAAAAAAATCTAACTTGAGATTTACACTACCAATATGTGTGCCCATAACATAAACGTTTCATTACCCTCAGCCAAGTAGTTTTCCATGTATAGCCTATTGTTTTTAGTGAGCGGTTCCTAGAAAAGACGTCAAAATCCCGGACAATTTCTCATACAACCAAAATAAAATGATAATTAATAAACTTGAGAAAAATTGGCTTATAAAATCTAACGCAAAATTAAGCAAGGAAAATATTGGTGTAACTCATTTTTCAATAAGTCTGTTGGTTTGTTTGTAATTAAGACCTAAACTCGAGTATCCATAATAAAAATCCTATAGTAAGTCTGTTAATATGCTTGCAGTGACTAAACGGTCCAGTCCTAGTGTGGAACAAGCGTCCACACAAATCACATAGAAATGTTGGATGACGGGGTTGTGCTGCACGGAGTTTTCGTGCTTGTCCCTTGGTCTCTCTATGTCTACGATGTTCCCCTTCAAATATATTGATAGCACTCGGATGGTCTGACGCCAAGTTTAACGGTCTTCAGAAAGTGTGTCCTAGGATTTTGGATCGATACCTGGAACAAGGTAGGCCTGATACAAAGCTTTCTTAGATATTACAGGAATTCGGCTGTCCCAGACGAGGTTCCTAACCTGGTGGAACAAATGAGCTCCTTTCTATATCCTATTGGTGATTTCAGCTGAGCAATGGCCATCTTGAGTTACATTGCTGTCAAGGTATCGGAACTGATCAACTTCTGCCAAGTTCTTTCCATCTAGCATTATATTCGAGCTTCCTCTTTGCCTGCTAACCTTCATGGTTACTGTCTTCGTAGGGCTAATTTTTAAACCAAACTCCTTAAATTGGTTGTTCCAGGTATTTAGTTTCTGCTATATTTCATCGCGCAACCCTAAATCACCAAATCGTCTGCGAAAGCCAATGCTTTGAAAGCAGTTTTCAGGTACTGTTGTTTCACCCTCTTTATGTTTTGAAGAAGAACGTCGCAGACATGGAGAGGCCAAGTGACAAGCAAGAAAGCTACGTCAGTTACAACGCCGCCCTCCCCTAACCATTCAGTGCAATTTATGTGGGCACATGTTTTATGCCAGGATGGGCCTGTTTATTCACCGAAAACACGTCCACAAGCTGCTTTGAAAGGCTCTATGCAGGACGAAGTATGTGTACTCGGAATCGAGTTACAGCCGACGACGACGATGAATGTGTCCATTACAGAGAATGAATAGCAGTGGTGACAATGGACTGCCTTGTAGCACTCCCTTAGATGTCACAAACAAATATGAGTATCCAGATCCATTCCCTGTTGTGACACAGCAGTGACAATGGTTATACAGCATTTTCACTTTTCAGATAAGAGTGTCGGGGATATTTCTTCTTGATCGACATTCCCAGATCTTGTCCCTAGGTATGCCGTCATAAGTCTCTTTAAGATCTAACAAGACAAAGATGATATCACTTCTTCTCTTCCAGTATTTCTCCATTATCATCCTGCTGGTCGGTGGTTGTTCTATCACCCCCAATCCATATTGTTGTTTTTGTACCTGAGGCTCAATGATGTTCCTGAACCGTATATCAATAGTTTTCTCCATCAGCTTTAATCCATGAGACAGGAGTGTGATTCCTCTGTAGCTGCCACATTCATGCCTTTTGTCAAAATCAATGGATTCCATTACAATTTTGATTAGAAGAATACCATAGATTACGACAAAACAGTTTTTAAGGACTTTTTTCATTTTGGATCACTTCGAAATTTCCATTGGAGCCAGAACATAATTACATATTCCGACCTATGCTAATTTATAGGATTATACAATACCAACTATTTAGATATACGTCATTTTTGCAAATTTATTTTTATTATCAAATTAAAGCCCACATTTGTTACAGATCTGTATCTAACTATTTTTATAAAGCATTTCATAGAAAACCCAAGTAAAATATTAATAACAAAGCTTTGCTCCTAACATTTTTTTAACAACATCGCTGGAGGAGGCCATGATATGGCCGAAAGTGGTACACTTTATTAATTAATGTATATTAATTTATTATGACTCACAATGGTGTAATCAATTTATTGAATACGAATTGGTATTCATTTAGATTAAATAGTCAATAACAAAAGCTATTAGATATGATTAAGTTCGTACCACTACGTATCAAGAGTCACGATGTTATAAGTCCCAAATCTTGTCTTATTCTGTCTCAGAGTGTGTTTTGTCTTTGCATGGCTCTGTTTAACATCAGGCTGCTGACCATCATTCCTAAACAAGATATGCAAAGATGAAGTCGCATTTGGGATTTTATTATGGTATTCGAGGCTCTTTCTAGTTTTGAAAGCAACTGCAATGTCTTTATTTGCTAGCCTGTTAAGCCCATCGCTGGAGCCCTTACAAGGTACCAAGGTTTTTTAAATGTTCCTTCACTCGACCTTAGTCCTGACTTGTGACAGGCAGAGCCTGGCTTCCCATATACTGGGCCCAGGTTGTCTGTCCGTTTGCATACTTACAACTTAAAAACGGCTGGGTGGATGAATAGAAAATTTGGTGTCTGTATCCATCACAGGCATGGTATGAACCATATCAATTATTATTTTACTCTTCGTTTCCGGGAAATAAATCAATATATTTTGATGACTCAATGTGATCAATGGGGCAATGCGTCCATCGTCTCGCCTTCACTCGATCACTCTTCTTCCATTACGCCAGAGCTAA